>SSNP01000067.1:357681-565181 GCA_006937955.1 Pachypanchax playfairii
TGAACTCCAGCGTCAAGTTGTGTTGTGTCAACCAATCAGGAGCCTGGTTCACAGGGGCAGGTCCAGCCAAAGCCATGGAGGAGCGATTGATAAACGCTGTGGATAATCACCCAGAGCTATACGATACCAGCTGTTTTCTATACAGAGACAGAAATATAAAGGACCTAGCTTAGAGGAATATAAGTGAGCAGATCAGACAACCTGCTAAGTTCATTTCCCCTTTGAAAGTTTTGACTGATCCGGCGAAGCCGCGAAAAAGCCAGCAAGCCCGACTACTGTCCCGCTGCTCTGCTCTCCACTATACACAGAGAAAAGAGAGACTCTGTCTTCAAACGCTAGATTAACAGCTGCCATCATGCAAAAATACCGTCTGGCACTACTTCCTTCCACAAGTTGTGTATTTCGGCTTGACGCGCAACAAAATTCCATATTTTGAAGCGCGACCAGTTTGTGTTGGACACGCTTCGAGGTATGAATGTTCAGGTGACCAGCTACGCACGTACGGCGCTTTTTGGTTGCTCCAAACGTGTTCGGTGTGAACGCACCACTTTCCTCAAAACCCTGTTGTATGGAATCCTGTCTTCTGCCCTCTAGTGGAAGACCGAAGCACTACAGGGGAAAGTGCCAATTTTATTAATATATTAACATAAAATTACAGAGTAAAAAGTGTGTGATGTATCCTATTATTTTATTATTATTATTCAAAAAACGGTTCAATTGGATCATGTCTTCACAGGGGTCATAGGACTTTGGTTCTCTGGTCCACATGTGTGTTTTGGAACCAGGGAACCTGTTCGTCATGTAACCTGCTGTGGTTCATAAAAGTGTAAATACGTGTTTTACAAGATGTTTTCCTCGTAGTAGTTAATTATTATCAAATATAATCAAACTTTGATTAGATGTGAGGTAGATAACATAAAGAACAACAGATTAATGTATAACCTTAAGGCAAGAAATGTTTACGTCCTCAAAATAGAATTGTTTTGGCTCAGAGGAAAACTTTAAACCTGAAACATTAGATGTACAGAAATACTTTAAACACATGTAGATTGTTTTGTTGTCTCCTGTCAGTCACGTTTACCCCTCAGCTAAGACAACATGTAGTCAATTAAAACATAAGAAGCCGTTTTATTCACATTCATTTAGAGGAAGTGTCGACATAAAGACGTCTATGGACATCTCTTACATGTCTGGTGTTCAGTAAGCACCCTGCTGAACTGTCTCAGGACCTGGTTTAGATGAAAACAAAAAAAAAGTTAAAAAGTGAACACATTTTTATTTTATCTGGCAATCACAGGAAAAAGGTAAAGGCTGATTTATTTACAAAAAAAATACACGACTCTGATGTTTGCTGCAGGTGCACCACATCCTGGCAGAGATGGTGATGGGCGGGATGGTCCTGGAGACCAACATGAATGAAATCATCATGCAGGTGGACGCCCAGAACAAGATGGAGAAGTCTGAGGTAAGCGTGTCTTTGGCCTCCATCACTTCACGTACGACTCGGTTCCACCTCCGACCTCTCTGAGGTTTTGTCGACAGTATGCAGGCATGTGTGTATGCTGCACTCTGCATGCTACTCTCTAGTACCTCTGTGGATGCTCCCTACCTACTCTTGAGTGTTTTGTGCTCTTTTCGGCCACTCCTCCTGCCGCTGCGCTTTCCCCTCAACTCAGATCAAGACCAGACATTTTCTATACTGTTCTCACACACTGCTGAACACAATTAAATCCATTACATCTGCACAGTTTTAATGGAACCATTGTCCAATGCATAGCAGAATCTGTCATTATTAAAGCGCATATCATGCAGCTGAAAGCTCGGCGTTTCGCAGATAAAACACCCATTTACTAAAGTTTTAACAGACGGACACAGATAATTGAGTTAAATCAGTATAATGTCTGACTGCATTTATCACATTTCCATGTTATAAGTCACAAAACATTGTGTTTCTGTCAGTTTTTTGGGGGGGAAATTTGATATTAATATTATTAAAACTGAAAGTATTTTTGTAGCTTGAATGACAAAGTGAAGGGATGCTGATCGATCACTCTTTGCATCAGAAATCTGAGGTTTTCAAAGATATTTTTTTGTAACATCTGAGCTGCTTTTTATGCTTCTAACCAAACAGAATCTTGTTCGATTGGCATATTGTAAGCAGTCTTTTATTGTTCTTCTGTCACCCGAGCTGCTCTGTCTCTTCTCTCGGACCTATCGTAAACCACAAGCTTTATTTCTTCTATTAATAAAACTGACCCTGTTTATTTCAAGAACAGAGTCTGTTTTTATTCCAAAGTAACAAGAGTCTAGTTTCCACGCATTATTTCAATTGGTGTCTTTATTTCCTGTGAAAAATAACAGAAGATTAACATCAATATCACTTTAAGATGTATTTGTGGTATACTATAGGTCCCGTCACTATCTGTGGAGATAAACTGTAATTACTTTAATCTGCTTTAACATTCCTCATTCCTCTTTTTCCTGACCCTGTCCAGTTCTTTCCATTCTTGTCTCTCTTTGCAGACGTTTATCTTTCAGTCTACCAGGCAGGACAGGTAGACACAGGTACTGCTAAATTTACAACCAAATACTGTAACTGAAGTTTACGTCCCCTCTGAGTCTCTCCACGTGGCCCCTTCATGTATTAGATAACTGACGCCACTAACATACTGTAGGAATCTTTCATGGCAGACCCAAAAACACCAGCTTCTGTCTGCACAGAAACGCAGCACTCGGAACCTGCCGCTCAGGGGGGATTATCATCCATCTTTCATGTATGTACATTCTGTTTTGACCAATAATCCAAGTTAATCTAGTTAGAGTAGTTTAGTTAGAGGTACTGCCTTCTCTATGGTGAGCTCTACACTGATGTTTACGTTAAATCACATGACTTGAATAAACATTTCTTTAAAAAGGGATTTAATATGATCATATTTCAGTTAATTATTTTATACATACTTCACAGTCAGTGTAATCCCATTACAGAGGAAACAAACGAAGCAGAGTTAAAGACCAAATTGTTGTCGACTCAGTTGGGGAAAATCTGATTTTTTAATTGTGGTCCCATGTGCAGCATCATCATTCCTCTTGTTTAATGACACGGCTGTCGTCCCGTCTGACTCGGGCTAGATTCCTTTAGACAAACAGTCTATTGAAACAACCTGTGAAGTGGATTTATCTACATTCCAGACATACTTGGCGCCGCTCTGTGATTTGCAAGGAGTTTTTTTTTTATTTCTGAGACAAGCTGCAAACACACAGACCAGCTTTAGCTCTTTTTTTGGGTCTGTCTGCTAAAGATTCAATTGGGGGTTCTCTAACAGCAGTGATTCTCAAGTGTCTGCTTTTCTACAGCTGCGACTAAAACACCTAATCACCCAAATCATCCAAATGTTTTTTCTTAAAGACCTAATTTGTCTCGTAGAGTTTCTGATTGAGATTTACTGCGTTAGAGTGAAGCTCCTCCTCTGTCCTCAGACTAGATTCTGCATTGTAGTTTCTCACTATCAAGCTAACCACCTTCTCATATAACTGATCAAATACATGGCACAAAACTCCTATTCCTCTATTCACAAGTTTGTATTTAGACAGATTGCAGCTACAGTCACGTTTAGGCTCTCATAGAAGGTAAAGTATCACCTGCGTCATTAGAGCTAAAGCTTTAATGCGTTCTACACACACCTATCTATCCAAACATCACTCGCGTCTTCACATTCAAATCCATTTCTCTGCTTCACACGATTCTTTTACCCTTATCGGTCCTCAAGAGTCCGGTGGGTTCACTTTCCAAGCAATGCTGCCTTTTGTCCGTGTGTCCAGTTACTGCTCAGAACATGCGAGTTAGTGAATGAGTAGTCTAGATCAGTATGTCCTCACAGTTGACTCCTAATTGATTCTGTTTGTGGTGTCCATCATTCTAGAAACAAATAATGCATGTGCATATGAAGCTAAAAAGGCATCTGAATGTACATCTGCATATGTTTTCTGTCTCTGTGCTTTTGCATTTTGTCTGCAGTCGACTGTCTTTTCGTCCAGTTCTCAGTTTAGCGCTTTGTTTTTGCGTCCAGTGTTCAGTGTTTTACAGGATGTTGTTTAATCATTTATCTTTTGGTTTGCTTCACTGGCTCCTATCTTATCAACCCTTGTTGTGTTTTGTGTGTGTATGTGTTGGTGTGTACAGGCCGGTATTGCAGGAGCACCTGCTCGTGCCGTATCAGCTGTAAAGAGCATGAACCTCCCGGAAATGCCCAGAAACATCAACATTGGCGACATAAGCATAAAAGTGCCAAATTTACCCTCCTTCAAATAATGGCAGCAAGATCCTGAACCTGCAGATATCAGCTGATGTTTACCGTGATGCAATCTGTTTACCAAAACCTCAAATGACTAACTTTTATCAAAGTTCTATATCTTGAAGGTACTGTGTGATTTCTCACTCCATGTTGTGGTGTTTATCTTTTAAATTTGTCTGTTTAAAAGCTGTTTTTTGTGTGTGTTTTTCTGTTTGAAGTAAAAAAAAAAGTATTTATTTACCAGTGGTACATTCCTTTTGCCTCACTGGCTCGTGACATTCAGCTCCTCCTTTACAGATCTGTGGCAGTTTTTAATTTTGAAATGAAGTTGTTTCACTTGCACACGGGGTTAGTGAAAAGTGTGACATACAGTGACATTTTGGGAGAGTTTCACTCATTTGGTTTTTCCAGACTGGATAAATCCATTGAAGAAGAAGAAGACAGAAATAATTTCAGTGTCAGAACTGAAACAGATCTGCCACAGTGTTATGTGACAATATATTATTTAAAAACGCAGAATCTGAAATATAAACGTATCTAAATGCTGATTTTCTTATTTGTATGTATAAAAATTTAAAGGATGTTTCAGGTTTTATCAAATCTTTTAATTTTCATCCATGCATGATTTTTTTTGCTTCTTTTTCATCATTAAACTATCAAAAAAAAAAGGCCCAGTTGTGATTATTTCATTTGTACATCAAAACTACATAATACTTTTTCCCTGGATAATTATGTAACATGCAACAGGTTTAGCAGGTATACAAGTACTACGAAGCACAAAGAAAATGTAGGTGAGTGGTGTCCCTTTCCACTCTTGAATTTTTAATTTGTAGGTTGGCGCTCAAGCTGGACAAATGTTGGACATCTTTAGTATTTATAAAAATGTAGTTAAGTATTTTTTTTAATTAAAACATTGAAAAACAGGAGAGATATACTTGTTATTGTGTTTTAATAAGACTGTATTATATTTATTCTAAATACAGATGCTGATAAAGCTTTGGAAATTAATAGTTTTTATTACTTGTAACTATCAAACATACAGGTTTGTATTTAAGGTTGAAGAATACAAATAATTTGGATTCAGGGAACAAACTCAGTTCAACAGCTTAATCAGTTTATATTCTTATGTTTCCCCTGATAAAAAATAAACTTTTAACAGCCATGTTTTAATAAAAGGAGCAGTAAACAAGCATGTGTTTTTGCGAATTGTCCAACGGGCTTCCCGTAATCACGGTAGTTCTCTACATACCTACATTTTGAATAAACACCAAGTTGCTAAGATGCCACTATACCAGTGGAGAATTAAACAAATAATGATTATCCAAATAATTGTAAATAAATGTTTGGCAGGCTATGACCGGTTTACTTCAGTTCAGTCTGGTCCTGCTGCTTTACTGCGCATGCTCACTACACTAACTTCCACGTGATCCACCTTGTGACAACCGGAAGAAGGAACAATAACAGTGGGAAGATGCTGCTGCTGCTGCGAAGTTAAAGAAGTCTTCATTTGGGTCAAAAGAACAACTACAATGACTACAATCATAAAAGAAACACAAAGGTGGGTCCGCTTTTCATTATGTCAGTATTTTACCAACGTTAGCATTTAGCATCCAAGTAGTTTGGCACATAAACATTTCTAACAATTCCTGTTTTGTCTACAACTCCAGCTGAGGGTTAGGTGACTTTTTGGGTTAATTATGAATGGTAATAGTAAAATGAGTATAAATGCTTTAAATTCAGTTGCAGTTAGAGTCTAAGGATTAATTTTTAGAAAATAAAAGCCAATTTTTTTAATTAAACACCGTATGGTCGTAGAACTTTCTTGTTTTTAATGTTACAGAAGTTATCACATGTTAAGTTAGTACAGGAATACTGTACCAGCAAAAGTCTTTTAAGTTCAGCAACACACAACCAACTAGACATAAAACTACTTTACTAGAACATGATTTGAAACATAATTTTGTGTCCTTGTAACTATAGTTTTTACAGCCAGTATAGTGAAATATCACATACTTTAATTTTCATGTAATTAAGACTAATTTAGACACTTATCTATACCAAATGTGTCTGTTTGCATGATATTTTTGCTCCTTGTTTCCTCATATCTTTATTTTTGTTAGTTCACTTTTTGCTCTTGAGCTGCTGACTGTCTTTACTCAAATGTCCAACATATAAATGTTGAGTTTGTGTTTGTTGTCAGTGTATCAATGTTCTATGCAAAGAAATATTTTTAAATGAATATAAACTTGATTACTAATCTTGAATTTGATTCGTTTACTTACAAATGTGGGCATTTCCTGCATCACTGTCAGTAACAGTTGTTGTTCATCTTTCCAAACAGCATTAAAGAAGCCGTGACTTTCATCAATACCATCGATGTGAACAAGTTCTCCAGGCTGATCTCCAGAATCACACAGAAGCTTCATGTGAAGGTACAGCTTAGTGGCTGCACTGTGTTTTCTGAGCCAAAGACCAGATGCTTCAGCAGCAAAGCCGACACATCGATGAGAGCGGCGCACATATTGTGACTGCAGCATTAATCTGACTCAGCTCTGATGAATTTTACAACTGGCTCTTCTCGAATGGCTGCCAAGCTAATGCTTTTATGCTAAGTTATTGCATGACAGGCATTTTTAATTGTATTTTAGGGAAATGAACACAAGTTGCTGATAGTTTTAACAACGCTGGTCAGTGTTCAGTTTTACTCAAAGTTCTTTTCATACTCACATGAACATCTTTGTTTTTAGCACGTTTCAGTGGGATTTATAGTTTATTGTTTACTGCATTTAAATCTTAGTCTTTAGAAATTTATTGACATTTAATTAATACTGAAGTTATTTAAAAAGGTACAACTACAGTTTTTTTTAATCACATTTAAAAAAATTTAAAGGCAAGTCTTTAATATTTGAAGATTCAGTATATTTGCACACTGACACTCCTTGATAATATTCAACACCTAATACCGAAACTTTTACTTGAAAAACAGAAAGAGGCTTTTAGTTATTTAATATTTTCATCAAGACATTTAAAGATTTATTTTAATACTTTTTTCTTTTTAGGGAGAGAGAATCTTCAGTGAAGAAGAAGAGCAAAAACTTCAGGCTGCTCTGTCTCTGGATAAACATGCTCTCAACTTGGTCCTGGAAACAACTGCTTTTATACTGGAGCAGGTCAGCAGCATCCATAGTGATGACATTTAACAGATTTAAATCCAATTTTTTAGGACATTTCAACCACAATAGAAAAGTTTGTTTTTGTTAGAGATCTAGAGACACTAGTCAGTCGGAGAAGGTTCTGGTACTTTTAATTAAAGCTGGAGTGCGTAACTTTTACATGTCCGTGGATGTCCGTTTCAGCCAAGCCACTATCAGAGGAGATGACACAATGCAGATTAAGCCGATCAGCTCCTCAAACATCTCACGGTATTTTTCAATATATATCATTTTTACTTTGCGTGTCGGGTGCGACATTCCCGCGCTGTCGCACATGAAATTACGTCTTTTATGTCACAACAAGAAAAATAATAAGAAATAGAACGCAGCGTCTCGTAGCAGCCGGCAGAACGTGAAGGTCGACATGGCGGAGAATCCAAATAAACAGCCGAGAGACACTTATCGGGAAGTGGATCCTACCACGAAAAAAATAAATAATTCCTGGACGTTCGGCAGAGGGACTATTGGCTAAGAAGGAAAGTGACCGAAGGAGAAGGCAAACGCGAATTTGTATCGGCGTCGCTTTTCCTCGGTGGAGAGAAGAGATCTGGCTGATGTTCACGGGTGCACACAGTGATCCGCAGGTCCGCACACACTGTCAAAATATAAAATGCGCACCAGATGAAACCCAGAGCGCCGAAATTCCAGCTGATCAGCTGATTCTGTCTCTATCTGTGTCAGTTTGTGTCTGTCAGTTTGTGTCTGTCAGTTTGCCAGTGTAACGGTTTTTCAGTCAGTCAGATCAGTGTAGCTGACTGCAGGATTCTGCATCGTGTCAAAACGGAAAAAATTCACTGAATAAGACAAATAGATCATTGTGGCCCCAACAGCTGACTAATAAATTTCAACACCAAACTGTTAAATGTAGATTAAAGTGAACAATCAAACCTGTAAACAATCCAACCTGAACTCTGAAGGTTTTTTTTTTTTACCAGTATTTTTATATTTTACTGGTTTCTCTTGATTTTTTCAACAATGAAATGATATTTATTGAAACAAATATAGAGCCAGGTAAAGTAAACAGACTGAATTTGAAGCTTGATTAATACAGATACCGGTTGGAATAACAACGGCAGAGATAAAGCGGTGGCAGCTGGGCTTACGTCATATGGAAGCGCCAGCTTTATTGTTGTAATGACGCAAAAATTCCGCTAGGGGGCGACAGAAGTTACAGAAGTTACGCACTCCAGCTTTAATTTAATTTCTTAAATCTGCTCACTGTACTTTTGAATACAGACATCAAATACATCAAACACAGCAGAATCAGGGTGGGAATCAGTTGTACTCAAAATATAACAATTTAAATGATTCATGTTAATTAAGGAAATTATATGTTTGAATCTTTAGGTTAATATTTAAGAGCTTGTTTCTCCACCTGGTGTCACTGTTATGTTTTAACAAGTTGTTTGTACTTGTTTTATAATAAAATCGACTCACGTACAGTAACTTGTAAAAGAATAACCACAATTCTTTTTATTTCGGATTCTCTCCTCCTGCCTCCTTCCTGTTTACAGGCCGTGTATCACAACATAAAACCAGCGTCTTTGCAGCAGCAGTTAAAGATGATCCATCTAAACCCAGAAAAGGCTGATGTGTTCTCTCAGACCTGGGCCACTGCTGGACCCGAGCTGGTTGAGAAGTTAAAACGAAACATTTTCGCCCCCAAGAAGGTCAGTAAAGATTCAACATGCAGGAATACTTTACAAAGACAAAAATAATAATAAAGTATTTATATGCACGTTAAAGTTTTTTCTCACTCCCTTGTAAGTTAAATCAGTTTAAATTCAGACCGACCCGTTTCTGCATAAATCCCTCCCAAATCTTTGCATTACTGATAATTCTTTCGTAACTCGCACACGATTTATCATAAATCTTTAAGCTTCTTTCTGTTTAAAACTTTTTGAAAGAGTGACACTTCAAAAGGCTTCAGTGTCAGTGAAAAGATCTAATGCAGGGTAAATAAACAGCATGTTCACATCATGCTGTTGGTGCTGCTGTCATACGTTCAGATGTCCCACCTGCCTCTGTCTCATAAATCATCTCTCTCCCTCCCACATGAGTTTGGAAGTGGAACACGGTGACAGACAACGATTCTCCTGGGATCATCTGTTTTGCTGCTTTGGCTTTAAGCTAAATGTTTACCCTCGCAATACATTTAGTCTCTAACCCACATGTTTTCCCTTTCTCCCATCTGCGTTTCAGTTTGAGTTGTATTTATTCATGATTGTAAGCAACGTTCAAGTTGTTTGTAGAATGTTCTCTTGTTGTTTAATGCCAGTAGAAGATTGAATTTGCTAGTTTGATAAACAGTCAAGCTAATTTCATTTCAAGCTGCAAACATGAGGATACTTGTTTTTTATCAGTGAAGGCATCATGATAACAAATTCAAAATATTGCTTAACAGGTCATTACAAATTTTTCACAACATAAAGCTATTTCTGTACAAAATGTCCAAATTTTAAGCAGAATAATTGGTAAAAGAAAACTTTTTGTCACAATCAAAGTAATTAAAATTTTTCCAGATGCTGTTTCAGCTTGTCAGAAGGGACACAAAGCGGAAATACCAACAATATAATAAAAAAAGAAAAACGCAAGGTTAATAAAATAAATAATCCAAAGTTTTTTCTTTTTTTTTTTTCTTCTTTAATACGACTGACAAAATGAGATTATTGATCATAAATGAGAAACTGTATTTAGTCCTTGTTTAACATCAAACATGGTTTAAATATGCGAGAAAAAAGTTTGAATAAATATAGTTTATTTTTATGCTTTTAAATCTATTTTTGGGAATGAAAATAGATAAGACGATAACTGTGATGCTTCAGCTGTGAACACTGTGATCGTTCTTCTTCGTTGGTCTCCTAATGCCGCAGAACCTCCCAATGTGATCATTTACACATGGTTTATTGTAATTGCCTCTGTCTGCACCATAAAACACTTAACGGACCTGCCCCGACTCGGAGCTGCGAATCCATCACTCTGCTGCAGCAGACTGATGAAGCCTCTTGCTGTAAATCAGCAGAAACAGGTTCAAAGATGCTGAGGTTGCTGTGAGAAGACACTACAGAGGTTTTATATCACATCAGACACATTTTATTTAGATTGATTTGAAATAAGTTCAGGTGAGAATATGTAAGACTTTTAACCTGCAGCTTGAAAACATTTACCTAAAGAGAAAATAAAGTTTACAAGTTGTAAAAAGTTGAAATTGTTACGTTACAGCTGGAACAAGTCAGCTGGCAGCTGAACCTACACATGGCCCAGTCCAGTCAGGCCCGACTGAAGTCTCCCAGCGCCGTTCTCCAACTGGGGATCCACGGCGAGGATTCAGAGGTATAAACACACTGATACAAAATACCGACACACACTTTTACTTCAAATGACAGAAAATTGCTGATTTCCAGAGAAATCTCCCGTCTGTTTGTTCTTTTCTGTTAATTGATTCTGAAACTGTCTGTTCTGGCCCAAAGGAAGACGGACATCTGGTTTTAAGAACCACAAAGACACCTCCTGGGTCACTTTGTTCTCTTGACTAACAGAGAAGTGAAACTTAGGTCTAGTATGTGTATAATATTTAGTTAAGGTCCCTCCTTTATAGATTAATTAAAGAGGCCCTTCCGTTAAAAACAGTTTTTCTGAGGTTTCTGTTGAATATTTTAGCTCCACAGGTGTTCTTACCTTCATAGTGGGTGAAAACAGATCAACAACTTCTCTTTCAGTTTTTATCTCTCAAACTACGCAGGAGGTGATAAAACCCGAGTTCTCCCGAGTTTGAACGGCCTGTATCTGTTTCGTCACAACTCCTTTGTTCATTAGTTTTCGGCAGCTCCCACAGTTGAAACCACGCCTAGCATGCTGCTGGCTAAAAGCTGTTAGCATAAGACGTAGCAAACAGGAAGACACAACGTCTGACGTTGCCATGCACAGCGAGGCAGGAAACAGTATACCTTGCTTTCATAGGCTAGTTTGTTAGCCAATCAGAGTCCAGTAAATTCAAACAATGAATATGAACGAGCTGCTGATGGTAGATTGAAAGGTCTGTTAATCAGTGTTTCCTGACGTTTTTTAGATATAAAATGTTTCATATTACTGGTTAATACTTTAGAAATAACCACAAAGTCCTGAAATGTGTATGAAATGGTCTCTTTAAGCTAATAATAATATTTATATTCTCATTAACTATGTGTTGGGTTCAGAAATCAAAATGTCTTAATGAGGCATTGATTTAAATATTTCTATAATAAAAACCTAAGTTTGGAGACATGATACAAATATTACAGACTTTAGATTTTCACATTGAAGCACGTCCATCTTTCTGTTTGTTTAGACTCAGAGTTAGAGCTGATAACCATGTGATTGCAGGACCTAATGAACCTCATTCATGTCTCATTTTTTATTTCTTTGGAAGAAATATCCCTCTGTAGCTGAACTAAGAAAACTTCTGTCATACTTCTGTCAACAAATACATATGATCACATTCTAAAAACCGTGACGCTACACAGGACTGTTCTTCATCAGCATGGAAACAGAAATGTGTAGTTTTGTTCAGAAACTGGTGGATCTGATGATCCTGCCTGCTGCTTTGTATTTATCCTGGAGAGAGGCTGTTATCCCTAAATGGAAAATTAGAGATGACATTTAAATTTCTGCTTTCTTACACGTGGATCTATAGGCACAGACTTCTAAAAATAATTTCCATGAAAGCAACTGCTGTCAGGAGATTTAGTTTTGGACCAGTTTGTTATTTTTCTGAGGCTTGGAAGAGGAAATAAATTCATTTTATGACAATTAAAATTCCAGTTTTATTACAATCTGAAACGAGGCCTGATGAAAGTATGAAGAGATGAACTTCACTGAGTTGCACCTCTGTTGTCGGCTTGCAGGGGGCAATGTTGTCTCACAGTTCTGAAAGCCATGAAGAATCTGAGATGAGGAGTTTCTCCGAACTTTCTGCTCAGGCGTTTGGAGTTTTGCACTTGTTTTTTTTAATATAATTTCACATTTAGTGGCGTTTTCTGATTAAAGTTTCTTGTCAGTCGAGGTGTTTTTTTTCTCTCAGAGTTTTTATTTTCTGTTCGCAGCTTCTGCAATCTTAATGGATTGCAAAGACTGAGAAATTCAGCTGCAAGTGAAAAAGTAATTACTGCTCAGATTCAAAACACCCCGACTGCTGCTAAGTGTCTAAAAGAGAGAGGATTCTGCTAATTAGAGAAAATAGAAGATTAAGCGGTGAAGAGGACAGATGTGGCGAGACATCTGGGTGAAAGAGGAGGTGAAAACAAACAACAAAACAACAAAGGTTGTATAATAATGAAGACAAAGAGGATAAAGGAAATAAGATTAGTGATAAGGAGTGGAAAGCAAGAGGAGCACTCTATATTTTATTGATTGCTTGGAACCCAAGTGGAGGGTTAGAGACTCCCACATCTAACCAACCTCCTGTTTATTAGAACTCTCCCTGAAGAGGAGGAGGAAGATGAGGAGGAAGATGAGGGCTGCCAAAAAGCCTCATAGCTCTTTCCCTAATCAATTTGTGACACACAGTGTATCTACAGTGGAGCGGATAAGGTGTTAGAAGAAACACATATTAGCATTTCAGATTTTCATTAGATTTATTTTTGGTAAAATGGTTATTATAAGGGTGATCATGATGTCATCTCCATGTCAATCATCAAATTATTGATCCAAATTTCTGCTTCCAATCAACGACCACCGCAGAAGATGCTGCTGCTGTTGTTGTTGTTGTTTTTTCCCTAAATGGAAAACAGATGGATCTGTTTTAGAATGATGTCATGAAGCTGGGTAGAAATGATCATTCAGTGCAGGTATAACATTAGACCAGGGGTGGGCAACTGCGTGGGTCAGAATCCTGCAGGGTTTAGAAGTTTATCTCCTGGAGTTCGACACCTTATTGTACATGTCATAAAAAAAAACAAAAAACGAAGCGTTTGCTGAGACATAAAAAAGCTCGACTTGTCTGCTGTCCGAAAAGAAGAACTGAATGTGAGCCGGAGACTGAAGGGAGAAGGAGAAGGGAAGATTATAGATGGAAAGATAAACGTGAAGAAGGAAATGAGAATTTGCTGTGATTTATTCTGCAGTTCTTTGTCTACATGAAGAGATTCTGGTAATTATACTACTACTTGGGATGCCTCAGGGATCTAGCTTTTCAGTTATTAATGATATGCAGAGTTTACTATTCATCAGCACACAACAATAAACAAGCATGTTTTAATTTTTCGGAAATATATCAGGGCTTTTGCATGTTAATAACCAGACCTCAGAACATTCGATTTGAGATTTAGAACCTCAGATTCTTTGAGGTTTGTTTTCTTTTTTGGGTTGGAGGAGTGATACATGCACTTCTCCTTTAGTTTATCTCCACTTCTATAAATGAAACGAAGTAAAGAGACGAACATATTGGGCTCATGGCTTGAAGGTATTTGCTTCTGCAACATATAAGTGCTAAAAAAAAAAGTGCAAATAACAAGTCCACAAAATGTCAGAGGGAAAAAAAAGTGGTAAAAGCTCGGAAATGTGAGAATTTCTTAACAAGCATTTTTACGATCAAACCATGACTTAGCTGCAAAGTGTTACACAAGCAGGCGTTTTGGAATTAATGAGGACTGTGCATGTCGCCTTCTTCTGGCCTTGATTAAACACTTGAAAAAACTTGCAATTTTTTTTTTTTCTATGAAAATGACCTCTTGATGCTCCGAATCTAAATCTGCGTCTCTCTGCTGGCTGCTTGAATCATCACGATGCTGCAGGTCTGTCACTGTTTTTTTGCTGATATGCAATAGAAGAACTTGGTTCCTCTGTTTGCGTCTGTATTGGTTCTTTTAATCTGAGATTGACACACAATTGTGATCTTTGGTTTTTCAAAATTAAAGCATGATGGAGAGGTGGTTTATATAATCTGCTGGAAAAGGCTGGACTGTGGTCAAAAGCTACAATTTATCCACAGTCTCAAGTCTCTTTAGTCTCAAAAAAAAAAAAAATATATATATATATATATATATATATATATATTCACCCTTAAGTGGTTATAAATGTATACCTATAAAGTATTTGCAAGTAAAACAAACAGACAACAACTAAGAATATATTAATAAAATAAAAGACCAGAATTTACTAAAATGTTTCAGATTCTGTTTTTTTTTTCCATCCAAACGGTCAGCTGTAGTAGATTTAATATTTATTGTGTACATTCAAGACCAAAGAGTCGCAGTAAGCTCAGAAGCTGAGATAGTCTCTAGGTGTCGGCGCAGATACGTAACTGATAACTTCAGTCAGGCTTGATGAAAGCCAATCAGACAGATTTCCTCTGAGTTTCAGGACTCAAGCCAGATTGTCCTCAATTCAGCTTCAAAGAGGCCCTTCCATTAAAACAGTTTTTCTGAGGTTTCTGTTGAATATTTTAGCTCCACAGGTGTTCTTACCTTCATAGTGGGTGAAAACAGGTCAACAACTTCTCTTTCAGTTTTAATCTCTCAAACTACGCAGGTGGCGATAAAACCCGAGTTCGAACAGCCTGTATCTGTTTCATCACAACTCCTTTGTTCGTTAGTATTCATCAGCTCCCGCAGTTGAAACCACACCTAGCATGCTGCTGGCTAAAAGCTGTTAGCATAAGGTAGCAAACAGGAAGACGCGACGTCTGACGTCGCCATGCAGGAAACAGTATTCTTTGCTCTCATAGGCTGGTTTGTTAGCCAATCAGAGTCCAGCAAATTTGAACAATGAATATGAATGAGCTGCTGACGGAGCAGCCTGACGAAAGGAGCCGGAAGCACCCGAATTTTAACGCAGACAGATTGAAAGGTCTGTTAATCAGTGTTTCCTGACGTTTTTTAGATATAAAATGTTTCATATTACTGGTTAATACTTAAGAAATAACCACAAGTCCTGAAATTTGTATGAAATGGCCTCTTTAAGACAAATCCTGGATGTTTGTAATCAATCCATTAAGTAAGACCTGTTTTATCTGGCTTGAATTTTCACTTGATTCCTTCTACCTTTGGACTCAAGTCTGTTTATATCTCATAATCTCAGTTTTATTTATACAGCCGAATGTTGAGAATCAGAATTTGCCTCAGGGTGTTTTACAGTGTTTACAGCACATAACACTCTCTATCCTAAGGCTTCGGTGTTGATAAGGAGAAACTTCCTGTATAAAAGTACTTAGAACATCCTGAGGAGAAATCTGTCTTTCAGAAAGGACACAAAAAGCATTAGATGTCGTCTGTACAGAGAAGCACAATAAACGCTGGGGATAATATGATCCTGCAGATCCTAAAAACAAACTTCCAGGTGTTGTGAAAGAGATAAGACTTAACCCAGATCATCTCCACTCCAGCATGAAGAGATGACACAAAACACACAGGGCTCGAAACTCAAACAAACCATCTCAGACATGGAGGGAAGCAAACAAACAGAACCCTCTGAGAGGATCGTGTTTCTGGGGTCTGCTGTCAACCTAAAAACTAAACAGAAAATTCATTTAACTATTTATATGCAGTAATCGTTCATACAAGGCGACATTTGATGAAGAAATGTATAGATTTTACACACATTTCAAATTTATTGAGTGATTCTCGAATTATCTGAGAAAAGCCTGGAACTAATGAAAATTAAAGTACCGTAGTACAAAATAACTTTTACAACTTTAAGTTACTGTTATGACACTTGTCTAAGTGGATACTCACCCTATATTACACTTAATAACTTCAGTAATTTGGGTCTCAGCAGGAAGTGGTGTTCTGATGATTTATGCTGCCCTGATGAAAAATGCCGCCATAGTACGAATTTACAACTTATTTCATAATGAGATGTCATTAGAAGTTTATACAGTATTCTTGTTTGTGTCCTGTTAATTATTTAAGCATATTTTTATGATCCTTCCCAGATATTTTCTATATAAAAGCCCTTATCGGCGATTGTTGGGTCCTTCTCCTCTGGGTGTGTCCAAACATTTGCCTGTCGCTCTGACAATGCAAAGAAAGTAAAAATAACATCATATTTAGTGTTCCTGTCCTGGGAGAATTTATTTGATATATAAAATGTATTTATGAAAAAATATAGAAACAAAAATAAACAATAAATCTTTCGATTGAAGTCAAGACTGTGCAGAAGGAATCGGTAGCACATCTCAACAGGTAGCATATTTCAACAGAACACCGGTACCAGCAATGGCCGTCTGAGACACGGCTGCAGAAAAGTTATTTTGTACTGCCTTCATGCTTGTAGCCAGCTGCACGGTGGAGCAGTTGGTAGAGCTGTTGTCTTGCAGCGAGAAGGTTCTAGGTTCGATTCTGGGCTGGGACCTTTCTGCATGGAGTTTACATGTTCTCCTCGTGCATGTGTGGGTTTTCTCCACAGTCCAAAAACGTGCACGAGGTTAATTGGTGACTCTAAATTGTCCCTAGGTGTGAGTGGTTGTTTGTCTGTGTGGCCCTGTCTAGGGTGTACCTGCGACCCTGAACAGGGAGAAGCACGTTCAGAAAATGGATGGATGGATGGATGGATGGATGCTTGTATCCATGAGGTTAAAGGTCATGATTGACACATGTGAGCAGATACAGTTTGATTTCGGTCTTTTCATCATGCAAATGGACTTTCATCTCCGAGCTTTTGGGTCATTGTTTCTCCGTCTCTTCACCCCAAAACAAATTCAAATCTTTTATTTCATCTGAACCGTCCGCACAATTCATTCAACAGACTGCAACACGAAACAGGAAGTTATTGAAACAGTTTCCTGCAGCACCTGTTCCTCCGCTCTTCCTGATGGATGGGATGCAGATCAGTAAGCGCTCAGTAATATCTTGACTTCAACAGTAGCTTCATCTGCACTTATTTAACATTTCTCAGTGACTCATTCATACAAATACCTCCAAACTGACAGAGAGAGAATATATCTGTCACATCTCAGAGTTAGAGTTGCACCATCTTTGCGTTATTCCACCTCAGTCGAAGCTTTCAATCGATCCCAAAATAAAAAAATCACAATGCAGTTCTCTCTCCATCGCTGTGAATCTTTCGTTCGAGTTTTTCCTGGCAAGCTTCATATAATAACAGATTCTAGTTTGTGGAAACCTGCTTGTTTTTATTATCAAAGCATCGAACATGAAAGCCTCTTTTTTTTTCCTTGTGATTCTAGTTTTTATCTTTATTCTTGCTTACAGCATCTGTGCTGTAATCAGGGAGGAGCAGAAGCCCTTTGTTTGAAAGCAAACAACAACATACACATACTCACCCTCTTGACACATAATATGAGCCCTCCTGGGGAAGGCTGTGACTTTATTTATTAACTCTGTGTGGCGAGGAATGCAATTAAACGTCTTATTTTGACTTTGTCGAGGTGGTGCTGTGATCAGAGGATCCCTGAACTCGTTTCTCTGCCTCACACGTCTCCGTCAAACCAGCATCCTGCGCAGCAGTCCAAACTTTGATCGCACCTCAAAGCTCTCATGACGGGTTACGTAAAGCTCGGTTTCTGCCTCCCACGTGCTGCTGTCATGCAGACCCGGCAAACAACACATTCAGGGCAGAGCCGACCTTTTTTCATTTATCATTTCAGGGATTACATGATCCAATCAATATATTGGAGAGGCTCGGATGTAAATAGTACCAAGTTCAAATCCTCCTCTCCAAGCCACCCACCAGCCTGGAAGCACAAAAGCAGCTTTGTCTCAATCTCTACTTGCCTTGCTCTACATGTCCCAAGATGCTTTGTTGCTTTGTGTGCACATCTTTTTAAGCGTCTCCCTTTCTCTTTCCATCTCTCTCTGTCTCTTTATCCATCTTTTCCCTTCCACTTTCCCACTGGTGATTTGTTTTTTTGCTCCTGTGGGATTTAGGATCCCATTCATTGAGAGCACATTGTTCGGCTCTTATCCTTCCAGTGGATGGGCCCCGGCGGGCAGAATGGGTGACTCTCGTCTCTGCCGCTGCTTCTCGCCACCCCTCTCCGTGCTCCTTGCCATACGATGATGTCATAGCTTTTATTTGCTCCAGGGGTACCCATTGATTTTCTCTCCCTATTACACACTCCCTATATCTCCCCCTTTCACCCATCCTACTCTCCTTTTTTCCCCTTCAGCCACTTTCTTTCTCAGATTCTTTTGCCTCTCAAAAGGCGCCTGGGGGATTTGGGGATGTTTGGATGTTGTTTAGTACACCCACAGTACATTCTTGACACCCAGACAGGAAAGCCATCAATGCTGCAACTTCAGTTTAAATCTTATTGGTTTGAAAGTCCCTCTTTTTTTTATTTTAACATCTCCCACTCCTGTGATCAGCTTGTATTTCTCTCTGGTTATTCAGCCGTTTCTGTTTCACACTCAGTTTGTGAAGCAGTCATTAATCCCCCGATACTGTGGTGCCATTTTGCCAAGGCTTACAGTGACAGTAAAAAGAAAATAATTTCAAGGTTTTTTTTGTTGCCTTTTATTTTAGAGAGGCTGCTCTGCCTCTTAGCTGAACTGTGCCAGAGCGGGAAATCTATTTCAGTTTTAAACAAGAGGCACTGATTGCAGAAGCACAGAGCCAAATCACATCCATTCATTCTAGTTGAAGTTTTCTGAAAGGCGGGGTGGAAAGGCTGCTTTTCTATGTGTAAATTCAAGATATTTATAATAATTATAGATATAATATCATATCACAAAGAGGTTATTTTTGTTGTCTCTTTTTGATTCCAAGTTATCTTTGTCCGATTGCATCCCACTGTGATGAGATATAAAGAAAATAAAAGGATCTGAGCTACAGGTTTTATTCCCTGCCTAGAAATAAAGATTCTAATGAAAGGGTTGGAGCATGGCCCTCAATGACAGAGCAGAGAGCTTCCTCTGCTTGTATCAACAAATTGTAACCAGTGTCACACTGAACGGCCTTGATGTTATTTTAGTCTCTAACTGTTATGTTGAAAGGTGAAGCTTTGCTTTGATCATAGTCTCAGGATCCAGACTAACATGTGTTTAGTCCACTGCATCAAGGATTTAATGGTAAACAGAACTTATAGGTCATGGCTGCTGGTTTGAAATGGAAGTAATAACATGATATAAAAACTTGAGACATTCCCTAATTTTTTTATATTTTGGTACCAAGTTCACAAACTTTATTCTCATTCTTTAAAACGTTATTATACAGAAATTCATCTGATTTTCTGAGGTTTTCCTTTAGATATTTCATTCAGTGCCACTTTCAGATTTCATAACCCCCTTCAGTGCCAGAGATATTTAGCATTTTTACTGATTTTTGAAGGTCCACAGAATATTTCCTCCTATGACTATGTGAATTCTGAAACCATCAGCACAAAATTTAGTCTTTCTTCTTTCAAAAGCAAAAAAAAAAAGTATCATATGACTAAGTACAGCCTGTAATGAGTTCAAATTCAGCGAGCAGCTGCCTCAGAATGCTTTGCGGGATTTAAGCCAATAAAAGCTGTAGAGACATCAAGACATCAATCGTACTGAGCGTTCAGATTCAGTTTCACGTCTATAGACGTCAATGGCACTGAATGAGTTAATTCACGTGTCCTTATTTCTGACCATTTTAACAATGTTTATTTTCTGTTTTAGCCTCTTAACATTTACTGTTAAATAATTCACATATAAATGACATAACTCACAGGATGACCAAGTGTTGTTGATGAATAAATTGTTCCTTTGGGCACTTTATTAGGAACCGGCAGAAAATCATAGTTTGTTCCCATTTTTTAAAATTAAACTTGAATCTGCAGATTAGAGTATAAAGTCATAAATAAATGTTTTTAAATCAACAAGTTGATTCCCAATAGAAAATTTAATTAAAGTCCTAGTAAAGAGTGATGAACTGACAGGTTTTCCCAAGTCTGATGAAAGCTATTAACACTATCTACTTCCTGTGGACTTTTTAATCTCTTGCTCTAATTTTGTCTTCTATTTGTCCACTTCATTCTAATTCTTCTGAGAACACGCTTCACTGTAAAAAGATTAAAATGGCCCAAAAAGATAAAAAATGGACACAAAGACAAATTAAAAACAACTTCTCGGTTTTTTTAGACACAAAACTGTTTTTTTTTTAAAATAAATTATAACTGGGTGATTTAACATACAACACATACAGTCTTCTCGAGGCATTCAAAATAAGGATGGACAGAAACTGAATGTTTTTCTAAGAAAACTTTGAGAGATCTTCAGATAACTTGAAGTACCACTGCTTCAGAACACTTTAAAAGATTCAGAAGAAATCTGCTTTTTTTGGAACCAAAGAAAAGCTTTTCAAACCCAGCTGAATATTATATACAGGTGAGACTAACAGCTTGACAAAACAGTCAAAACTCCTCATACAAATTCCTGAGAATGACCTCTATTTGTTTTTTTAAAAAGGAAATTACCTTCATCAGATTTCCAGTGTAGTCATAAGACAACAAGTCCTTCAAGTATTAACCAAATGAAATAATTCAGCATTTCATGAAAAGTCTGGACGTCTCTGTTTTGCTGTTTAAGTTATTGAGTTAAAACTGTTCTAACAAGTATGTGATTTTGCTTCTACTGAATCACACTGGAAGGAAATGGAAAACATCATTGTCTCTGGTATTTATATTTGGCTCCATGTCGTTTATTAGCAGGGGATGTTTCTATTTTTTTTTCCTTATTGGAAAGCTAGCTACCATTGTCTCCTTTTGAGCTGTACTGTAAACTCTTTTCTCAGGCTCCCGCCTCTGTTTCAGTCTCACACATACATTTGAGCCCCCTCTTGTCCCTCCTTGATTATGAACGCGACAGTGTCTACATACCACGGGGACACGGGGTTGCTGCCTCGGCAATCCTCTAATTCTGTCACATAGTGGGAAAAAAGTTGTGAAGAGCAGCCGTTACTCCTCTTGTGTAACTACTAACAACTGAAGCTATACAATGTTGCCCATGACACACACACACACTCACACACGCTCTCTAACCTTTAGAATACCTACTGTTTTAAGATGGGGACCTTGGCTGAAGGGGTTGAGTGGCTCTTATCCTTGAGCCTGGCAGACTGATGCTTAGTTAAAGTTTATTCTATAAGTTGCTTCCTGCGTTCCTCGTCTAATCCACCCCACGCACATTTATAAGATTACCGGGTGACACGGCTTTTTTAGATACTGTCTTAATACCACGTTGTCGTAAGCATATTCAGATGTGAGTGTGAAGCAAGAAACTTTGTGAATTTGTCAGAAACCATCATAAGCAGACACAGAATGTAAATCCACTTCATGTTCAACATTTTTTATCTTACCGTTGGAGCTTTTCTGTGGTGGTACGGCTTTATTTTCTGGCGTTGTTGGATAAGTGTATTGGTTTGGCAACAGAGTCTGGTACATGCTACATGACATGGCGTTCTCCCCATTTCTTCATATCACACAACAATTACTAGCTGCCACCGACATAATCATCTTGTCATGGCTCACAAACGGCTCGTGTTCCTCGCCTTGTTTGTCTTGGCGCTTTAGCCGACTTCGTCTTCTTTTTCTCTGGGTCTCTTTTGTCAAGCTTCCTGATTTAGAGGCTCGTAAATTGAGTCTTTTCTGTTTTAAAAAAATGGGTGAATTTTAGAGAGTGACAGTTAAAAGGTGTAATTTTTAGCCGCTACATTTGTGTTCTTACTTTATTTAGTTTGTATAGCATTGTTTTATTCTGTGTTTTAGGGGTCTGATTTTGTGTCATCCTTATAGATAAAATATTTATCTGTCAAAACAGGACTTAAAGTTCTGCAGTTAAATGAAGAATTTTGAGAATATAACATTCAGGTAGTTTCAGAAAGTTTAGATTCAGAAGACAGTGAGACAAGTCTTTTTTCTTTAAAGAGACCCTTCCATTAAAAATGTTTTTTCTGTTGAATATTTTAGCTCCACAGGTGTTCTTACCTTCATAGTGGGTGTGAAAACAGGTCAACAACTTATCTTTCAGTTTAATCTCTCAAACTACGCAGGTGGTGATAACACCCGAGTTCTCCCGAGTCTGAACGGCCTGTATCTGTTTCATCACAACTCCTTTGTTTGTTAGTATTCATCAGCTCCCGCAGTTCAAACCACGCCTAGCATGCTGCTAGCTAAAAGCTGTAGCATAAGACGTATCAAACAGGAAGACACGACGTATGCTGTTACCATGCGCAGCGCGGCAGGAAACAGTATTCTTTCTCTCATAGGCTAGTTTGTTAGCCAATCAGAGTCCAGCAAATTCGAACAATGAATATGAACGAGCTGTTGACAAAGCAGCCTGACGGAAGGAGCCGGAACCACCGGACTTTTAACGTAGACAAATTGAAAGGTCTGTTAATCAGTGTTTCCTGACGTTTTTTAGATATAAAATGTTTCATATTACTGATTAATACTTAAGAAATACTCACAAAGTCCGGAAATTTGTATGAAATTGACTTTTTAATAAAGTTTTTTTTTATTGTTTTGTAATTCAACTTGGATAAAAAGGTACACATATATTTAGCTCTTCAGTTATATTTCTAAATACTGCTGTTTTTGTTTAAAATAATATAAAAATAAAACATTCCAAAATAAAATTTGGCAATATATTCTAATTCACACAAGTCTCTATCATCCAAAAATACAAACGTGACTAAATTCAATGGCTCTGGATAAAGTTCTGAAAAAGATGTAATTAAAGTGCCTTTAGTGGTAGTTAATTAATTAATTACAAGCTTTAATTAGACTATTTTTTTAAATCATATCCCACCATGAATTTATTTAAATGACCATATTACATTTTGTTCCTTCTTTAAAGCAGTTTGCTGGTGTATTTTTATAAACTTTAGGCTGGATGATACCAGCCTCAAAGAGAACCGTCTTGGTTCTTGAAGACGTTTTATCTTTCATGCAGCTCTTATCTTTCAGAGCCGAGTTCTAATTTTCAACTAAAGAAAAAGAAAACAACATAAAGAGTATTTTTTGACCCACTTAAGATCATCTTTAGATGCATCTTCATCGGTGTGGGCATAGTTTGAATTTAAGAGCTGAAAGATTTCGAGGGTAGAGCTGAAAGTCTTGTAAACATCAGTCATTGGATAAGTAGTCCACTGAGGCAGCGCTTCCTCTACCCACGGATAAACTGCCAGCGGTCATTCCAGTTCAGGGTTCGACACTTTGTAGGTGCCTGATGTGATTTGTCTCCTTTCAGTGTTTGCAGCATCCATCCATGCAGTGTGGGAGGTGTGAATACAACGTGAAAGCACCAGGTTATTTCCAGACGTTTATTTTTCTTCGTTAGGTGCCTTTCAAATAGAACATCTCAGTGTTGCTTTAGCAGGATTACAGAGTTTAGTTTTTCTTGTTCTACCTGTCTCCATGTTTCTGTCTTTTCTTATTTCATCTGCTGACTCGTGTTTCTTATTAATTTAGGAAGCAATCCTCAAGGCGTGTAAAAGTTTCCTGTTAATGCTTGAAGCACCGGTATTCATAAGTAAAAATTAGCAATAAACATGTTCATTTTTTTCTGAAATAATATCAATATCTGTATTTTTCAGACTGGTAAATGAAATAAATGTTTCTGTTGGAAATTGTCCTCATAGTTTATGACTGTATAAATACCCTGTTTGGATAAAGATGCTGCATTAACACTGTTGTCCAAATGTACACAATATTGCTTTGCTTACCCTTCCAGCCTTGTCTTGCTCAGCTGCCTTCTGCTGCACGTCCTCTGATTCCTGCTCACTGCTTTAGCAGACCAGAATGAATGAAATGAGGAGTACAATGTGCACTTTGAGCTATTTTTGGCTGTTCTACGTGATGAGTCACAGGAACATATGAATAGATAAGCAACAATCCTTTCATGAGTTGCAGAAATCCCACTTTTCTCACTCCATCCCTGCCAGTTTTGTGTCCTTGCCTTGACACATCTGTTCTCATTCATCTGCTTTTCTTTAAACCTTATTGAACGTACATGCATCCACCTGACTCATTTGTATCTGTGATAATTGCAACAGACATCACATTGATGGCTAAAGCCCCACGACAATTTAAATGTTTAGAGAATCCCATTTGTCAGATGCTATTAACAATATGTTGCATTTTAATTACAGCACGTCCGTGTCCCACTAGTAATAACATTGTTGAGTCTGGGACTCACAGGAGCATGTGTCAGATAGGCCTTATGGTCCACAGAATAACTAGGTCCAGCAGCATCCCCCAGCAGTATATGAAATGTAATCACCTGTTTAATACTGCTGACACTGATGCATTATGTTAACATTATGAGCAGCTGCTGCGTCCTCGCGGAAAATGTGGGAGTTGGGTTTGCTTTATTGTTAAAGTTCACCAGTGAATTCATTTGGCAGTTGTAAATTAAATAGAAATGTGTTTTATTGCTCCTCAAAGGGAGATTATATTATCTATCCATCCATTTCCTTTACCTGCTTGTCCCTGTTCAGGGTGGTGGGGAGCTAGTGTCTAAACATAGGGCGAGAGGCGGAGTTACCAGTCTATCATTGGGATAAATTATATTATTTCTTTAAAAATGTTCAAAAAACGTCAGATTGTAAAGTAGCTGTTGTGTATTAGAGTGAGACTTGGCTGAAATATGTATCAGCTGTTGACGTCCCAGTGTCACATACAGAGTGAACATGTACAGTCTTCTTCATAAAGACACCATGATGCTCTCCATGATCTACATGATATTAATTGCTCTTAATACTCATCAAATAGATTTTGTCACTGAGATCCTTCCCTGCACCCTCGCCATGTTTTATACATTAGCGGTTTCCACAACAACCCTGCCACATTTCCACCAGGCCTCAGAGTGCGTCAAGGTGCAGCCGTGCACCAGAAGAAGCTATGCTAGCATGAATCTACTGCCACGGGTATCATGTCTGCAGTAGGTTGTTTCCATGTCCTTGTCACTATCATCACAGTGTGAGTGTGATGGGGTTGCGGCCTTGACACGGGGCCAGTCTGACCAGTCCTGCTTCAAATTCTTGATGACCTAGCCTCGTTGGTGTCCGCGGGCCTCACATCACAGACACATTGTCATTGCTACTACCTCGTTCCTCCGTGCTCCACTCTGGACTTGGACATGCTGCTACCGTAGTAATAAAACCACCACAACCTCACTGTGGGAGTTTTATTTATGCTCAAATTCACTGAGGACCTCTCACACTCTTCATTACGTGTGATAGAGCCCACTGCATTCTTCAACGTCCCCTGAAGACCCTGCAAAGTGTTCATCATCTGGTGTGAAGGGGGTCGAACACAAACTAACTCTCTCACCAGACAACTTGGACATGATCCTGTTCAGAATAAAACCATTTGTCACTAAAATTAACCCATTATATTCCTGCTGTTCCTTTGTTCTAAGTTCATCTAATATTTCCCTGTGATCTCGCATTTCTCTCAATAAAATCTCTTTGTTTTTTTTACTGTCCTCATTGTTCTCCTTTCTGCGCCTGCCCTAAATTCTAGCCTTTAATTTTTAACTTGTCTGGATTTTAGATCTTTTTTTTTTTTCCCGAGCTTTACTTAGAGTTTAGAAAATCGAATCACCTTCTCCCAAACGTAGACAACTTTCCCACCGGCGTGAACACACAGAAAAGAACATAAAAGAGGGCCAGAATTATTTTAAAAAAATCCCTGAAGCGGCACAAAATCTACACTGATATTTAAAATGGGTCCAAAAAAACAGTGTTTTCATAGAAAATATCTCAGTAGGAAACCTCAAGAGGATACAGAAACAGATACAGTTTGAATGGAGCTACTAAAACATGCTAAACTCGTCTCTGCACCTGCAGTCAAACTACTGCACTGAACTCACGCAACAGCAGATAAACTGTGAATCACTTTCAGACCCGATCTGCTCTCCAGTAACGTTTCGTGACAGTCATCTGAGTAGATGAAACCCTGTAAAACACAGGCGTCACTTTCAATACTGCAAGTTTGAACCACTGTAGTCACGTTAACCGACAGATGAACACGGTAGCTGTCGGTTATTCATTTGTTTGCATTAACGTGGCAGATTGTGTTGCTAAATAAATGAACTGCGATCCAGACTTTTGTTTCGCGCGATTGATTAGCTGCAATAATTGCTCGATTTTTCCGTGTCTGAGCCAAATAAACGAGAGACGCTTGAACGCAATTATAGTGCAGCAGTTTGTTGTGTTTATGTTCAGTAGAACTGAGCAGTGACTTTGACTTCAGCCAGTGTAGCAGCAGAACAAACCTCAGCACACAACAGGTATAAATGTTTCATCTGCTCTCTGACGGTGATCGGAGCTTGAGTTTCTAAATATTGCATGATTGTCCTCATTGTGAGCACAGGCTGATCATAGATGTCTATCAAAACGAAGGAAATGTGGGACAGTGTTGAAAGAGCCTTTGTTTCAGTGCAGACGGTGCAATGAGTCATATTCAAACCTGTTTACAAGTCTCGCCGTCTGTTTCCTGATAATGTGGGTCAGAGAAAATCCATTAAGGTGTGTGAAAAAAGAGACAGAAAATAGTATCCCCCCTACTCCACATACTTCCTTGTCACAGTACTTTTCATTAGCTTTAGGTCCTAGCTCTCCTACGTATATTTTGTTTGCAGCTTTAGCAACCTTGTCAGCTCCCCTGTAGCATGTCTGGTTGGATCCAAAGACTCTGTGCTTTGTTTTGAGTCAGTGCTTTGAATTATAGATACAGGAAGATGCTCCAGCATGTCATTTTTTCAGGCTTGGCACATACACATGAGACTAAAACTCATGCACACACATTTACAGAGATCTGCCAAATTTTTAATCTAGTTATATATTAATTAATTTGAAATTGTGCACATAAAATAGCTATGAAGCAACAAAACTGCAGACAGTCACACACGCCATCTTTTCTGTCGATGTCAAACTCTTTAGTTGCCTCAGATGCTGCTGTCTGATCCGAACTCGCTGCAAACCAACACATTTGTTACTGAAACTCATCTCAGAACAAGCACACACACACTGTACCACACTGATAATCACCATATTCACAGTTACATCGGCCCGTAGGGATAAACCTCTTCTGCCTTTGTTTCTGCTGTTTCTTGTATCTTTTAGAAGCTCATGCAGAAACTAGGACATGGTCTCTTGCTTTTTTCATACCTGTTTTCTTCTTAAAATATGCATCACATTTTGCCAAAACCTGTCCTAGATTTACATTTTAATAGCTTTTTATTGTTCATAAACAGCTTTCCAGTGTTTTCAGTAATCTTACCGTTCCTTCAACATCTGTCCAATCAAATGACATAACTTGTTTGTTCCCGCAATTGATTTTATTGTTGCGATGACGTTGTGCTCCTACAGTTAAGCTTTTTTTATTAATATATATTTTTAAATGAGGTCATTACTATTATGATAATGGATAAAAATGATGAAAATCTCTCTTGCAATAAAGTTGATTGTCCTCTAAGGAGGATGTCGACTTATTTTACTCCTGCGTGTTCCACGTCTGGTCGTTCACTCTGGTTTATATTTGGAAACATTACAAACTCTTAAGCCTGAACACATTAAAAAATTCATTCTACTGTAATCTGAAGCTACTACAATGATGAGAATTTGGGGAATGATAGGTGTGGTGTGTTTCAAAAAGTGCCCTGGGGGATATTGTGCAAGTAGAGATGGATGTTTCCTGAAAAACTAGAATGCACACAAAAAAGTAGTTGTTGGTCTTTAGATAGAAGCACAATACTGGGAGCAACTCCAGGCCTCTGCAACTCAAGTCTTACTATTTAACCTCTTAGCTTGACATACGACTGTGATGCATAATATTCTAGAGCATGATAGAACAGCAAAATAACTGAACAATTCTTCAATTAAATGCTTTTGAGTTTATTGTTTGTGCAGACTGATTAATGGTAAGTGTTTCTTACTATGACAGCCGTTGCATTCTAAGGCCATTAGCCGACCATGATCTGTTGCTGCGCTGCAACTGTTTTCAAAATGATATAGGACGAGAGCAAGAAACTGTAGGAGTAAGCACTTTGCTTATCATCTCCTTGTCAGATCTTCACGTCCATGGTCCTCTGTTATGCAGCTAATAATAGAGGCAAATTTTATCTCTTTGATCACTATTTCAGGAGAGGGATAGTGAAAGGCTGCCATTTGATACTGACAAAACTTATATTGTGATTTGTTTCAGGAGGAATGAAAACAGGCAGGCAAATAGAGAATTAAGTTGTTTTTCACAGTCCAAAATAATTTTTTAATGCTGAATAATTTACCGTTGTCCTGGAGAGGAAACAGAGATAAATAAAAGAGTGTGTGCAGCTATAGGGTGGTGTGTACATAGATGGAGCCAGCTATTTCTGTTGGTGCCAGTTTACTGGAGCCCCATCAAACAAAGTAAAAAGAAAACAAAAGCAAACACCTGTTTAGATTGAAGCAGATATCTTTTGCAGTTTCAAAGGCTTTTCTTATCAAATCAAACTCAATATCCCCTGAGCCGTCTGCTGAAGCCTTGATACTGAGGTCAGACAGGGAGCTGCAGATTATCTGGATGGCAGTGCAGAGAAGATTTTGGTGGAGATAGAAGAAGGATAAGCTTTTGTTTCTAGTAGTTTCCGTTGTTTCACCATGTTAATTTACATGCTGATGGAAAACTGAAGCAACCTGAAGCATGAGACTGCATGAGTAGCTGTGTGATGAGTTAAAGAGGCCCTTCCATTAAAAACAGTTTTTCTGAGGTTTCTGTTGAATATTTTAGCTCCACAGGTGTTCTTACCTTCATAGTGGGTGTGAAAACAGGTCAACAACTTCTCTTTCAGTTTTTATCTCTCAAACTACGCAGGTGGTGATAACACCCGAGTTCTCCTGAGTTCGAACGGCCTGTATCTGTTTCGTCACAACTCCTTTGTTCGTTAGTATTCATCAGCTACCGCAGTTAAAATCACACCTATCATGCTGCTGGCTAAAAGCTGTAGCATAAGACGTATCAAACAGGAAGAGACTACGTATGCTGTTGCCATGCGCAGCGGGGCAGGAAACAGTATACCCTGTTCTCATAGGCTAGTTTGTTAGCCAACCAGAGTCCAGCAAATTTGAATAATGAATATGAATGAGTTGCAGCCTAAAGCCTGACTAAACCAGACGAATTCTGATGCAGATAGATTGAAAGGTCTGTTAATCAGTGTTTCCTGACATTTTTTAGATATAAAATGTTTCATATTACAGGTTAATACTTAAGAAATAACCACAAAGTCATGAAATTTGTGTGAAATGGCCTCTTTAATTTAATTTAATTTAATTTAATCTATTAGTGAAATTTTTCACCACTGGCATACGTAAAGATGGAAAACAGGTTTATATCTACTTCTGTTGTCCTCCATGAAGCCATAAGACCTTGTTTACAGTCACTAGCATACTGTCTTCCATAGAGCCAGAGCCTGGAAACATGTAATTACAGATAACGTATTAGAAAAATTATTATTTGCACATGAAGCACCAAGGTATAAAATGTGTAAATAAACAGAAGTTAACACCTGGGAAAAAATACCTGACGTTTATATTTATTTCTTTTGTCAGGAAAATCATTTACATGGAGGGGGCGGGACTTAAAAAAATACTGCAACCAGTCTGAAAAAGTTAGCTTACTTTTATTGTTAACATTATACAGTGACGTAGTCTCGGGTTATTTTGCAACTCTCATGACAAGTATGAGCTTTTTTTTTTGCTTTGTTGGCATCAAAACTTCCACAAAATTTGCATCAGTTTTTGTACTTCTGCACAGTCAGAACAGTACAGCACCGTCTGTATGGAAGCCGGGATATAAAGGCTTTGAACACGCTCAAAGTGAAACCGTCACTCACAAAAATCTGTCCATCTTCTCTGAAATGCAAACACACACTGTCCATCTTCATTTTCTCTTCCCTTTCAGAATACTCAGACTCCCTGAAACTGTCTGCTTTGGTCATATATTCTCTTTGCTGTGTAAGGGTGAGCTGCCTGACTTCAAATACGCTTACTGTGTCAGTATGTTTTCAAAGGAAACACATACATGGCCATCAAAGAGCGGCCCTCTATGGATTATAAATGTATATTTTCATAAATGTGTCTCGGTTTTTTGTCTGTGTGTTTGAAAAGGTATTTCAGAAAAATGTCTTGTCAGTTATAAATAATAGAGTGAGTTAAATCTCAAAGTAAAAGCATCTAATTTGACAGTCGCATCTTTGATGGTTTGGTCTTTTAAGTGCCGGAAACCAATTAGGTGGGTCAGGGTCCAGGGAAACACTGCGGAAAGGAGTCCAGCACTATCTTTCTGACACCAGCAGCTTCAATCAGCTGAAAGAGCGCACCTTTTTATTTCTCCCACACTCACACATGAAAGAGATTTATGCACACATTTAGAAACAATAAAAGCACTGAAGTGTTTATTTATCTGGCTGGCTCTGAAGATATGTTTCCTTTCAGCTGTCAAGTTATTTGTAAAAAAGCCATTTAAAATCTAACAAAAAAAGTAAAACAAAAATAAGGTAATTTAAGTAAATGATTAAAAGGAAAAAATAAATAAAATGGTCAAATATCCTTGGATACAGTGGTGTTTTTCTTTTCCTTGTACCTACTTTTTAAGTAAAAATAGTTTATGTACCGCTTATCTGACACTTTAGTTGAGTGCGCTTTAATGGGCACTCATTTTTTCTTCTGGACTGTTTTTTGCTCCAAAATTTGAGGTTATTTGAAACCAATTTTGACTTTTCTGCACTAAGGCTGAAATAAAGGCGTTCCCTTCTCAAATTTAGCTTTATGTTTATTATTATTTGTGGAGCCAACACATATTCAAATTCTTTTAAACCGGACTTTTCTTTTCACTGAACGCTTAAAGTCAGACCTTAGACAGCTTCTTCCTAGCTTAATAAGAATTTTGTAAAAATAATCAAGGTGTGGAGGGCTAAAGCCAGATTGTTATAGTAACAAGAGAGGTAGTCACAGAACTGAAACTGTACGTATGTGTAAGAATAAATCAACATCCAGGTTTGAGGGTGTGATGCAGTCATGACAGAGTATATTTGGTCAGCTGTAGGATTCAGAATGTCCAAAACACATCAACCTCTGCTAAATTATATGCTGTACGTCCCATCGTATCGTAACGCCAGCTCCATATCTGTAAGCTCACATTGTTGCAGGAAGTTGCAAGCGTGATTGGTGCATTTCTAAATGGGCAGCAGAGACCTGAAGAGTTTAAAGAGTTAGCAACTTCATTTTACTGATTTAGAGCTCTTTTTGAAGAAGATGATTATCCACTTGTTTCATGTCTTGTACAATGGATCCTTCACCCCTGGAAACAATTTAGCATCACTTTCTGCATTAAAAATCTTGAAGTGCCCATTATTTAATCGGCATATCTCTGAAATTCCTGCTATTGAAACATCTTTTGTAGTTTTTGTTCTTGTATTGATGAAAGTAGTACAAGTGTAACTTCAATCAATTTGGTTGCTTCTCCATTTTTATTTATTTTTTTAAATTCTGTCCAGGCTCCACACAAAGCCACAGATCCAGGTGCTTTTTATTTTTCTGTTTCTTCGACTCTGTCTGTTTGAGCATTTAACCATCCATATCTGCCAGCCCCATCAAGGTGCTCAGCTTTGCCCTTTTCAATAATTCATTCCCAAATTTGCAGGGAGGAGTTGGATGGTAGTCTAATACTTAGCCATACAGTAGAGAGCTTCCTCTAATTGGAGTGACATGCAGTCCCTACTGGTCTGCGCTAAATGTCATTAGAGTAGCAGCCAAATATCATGTGATGTTAAAGGCACAGCAGCTGGACTGGAAGTGGCAGTGTAAACTGTGGCTGACCTGACAGGAAAGAATATGATTAATGCAACACTTGAATACACACTCACTGTCCAACACACTTTATAAACATCAGCCATTTACTCATACACCTATACTACCAGTCAAAAGTTTGGGCACACATTCATTCAGTTGAATGAGAAAGTGTTTCCAGACTTTTGACCGGTGGTGTAAATGACATAACATTATGACCTCACACAGGTAAAGTGAGGAAAGCTCCTCATCTGTCAGCTAAAAGAAAATAAATCCAGATATTTACATGGATAGTTTGTTGATATAGACAGTGTGAGTATGTGTGAGTGTGTGGTTCTCTGTCTAAAATACAATTAGGGATCAGGGTTAAAAATTAGCAATAGCTATAAACTCTCTGTACAGTACATTAGTTACACTCTCTGTGTGTTGTGTGTTAACCTGCATCATCCCTTTTAAAATAAAACTCTAAATAAACCAAAATTCTAAGCAACATAATTAGAGACCTTGCTGACACACACATGCTCACATTAATGCTTATTTTAAGCAAAATGCACCACTGTTTGGATTTGATCCAGAGTTTTACTGTCCACTCTGATAAGTAGGGATGTCCAGATCCGATCACGTGATCGGAAATCGGGCTCGATCACGTCGTTTCAGACTCGATCGGAATCGGACGTTACCTCCAGATCAGGACTCGAACATATATGTATAGAAATTCTTATTAGTTTTTAACGCATCTATACAACTTTTCGTGTGACGCGTTTCCATGACGACCGACCGCAACGTGTGTGAAAATGTGAATGTTAACAGTCCTGTGGTCTACACAACAGTGAAAAAGATGAGGACTTAAAAAAGCATCGATGCGTATATTTTCTTCGAGGTAAGCTTCTTTAATTGGCTCGGTGGATGATGTTGTCTTGAGAATGTTGCCACGTTAGCGCCACTAGCTTCGCTAGCCGCGCTTGCATAAGTTCCAGTGTTCGTTTATAGTCATATTAAATCGCTATGATATTATCTTTAACTCGTTCATGGAGTGGAGATGGTCACTTACTGCGCAGAAGACAGTCCATGATTGTGTCACTCTTTCTGCAGTGTCTGCCGTTCTAATCAGCTTATTTAATTACGTAACGTTTTATTTAATAACATAATGTCCGTCTACCGGTTTGTGTGCGTTCGGACTGTTTGCGTGCTCACAGTACAGAAATGAACTCTCGTCATGTTCGTTTTTACACACAAGTAACAACTTCATGACTCCCCACCGTGACGAAGCCCAAGGGAAACCCCAGGACACGCTGGAGGGGCCACAACCGGCTGTCCTGGTCCCAGGACTGCTGGTTGTCCTGTTCCTGCAGCTAAATATTAAATAGGGTGAATTCAATACAACATAAGGAACGTCCTGGATCTGTTTATTTGCTCCTTTTTATTCATTTTTTAATGTATTATAGATCGGATCGGTACTCGGTATCGGCAGATACTCAAAATCAAATGACCCAGACTCGGACTCGAGGGTAAAAAATCTTGATCGGGACATCTGTACTGATAAGAAGTAATATTCCAGCTTTTAACTGTCTTTTTAAAACAAAAGACATTTAAGTGATTTCCAACCCCCCCCCCCCAAAAAAAATAAATAAAAAATTGCAAATCTCCTCAAAGCAAACATTCCTTTTGTTTTGCTTCTTCTGCGTATGCTTACTTTTTCATGTGTTGTGCCAACTGTGTAATCATTGCACATTATTTGTCCACACACAGTGGAGATCACAAAATTCTGGGCTGTCTGCAGTCGACAGCTGAGGGTCCCAGCAGACCCTTGCAGATGATGCATTTCCTATCAGTTATAGTATGTTGTGGTCAATCACATTGTGTAATCATGAACTGTGAGTGTTTATTTTGTAAACTAATAAATTTGTGTAGATTTGCAGTCATGTAAGACATGCCAATCAAAAAAATTTGTTCCAAAAAGTTGTTCTAAATGTAAAGAAGACTCATAGCCAACATCCCATTACCAAACACTCCAGGAAAAGATCCAAATATCAGACTTTTATTATTTGTTCAGGTTATTTGTTTAACTGTCTAAAGATTTTTTTTTTAACTACTTTTTTTTCTCTTTTTATTTAGATTTTTATTTAGATTCAAGGCCTTCTGAGCTCCATGCAACCTCAATTATTGAATCTAGTCTCATGTAGCTACTTTCAGATTATTGAAACACACACTCGTGCTTTGTGTACACTCAAATATACATGCAATGTGTACCCATACTGTAGAGAACACGTGTAATTACAAAGTCTAATTTCTGTACCACTTTACATTATTTATGAAGTAGTGTGTTGTACTGACCTTCCTCTAATGATGGTGCACAAACACACAGTGTTGTACAAGCAGATGTGCAATAGTTTAACAAAAACAAACACAAAAGTCATGTTTTCATATCTTAAGACTGACTCATAGTTATATTCATCTTACTCTTAACCATTATTTTTACTGATTTCACACAATTTTAATCTAAATCCAAAGTTTTTTTTTAAATCAGAATATTTTAAGGGGGTTGCTTTTTATTCCCATTATTATTTCTGTATGAACAGATTTATGTCCCTATAAAAAAGTGAGGCAACTACACCCTTACAGACACAGCTGAAAATCTATAATTCCCTTCAACGGTCTGAATTTATCCGCACATTTTTAGACCACATTTTAAAAGCCTCCAAGTGGCTGCCAGCTGGGACTTTGTGGTGGTTCGACTGCTTGAAGGTTGTATTCATTTTCTGCTTGAATAATGTCTTATTGAGACCCCAACCACCCCCCATTGCAAATACCAACAATAAAACAAAACCCAACATTTATGTGAATATTTTAGATTCAGTAGTCATTTCTGAATATTTTAGATTCAACATGAATACAAGGAACATCCATTTGCAACATTTGAGAAGGCAAATGAGACGTTGTGTGTGATATAGTAATACCAGTGCAGGTAGATTCCCGACAAATGGCTTTAGCTTGGTTATTCAAATGATTACCAAGTGTGGAGATAATATACTGCAGTTTGACATTTTCCCATAAGTCTGTACCTTTCTTCTGCACTGTTTTGTTCATAACATTTGTCACTGTACCGTAGCACAGACGGCACAAAACAGAAGTTGACAGCTTGTCAGATAGGCCAGAACATACCAGTGGCCGTGGGTGTAGAGAAATAATCCTCATTGTTTTAAGACAAGTTCAAGTGTCAGAAACACTTGTTTATGTAGGCGTCTTCTGCCTCAATATCTCAAAGGCTGATACATATATGTAAGTGTGTTCATGGAGAAAAGCAAGACAAAGCTACAGAAACACTTATACAAACACACAAATGTTTTGGTGCTCTGCACACCTTTTTACAAAAGCAAAGAAGCTATTTTAAGTGAATGCATACTGTAGGTTCTTTCCATTTTACCCTACTGTGCATGTCAAGAAAGTTGGAGTGCAAATAAAACCGCTGGGAATTTACTTTCCATACAGCTGTAAGGGGCAAAAAATGCAATAGAAACAAAGGTGACTAAAGGTAAAAATCACTTTGTCGAACTCTCCAAAGAATTTTTTTTTTTCTTTTCAGGTGCAGTTTGTAACTAAACCTAAACATAAACATTATGCTTCCGATTCTAGTTTAAAGGGACTCTAAGCAAGTTTAACCACAAATAAATTTATAGAACTTTACAATTTCTTCCTCATACATGCTCCAACAATGTCCTGGTCACTAGAATGAGACCAGGAATTTTCACTGTAGTTGTCTCTATATGCATGTAAAATCATTTATTAGTTATTAATAGAGCTTGTTCGGGTTGAACACACACCGTACTTTCCAGAGGCACTTGAATGCATCATGAAGTCATGCGCGTTCATGCTAAGGCTATCAGTATCGTTTGCTATCGCTAGCTAAAAGCTGCAGAGAGAGTAGGGTTTGAAGCATGGATTCTATCGTGAACAAGAGACACACTCCAGCCCAGACCCAAACCAAGAGTTTTTTCCAGCGTGACATAAAGAGAGAAACTGGATTCGGATCGACGGTAAAGATCGGCTCAGCATTCGAGAAGTGGAAAATGCTGAGAGAATCTTGGTATGAGAAAAGACCCGCAGTCGGCGTCATTTTTGCTTGAAAGGTAATAAATTATTACTAAATATGTGGGGAAAATAGTTGTGTCAGGTTTTGTGAGCGACTGTACTCAGCGAGTCATCTTCTTTGGAAGATCTTTGGTTGGAACGCTCGAACACCTGCTTGTTAAGCTGCATGGGCGCGGAGAGGAAGCTTCGGAGTGCTAACCCTAACCCAGCTAACCCTGCTGGATTACACTCAACGCTTTTCTGTTCCCTCGGACTCTCCCGAGCTCTGTGAAACCCGGAGTCATCCGAACCTTTCTCTCTGCCTGCCCATGGCCCTGAGTTTGATCATTGTTGAAAATAAAGTCAGTTGTCACGTGTTTGCGTTAATTGCTCTCCTTTGTGCTGTGTTGGTATAAAAGGGTGTGTCAGTTATGCTGAGTTGTTGGATTGACGTCTTCCATGCCGTTTGTTTCCCCACCAGTGTTTTTCTAAGGATGCCACGTCAGATTTTGTTTTATTATCATTATTAAAAGTCTAATTTTGCATCTTTTGAGTCTCCTGTTCCACCCTGCACCTTGGGTCCTACTCAGAACTATTACAAACGTGACAGATGACTCCTCAAAAACTTTACAGCTGTTGAAATATGTGGTTTATTGTACAGTTTTACTCTCTATCACGTTTAAATCAGATTATTTACACTGTCATGAATGATAATTTCCACTGAAGACTATCTATATTGAACTGCAGCCTGTTGCAAACAAGGAGAAAAACTGATTTTGTTAATCTTCCATCCCACATCTGATATATTAAAAGTGAAAAGGTATAAAAATCTACAACATATAATGCACTTTAATGGCTGTAAAGTAATTAGGTCTGAGTTGTTTCATAGGACAGAAATTCACTTTAAAGTAGATCTTCTTCTGAGTAATGTGTAGCTTAACTCACCCATGAGAATTTCTCCCTGATTCACTGGACTGAAATCAGTCTGACTGCTGTCTTCTGAAGTTAAAATACAAATGATCTAAAGTCCTTTATACAACCCTACTTGAAAAATCCATCCCATAAAACATCCTTTTCAGTAAAATGTTAATTAAGTTTTCAGTTTTGTCTTTGATAGACAATTTTATATATTTGTTCAAGGAGAGACCCGTGTGTAAAGATAAATAAAACCTTTTTTAAGGAAATATAATGTTGTTTTTTGAGCTTGTAGAGAGTTTTAGATCTTACTGGATGATAGATCAACACAAACAAGGATGATTAAAGGAGATAACAAAAGAGGATACTTCTTTTTTTTTCTTCTGAATTTGGAGTATTTCTTCCTTTGATCTGCATCATTTCTCCCAAAAATGTTATAGGGATATTAATTAAAATACAAATGTTCCTGTTTCTTCTCAGCAACAATGACTACGTTTACATGCAGCCAGTATTCGGGTTATGATCGGGTTAAGGTCAGTATTTGGGTTTCTGAAATGTTCCGAATAACCCGTTTACATGCATAAGTAGAGAGAGTTACCTCTGTATACATGAAACTTGTAATAACCCGATTTAAACGCGGATGTTGGGGTAGCGTCATGACATACGGACTACTTCAGGACATCAAGCAATATGCGTCATTTCTGATTCTTCTTCCTGTATCCAAAAACAACAACATCACTATCTCTGTACTTTCTGCCGTCAACAAAACAAATAATGTTCATACTTTTCACCAGACTGATAAAAAAATTAGTTTCCTCTTCGCTCCAAAAGTGTGTTGCTGTGCTGCGTCTCGCCATGTTGACCTCGACTTGTTTACTTCCTGCGTACTGGCGCATAGTCTCTCTACTCAAAAGACCAAGATTCCTTGCGATTAGAGCATGCGCTGAACACACGTTTTGATGGGGTTATGCCGATACGCGTTTACATGACTAAATATTCGGGTTAGAAAAGTGTTACCCCAGGAGGAAAATCCGGGTTTTTAAAAACCCGGTTATGAGCATATTCGGGTTTTTGCCCGTGTTTACATGGCCGTGCGGAACCGGGTTATTGTGAATATTCGGGTTTTAAAAGGGTTATTGGCTGCATGTAAACGCAGTCATTAATAAGTCAATTAAAAGTTAGTGATCCCCTCCTCTCTGGAAGGTGTAATATATCTAACATGTTGTAATAAACTAAAGTAAAGAGACTTGCATGTGTGTGGTTTTTTGGTGTCCTCTGCTAAGCCAAGATTAATTAGTTGTTGTCATTTTAACAAATGAGTTTCTCTATCGTGCTACATCACACCCACCTTTCCATTCTTCTTACTTCCATATACAAGATGCTTTAATTAAGCAGATAAGTTACTTCACTGTGTTTGAGTTTGTGTACATGATCTCCAAGTCAGCAATTAAAAACAACAGGTGCGGTTTGCGTTTCTAGTCTAATAGTCACACCTGCAGAGTCTGAGCGAGAACAATGGACAATGAGCGCGACTGTCTGCATGCCTTCTCATGCCGTCTTTCCCTCGGTTTGACTTTCCTTCTTGTCTTTTTCATAGATCTTACGTAAATTTGAAAAGCAGGAATGTCTTTCGACATTTCCCTCCCCCAGTGTCGTGACTCATCAAACATTCTAGGTTAACCGCTCTACAACAACAAACACAGCCTTAATTTGTCAAGCGAGTGTTTTTGATTGACACACACAACACTTATTTGAGAAATGACAGGAATGAAGTGTAGAAGACAAATGTTTGATTCATGCTCTGGAACAAGTAGTGATAGACAGGAATAATTGTTCCCATAAACATTGGAAACAAAAGCACATTTAGTTTTCCATCTTTTTCCCACATATATTAAACCAAGTAACTATTATCCTTCATTATTAAAATCACTTTGGCTAAATTTATCTTTATTTGCTTGGTTTTTCACTGACTGGATAGGATTTAGATGCGTTCAGCATCTTATTTAAATAAGGTGTCAGCATGTTGTAGCTTCATCCGGGTTCTGTTTACTGGTCTGATTCCTCCTGACAGAATTCATGAGACATTTTTTACAATTATGTCCCATTAAGCACATTTTTTCTTTCTGCTGAAGCCCTGTGGGAAATGACTCTAAATCAGACTTGTTATACCGATGTGTGTGTTTCGAAGTGAGTGGTAAATGTGCTTGCTTGGGTTTGCATGTCAGCCTCATTGTGACTGCCATGAGGCAGATAGCAGAGAGCGGGCTTGAAAAAGTAGTTTCTTCTCAGCCTCGCCCGCAGACCTGGGAAACCTTGATAAGACACTCAGGTTCTGAAGGCTTTAAAAAGACATGCTGGTTTGGAGTACAGACTGAAGAGATTGTGAGGAGGAGGAGAAAGAGGAAGACAGGAAAGGGGGAAGGGAGGAAGATGATGGAGGGATGGCGAGGACACAAAAATCATTTTGGAAGTAGCTCCAGTAAGGCATTCCCCCCCACTCACCCCCCATCTGCCATTATGTTAAAAAAATCCTGAAAATCCTTTTAGTCACAGAAGATATTGGAAAAGTCCTTAAAGGAAGAGAGTTACCATCCCCCCTACACACACACACACACACACACACACACACACACACACACACACACACACACACACACACACACACACAGCCTGTTTATGAGTTGATCTTTTCTTGCCAGTGGTTTAAAACTTTGTTAATTCTGTCTGAAGGCTCAGTGTAGCTGGCAGATGTGCTTTTCATATAGTTTGAAAACTGACAGTTTATTGCCAAATTAGGTGCTTTTGGGTAAAAGACTTGTTAAATTGGATAAAGTTTATTCCTAATGGACCACTAACAGTTAGTTATACCTTTCTGTGCCCTCACTCACTAGTCAGTTTACCTTAAAAAAGTATTTCACTGCATTTGACTCTATTTTCACTTTTACAAAATTTCCAAGATAAGGTTTATTTCAGAGGAAATATTCCTGATCTGATAACAAAAGCGTATAAGGAGGTTAGTGAAACTGCTACAACCTCATTGTGAAAACCAGAATAGTTGGAGATGTCTAGGATGTATGTTTTTATTTGATGGAATGGTATTTGTGTACATGCTTGTGTGCAGGCTTGTGAGAGATGGATAGAAGTAGAAGTCAAGTGCTCATGTGTCATATGGATGAGTCTATGTGCGGTTTTAGGTTAGAAAAACAAGTGTTGATGGATGGATGGAGCAGCGGGTGGGGGAGGCAGTGAAGAAGTTGACAAGGAGGACAAGAGACACTGGATATGTTTTGATTTGGTCATGAAAAGCCTTAGGATAGATGACACCTGCAGCTTCCTTTTACCTTTTTTTTTTTCTAACTTCTTTCTCCTTTTGCCTCAGTCTTGGTTTACTTTTTTCATGCTTCAAGGATAAAGTACAATCAGACTGCCCGTATCTGATTTTACCTTGCAGATAAATTGAGAGAAAACTAATCTGGATGACTAAGGTAGATCAAAGGAATTCTGTGATTATAGTGCTGGATAATATTACTGGAATGAACATCTTTAAACCCCACTGATATGGAGCCTTTTAATATCAAAAAGGTTTTTCCTCAAAGGAAGAAAAGATGTTATTTCTAAAGACATTTTGCAGAATGTCGAGTCAGAATTGAACATTTTTGACTTGTTTTCAATATGGTGGACAAAATTAGAATCTAGGCATTCTTTCCCCCAAACTTGGACTACGCAGTTTTGATCAAACAAGTGTCCATATTGTCATTACACTGCAAAGCAATAATCTCAGAACAGAGTCACAATATGTTGGGCAGTGTTAATTTTGGCAAGAAATTTTAATTTAGTTTTAGTCATAGTCTTTTGACTAAAATTCTTTTCAATTTTAGTCACAATTTTAGTCACTAAACTAGATTTAATTGTAGTCTAATTTTAGTCGACGAAAATATGTGGCAGTTTTAGTCGACTAAAATCAATTGTAGATTTAGTCGACTAAAATAAGTATATTTTCTAAAGTATTAATTTAACCCTGTAAGACCCAACTTATTAAAAAATAGCCAGAAATTTCTGATTATTTGGAACTGTATCATGTTATTTATAATAGATTTTTTGTATCACATTTATTACATTGGCTGTCTTTATGGTTTAATTGTAATATAAAAAATGAGTTAATAATAATGCATTCATTCATATAATAATGATGATTTAACCTGAAAAAAAAAAGGCATTTACTGGGAGCAACCTTGTTAGAAATGATCAAAACTATGTAGCAAAGATGATACAAGGGGCAGATGCAATATAATATGGACATTTTCTTACCATTCCACACTTCATCTGGCATCTGCATCTGCTCACCGCTCAATAAGCTGAACTCTGATTGGTTCTTTTCACAGTAGCCCCAGCTGTTAGCTTTTTGACTGATTCCTCTCTGCATCTTTCTTTTCCTCTGATTGGATTTCGTCACTGTCTATTTTCGTCTCGTCTTTTATTTGTCAACGAAAATCAACATAATTTTAGTCATAATAATCGTCTCAAATAGGGCCGTCTATTTTAGTTTTCGTTTCGTTTTCGTCCGCAAAAATATATTCGTGACTAAAATTATGACGAAATATTTTAGTCAACGAAATTAACACCGATGTTGGGGGGGGGGGACTGAAATTATCAACTGCCACTGCAGCTAGTGCATTTGGGAACTCTTTTTATTTGTTTTTTTTATGACTGGGTGTGTTAATTGGGTTCATATATCTGTTAGAATAGGTTTTCAAAGTCCTCTAAGATCTTTGAGAATGAACTCAATCTGCTGGGAAAGTTTTTGTTATGATAAAAATGCAAAATATTCTTTGTTGACAGCTTTAATTAACAGCTGTTAAGAAATTGTTTCATGCAAATACAGACCAAGTATTTTATTTTTGATAACAATCAAAGTCATCTGATAAAGATCCATGTGAAGAGAAAGTGTTGATGACATAAGAATTACACTGCAGCACTGTGTGGTTTATTTGCTGATGCATTAATAATTATTGATAATTAATTACTTTTATATTGATCATTTTTAGTTAAATGTCATAATGACGATCACTTTTACATTTTTAGCATCATCTCAGTTGTGTCTGGGTTAGTTGTTGTTTAAACTTCTCATGAGCCTATGTCGGTTCTATACCTGCCTTCATTCTGCACATGCTGTGATAATCTACCTCCATACAGCCATGTTCAAAATCTAAAACTTGCTCAGTACCATACTTTATCATATTGATTAATTTTCTCTAAAACCAGGACATTAAAAACCAGTTTGTTTGTCTGGTTTCCAGACAAGCAGCCGAGACGCTGACAGCTGGTTGGCAATCGTTGTATGGTCCCGAAACGGTTACGCAACATAGTTGAACCTACTTACTTCAAATATGTCCTTAAATGTTCATCTGTTCCTTTAATCCAACAGAACCACATCGGTGTGAGTTTCTGCTTTCACCTTAGCCAGCGGAGCGTGACTGTGACTGGTTCTGACACCTGAGATATACCACAAGAGGTGATTGTTTGACTTGTGAATGAAGCTCACAGCACAGACTGAGCTCATTATGCTGTGGTTGGGTGTTCGCACAGCCAGCAGTGGTCCTGTCTGCACGCTTCATGTATTATTTAATTCTAACTGTAACTATACAGCACAGGTGGTTTGGGGAAAGAAGAATGTCACTGTATGAGAGCTGTTGGTGATTTATGTATCACTGTGTGAGCTGCTGTTGAATCATGAATCTTAATTACTGCAAGTCACTGCAATCTTGATGACTATTTCTTCACTGTATAAATTTTTAAGAAATCTAAAGCAATCATGTTTGATTTGTGATTTAGAACCTCGCTCACCATTGTCCAAGGCTGGACCTCTCTACTTTCATCTCATGTTTGAACAATTTAGGTGAAGTTGCAATCAAACATGTATCAAGGGATATTAGTTAAATTGTCATGCCAGAGGTTTTCCATTGTGAAATGACATTTCTGTAAGGTCAATGTGACTTTAGCACACTTTATTTCACTGAATCTTTGACACATTTTTGTTTCTATATAGAATAAAAGCACATGTCGTTAGCCTAAAGCACTTTGATCAGTTTGAATGCCTTCTGGTCAAAGTCATCTCACACTGTGGAGGTAATGATAACTCTGACAACCTTTAGATAATCGCACCCTTCACCCCCACCCTCGAGAGTCCATTAAAGAGAAAGACAAGGTGTCTTGCAGTATAGAGACAGACAAAGGGGGAAAGGACTTTACATTATACAGTTGCATACATGCCCATGTGGAACATCACTGGTAAATAGTTAATAAAAGCTGGTGGATAGAAGAACTTGTAGAGTGGTTTACTTTTGTGTGTTTCTTACAGCAAATTAGAGCTGAGTGGTCAAAAGTTCTGCTTTTTAGCAACAGTAAAGATTTACCTTAAAGAGGTCATTCCACTAAAAACAGTTTTTCTGAGGTTTCTGTTGAAAATTTTAGCTCCACAAGTGTTCTTACCTTCATAGTGGGTGAAAACAGGTCAACAACTTCTCTTTCAGTTTTTATTTCTCAAACTACACAGGTGGCGATGAAACCTGTATCTGTTTCGTCACAACTCCTTTGCTCATTAGTATTCATCAGCTTGTGCAGTTGAAACCACAACTAGCATGCTGCTAGCTAAAAGCTGTAGCATAAAAATGTATCAAACCAGAAGAGACTTGGTGCGCAGTTGCCGTGGGCAACGGGGAAGGAAACAGCTCTCATAGGCTAGTTTGTTAGCCAATCTGAGTCCAGCAAATTTGCATAATGAATACAGTTAGGGTTAGTTAGTGAGTTAGAGCCGAACCGGGACAAATCTTCACGCACTCAGATTGAAAAGTCTGTTAATCAGTGTTTCCTAATGTTTTTTAGATATAAAATGTTTCATATTACAGGTTAATACTTAAGAAATAACCACAAAGTCATGAAATTTGTGTGAAATGGCCTCTTTAAATTAATGAAATTAAACAAAAGTTCAGTTCCATCTTTTGGTAAATGTGCAGATTTTGATGGCAAAATTTTCCCCAATTAAACATCTTAGAAGGGTTAAAACACAGTTTAGTGACGTTTCCTTGTGGTGTGATATAGAAATGTCAACTCACACAAGTTAATTTTGTTTCTTTAAAGTCACAATTTAGATCTTTTGATGTCCGATGGAAGGGTTATCAACAAAAATATATCATCTGGTAGCTCTTTAAACGTTCTCAGTTTGGAGAAATATGTTTAAGTCTGATTGACTGACAAGCTAACAGCTAGTTTAAGCAGGGCCAAGACTTAAGTGGTTACCTGTCATCTCAAAACCCTTCAGACCTCAAATTTTTATAGCAATTTATCAGAAAGGTATTTCATAAACCTTTATTCTATCATCGCTTTTGCATTACATGATTATTCTGGCAGAAATATCATGATATTCCTGGAGGAAGGGCTCCAGGCTACACAGGAAGTGCTACAGCTAACTTTTCTCTGCTGTTTTGCACTTGTATATAATTGTAGAATTCCATGTAAAATATCTGAACTGTTGCTTTGAGATGTCACTGAAAAAATGTAAGACATCCTCCATGTTCTGACCTTTTGCCCCAGGACTTTCTTATAATAGATATACCACTGCAGCAATGAATTTAAAGAAAAAAAATGGCACAAGGGACCTTTAACAGCATTTTAATGCATACATGGTAGAAATGATCACGGTAAATAAAGAAATGAATGCATTCAGCAAATAAATGTTCACTGAGTCAATCTCCATTGACAGATCAAATGTATATTATAAATTTGTTTACAACAGTTTTTTAGATCCGATTATTTATAGCTGGATCTACATTCCAGTAGCTGTTTTTTTTAGCAACTTCACAATTAAAGATTTCTTTATGGTTTAGTTTCAAGTTCTTTATTTAATGACACTGATGCAGCTGCAATCACTCTCTTTCGGTCAGGTAGGTCATTTTCTAGGAAGGGTCAATGAGAAAGCAAAAGAACAATCTATGATGGAGGAGAAAATGAGTAGCGAGATATTTACCCAGAATTAAAATAATAAAAGCGCAGACTGAAAAGAAAGTCTGCCTTTCACAATCAGGTTGCCTCAAAAGAAAATTCAATACTGTTTTTATCTTTTTCCAAATTGTGTCCATCTTTTTTCTATATGATTTATCTCTAACTTTGGTCTTTGCCTGCCTTTCAGACTGTGAAATGGAGAGTGGTAATTTCCCCCGCTCCTTTCTGTATGTTAATGAAGCGCTAATCTGTTCCTGAGCGAGAGCCTTAATGAGGGCGACGTGTCCCTCTCTCAGCCGGCTTGCTCCTATTAACTACCATTATGGAAATAGCTCGGTACCGTGCAGCGTCCTGGGAGTGGACTCAGATGTATGCCTTATTTCCACTTTTGAAGCTTTCTTCTCCCTCCTTAACAAGGCTGGGTACTCCTCTGAGGGAGCAACTAACAGATAAACAAACATGGTAATGACGAGCACGGGGAGAGACTTCGCACACATTGAGTTCTGGCCTTTTTCAGATGCTGGATGCTTGTGGAGTGAAATAGGCCACTGAGGAGAGATTGTTGGAGATGGAGAAGACGGTACGAGCCAAGTATCAAACCATCCCTCGCTCACATTCTCTCCTCAGTCAGCTGCTTCTTCATTCATCAACATTATTGTGTTTATTTAGTCTTTTCTTCCTCTGCATCTGCACCTCACAGTCTCTTATCAAGTTAAAAATGAACACGGATTTATGTAGGATTATTTACTTTATTTTCCACCAAATTACCGTCTTTTATTGATTGTGTCACATCCCCCATATCCTTAATGCCTGCTGATGATGATAATACTTGGCTGTATTTAAAGAAACACCCAAACCAGATTAAAAGTAGGAACAGATGCTGCTTGAAGCTGAACACGTTTCAAAGACTTGTATCAAAGGATATTATGGTTTTATTCATTTTGCATGTATCTAGGCCAGCCTGGCCCCTGCCACTCCCACAGACCACATATGAACGTTAGTGTGGTGGGCGACTGTGAAATGGATTAACGTCTTTCTCTTGCTTTCATCAAAATTAAAATTTTCATCCTCCAGCTTCCGTCTTTGTTCTCGTCTCCCAATTTGTGTTCAGTCTCCTGACTCTTCTCCCCAACCTCCTCCATGTTTGGTCTTTGTCTTTTTTCTGCATTCTCTACATCCAGTTTGTCATTCATGTGTTACTTAGTTGAGGAAATGTTGGAAAGCAGGTCAGGTGCAGACGGGCTCTTCTGTCATGTTTCTTACACTTTAAATCCGTGATCCAGTGATGAAAGACGAGATTAAAATCCTGTTAAACTGGCATTAAGTCGACTCACATATCTAAAGTAGCTTCTCATCAACAAAAATCTTTTGAAAATCCTGTAGTTACAAGCTCCACAAAAAAGTACATTGTAAAAACGCAACCCACAAAACATCATCAGCAGAGACTTCTGACTGCGTCTAATAAGCCAATTAAGGAAACATTGACAATGTACGGCCTCATCAACCATTATAATCAGGGGTGCACATAAGTGGTCCGCAGGTCCGCACACACTGTCAAAATATAAAATGCGCACCAGATGAAAAGTTGCAACATGTGTTTGCGTACTTAACATTGGTTTGGCTGAGCTGCGTGAATTTTTAGGTTAATCAGAGGCGGGTTCATTGTCAAATAAATGAAGAATCCCGTTGACTTCTTTTGTTTGACTGATATGTTTCTCAGCCAGAGCGCCGAAGTTCCAGCTGATCAGCTGATGCTGCGTCTCTCTCTGTCTCTGTGTATCAGTTTGCCAGTGTGACGGATTTTCAGTCAGTCAGATCAGTGCAGCTGACTGCAGGATTCTGCATCGCGTCAAAACTGAAAAAATTCACTGAATAAGACAAATAGACCATCGTGGCACAGACGTATATAACTACCTTTTTGTGCTATAAAATACAGAAAACCACCTGTTTTAATCAACAGTATCAGCGTATTTGTCTGTGATCCGCGCCATTTTGAATGCGCGCAAAGCACTATGGGATATGCAGTCAATGCCCCATAACTGTCCAGTGTATCTTTTTATCTGACTGCATCACATTACAAACATCCTCATCATTTCAAAACAAAAAACAGTTACAGTAAATGACAGAAGCTCCAACAGCTGACTAATAAATTTCAACACCAAACTGTTAAATGTAGATTAAAGTGAACAATCAAACCTGTAAACAATCCAACCTGAACTCTGAAGGGTTTTTTTTAACCAGTATTTTTATATTTTACTGGTTTCTCTTGATTTTTTCAACAATTAAAGGATTTTTATTGAACCAAATATAGAGCCAGGTAAAGTAAACAGACTGAATTTGAAGCTTGATTAAACCAAAAACAAAGCAGAGGAGCTCGGAAGAGACACAGCGAGACACATTTAAAAATGTGAGGACCAAGGAACAACCCTAGGTTCTCTTCTGAGAACCAGGTCAAAAATATTATGTGCACCCCTGATTATACTACCTCTGTTCAGTTCCTATCACTTTTATGTCTTATAGAAATTCTCTTTGAAATGTACTAAAGGATACTAAATATACTAATATCTGTAATTTCAAACTTAATTTGAAGTCTGGGGATCATCTGAAGTTGACCCCCCACATGGTGTTTCATTAACCACAGTTGGGTCCCAACTCTAGTATCTCTGGTAATGAAAGGATGCTGGGACTCCAGCTCACTGCACCAGTTTCTATATTTCCATTCATCTATAACTGCTTGATTCTTTTCAGAGTTGGAGAAAGCTAGTTCCCACCTAGCTGGTGTTCAGCAACCTTTTACTCTCACCCTTAGGGTGAATTTAGTGTCACTAATTAAATCAGTACAAAATAACTTTTCAAACTTTAAGCTGCTGTTTTGAAACTTGTCTAAGTGGATACTCACTGAAGAACATGTTCAGCTTCATATTAGACACTCTGGACCCTCCAATGTCTTCATAATGGACTAAATAACTTCGGGTCGCAGCATGAAGTGGTGTTCTGAAAAAATGCAGCCATAGTATGAATTCACAACTTATTTCATAATGAGATGTCATTAGAAGTTTATACAGTATTCTTGTTTATGGCGAGTGTGTCCTGTTAATTATTTAATCATATTTTTATGATCCTTCCCTGATATTTTCTATATAAAAGCCCTCTGGGTCCTTATCAGTCATTGTTGGGTCCTTCTCCTCTGGGAGTGTCCAAACATTTGCCTGTCGCTCTGACAATGCAAAGAAAGTAAAAATAACATCATATTTATTGTTCCTGTCCTGGGAGAATTTATTTGATAGGTAAAATGTATTTATGGAAAAATATAGAAACAGAAATAAACAATTAATCTGTTTATTGAAGTCAAGACTGTGGAACGGCACATGTGCAGAAGAAATCGGTTGCACATCTCAACAGGTAGCAAATTTCTACAGAACACCGGTTCCAGCAATGACTGTCTGAGACACGGCTGCAGAAAGTTATTTAGTACTGCTTTAACCAAACATGCATGTTTTTGGCCTGTGGGTGGAAACCATCAAAAAACTTTAGTGTGCACATGAAAACTCCACACAGAAAGGTCCCGCCATGGAGTTGAATGTGTATACGTGAGTGTATATATTACATTGGTCTAAATGTATAAAATAGAAATTAGTTTGGTGACTTTTTAATGTAAAATATATAGTTTTTTCTGGACATTCTCTGAAGAAAAAGGGCTCCAAATTTGACTATGAAAAATTTTGAAGCGGTTGTTTCTGTTTGCGGCTGTCAGCACAGCTTTAGGTGCCGCTGGGTAGAACTGCAGGAAAAAAAAAAAAAAACTCAAAGTACTGGTTAATATATAAAATGAGATTTAAGTACTGTATGTTGAATCAGTAGAAAAAGTAGTTTGTGAAATCATCAGCCAATAAAATGTATTATTAGCAAATTAATTAATACCTGTGAAGCAGTTTTATTCTGAAAGTCTCTACAAGTTGCAAAATGACCCCCCTGCTCTTCAAGGAAAGTTAAGCTGGGAACGATATCAGCTTTCGTTTCAGTTTCTAATAACATCAGGAAAAAGTCACTATTTATTGTCAGTTTTTGAAAAATATTTACAAGAGGGATCTAAAAAAAGGTTCCTAAGTTGGCAACACTCCTACAAAACTTGAATGATTAATTAATCTAATTGATTTTGACAGGAGGAATACCATAAAACTAAACAAGCAAAACTTTCTTATATTTAGACATAAATGCTTTCAGATTTTGGAGAAACGAGCGACAGCAGCTTGTGATTGATGACGCACTGCAGACGTACAGGAGAGCTGATCAGGTCCATGCTCTGTTTCACTTACTGCTGACTACATGATTGAGAGAGGAGGATAGTGGAACCAAGGAGCAGCCACATTTCCCCAGAGGATGGAGGGAGAGATTCCCATGTGGTTAAGTAATAATGTGCCTGTCTCTCCTCTGCAAGAATTTTAAAGGAAGTCAGGTTCAGAGAGGATAGAGTGGAATGAAATCATTTATCAGAGAAAGAAAGAAGCGAACAGCTATACTGCACAATGCAGTGTTTGTGTTTTTAATTAAAGTTGTAGCTTCTGAGCAGTGAGAGGACTGGTTGAAGGATGTGGTGGTGAATGTGGTTGTCCCAGTCATCTACAGTTGGCTCACAAAGGCCACTGAGGAGCACAGATGTCATCATGCTGCCTCTGAAGCAACACAAGTGCACGCCCTCTGCAAAATCCAAACCAGATTCATCTCAAATATTGCAGCTAATTATGAAGGCACTGAGCGTTTTTACTGACTCCTGTGGTTTGTTTAATAGTGTTTATATGGATACCAATAGAAACCCCAAAGCTTTCCTTGTTTATGACTATCAGCTTGTATTTATTTTGGTGCCAGATTCACATTGCACTTTTTATATCCACAAGTTACAGCTTTGGCTCGTGTTGAGAAAAAGTTAATTTAATACAGGCAAAACTGCACCTTCAGTAAAATCGCTAAATCTTCTATGGTAAGATTCTTTGGGTTAGTTATAGCAGCATTGGTGTCCAAACATTGATTAACCTCCTTAAGCAGAGTTTCTTATCCATTAGTGTTTTAATGCCTCAGCAGTTGGAGCCGTTTGTGGTTTAATGACTTCATTTTATGATCTATTACAGTCGAATTTGCTACAGTAAATAAGAAACTATGTGGAGCTTTAGAGAAAAGGTCAAATCCTCAACAACAGTTGTCTTCACTGTCAACATATTAAGATAATGTGGCAAAAAGTTTTTTTTTTTTTTAGATTTTTCTTTCAAATTTTAAAACAATCACTGAGCAGTTATTAAATAATACAGTGCAGATTTTATCTGCCTAATACCATGTGGAACGATGTCAGACTGAGCCCAGATGTGAACAGAGCAGGTGAATGTCGGCAAAATTTACAGAGAGCGAGTGAGAGTTGATGTAATTAGCTACCAACAGAGGCTGGAACCTAAACCACGCAGCGCAGTTCACATCTAAACTGTGAAGTGTGCTCACTTTTTATAAATCTGACATAATAATAATTGTGTTTTTCCTAATTTCTCTTGTATTTTTTCTTGCAAAGCACCAATGAAATTATCCATGTTTAAGTTTACCGCCAAACTCAATAAAATATTAAAAGCCCGGCAGTTTTTTATTTTTTATTTGAGTAACAGTAAGTGGCAATAAAATGTTTATTTCTGCTAAGGTCCTAAGCCTGTCATGTCTTTGACTTTTATAAATTAGCTGCTGAAAATGCCTTAAAATGGTTTTATGAGAAAATCTTTGTTTAATGGAAGAGCTGGACTCGTGTCAGACAGCTTTTTAATTGGACAAAGAGTTTTACTTAGTTCTGAGTAAAACTGTCAAGCTTTCCTAGATCCTCACTAAAGAATGAGCCTCTGAGTTTACTGTTTTACTGAATTTATTTATTAGACTTTTGGTGCTTAGTGAGGATTTTTTTAAAGAAGGTTTTGCAGAAACTAATCGGGACACAAATCTGTTGATTCATTTATTCATCCTCATTGAGCGAAACATAAAGACAAAGATTTTGCTCTGAAGGCCTTTTCACAGAAACGGCTCTGAATGCAGCGTGCATCAGTGTGTGTGTGTGTGTGTGGGTTTGTATTTCTGACCTCCTGGGGACCCGTTTCCTGACTTTTACTATCTTTCTGGGGTCCGAGGGTTCTTGTGGGGACCGAAGCCTGGTCCCCATGAGGGGGACTCCCCTTTTTAGGGTTAGGGGTTAGGTTTATAGGTATGGTGTGAATAGAGTTTTAGTTAGTCTTAGGGTTAGTTATAGATCAGTAATGGTTAAGGTTAGTAAAAGGGTTTGGGTTAGGTATAAATCTAGTTACTAAAATCAATGGAAGTCAATGGACGGTCCCCACAAGGATACCAAAACACACTTGTGTGTGTGTGTGTGTGTGTGTGTGTGTGTGTGTGTGTGTAGGCACGCCTGCAGGGAGCCTGTTTATGTATCTGTATCCCTGCTTCAGTGTGTTTCTGTCCTTCTACTTCAGTGCATTGCCCACTGGGTGCAGACAATCCCAGCCTTTGTGTTTATGTCCTGCTGCCATGCTCTGTACTGTACTGAATGCACGTTGGGGAGCGAAGCGTGTGAAAATCCCACCCTTGCCCACCTAGAGACTTTAAGCTGTGTGTGTTTGTCAGGAACACAGGAAAGACATGCAGGGAAAAGGGCTGCTTGTGTACGTGTGGGTTCGTGTTTTCTGTGTGTTGTTTAGGGGAGTAGTGAGTGAAAAAGTGCACTCTTCACCAAAGAGTCATTCTCTGTGTTGGAACTCAGAGAGACTCTTTATTAGTCTTTATTTCATTAACTGGTGAACCTAATGACCTGACAAATGACCCCTAGCAGAGGCCCCGCTGTTCCCTTAAATTCATCAGCTCTTAGTCTTTTCTTCTTTCTGTTCCCTCTTTCAACAGCCTTTATAATCAAAAAATGTCTTGAAACGTTCTCACGACAGAAGGGTTTTAAAGCTTTACATACACTGGCGTCCCAAATATTGTAAAAAATAGTTTCTTTATATGTTTTTTCTATGTAGCTCTTATTTTGAAGAGAAAATGTGTCTTACATTTGTTTATACTGGTTACCACGATCGTCTCTTGTTTATATATTGTACAGAGATGATCTGATAAATCAACCCTGTTTTATCCCTGCTTGCCATCACAAATTGACACAGAAACTGTCACATTTTCCTTTTAATGAGCCTGCTACTGTGCATGGAGAACAACACCCTTTCAGAACTTCATGTTTTCAGTTGGTGCTTTAGTAACCCTTTTTGGGGCCCATGGGGTGCAAAGCTACAAACAGAACTCCGTAAGTTTATTTATTTTATTTTATTTGCATTGTTGTCACATATAGAAATGCTCAAATGATGCGATATCCAAGCAGTTAATAGATGAATCATGTTCTGTTTCCTCCTTTTTGTTGGTGTTTGCACAGTGAATGTTTAACTCCCGTGTTTAACAGACCAACATGGTCAGAACAGGTTACTGTACAACTTCAATGTGGAGGATTTGTATTGAATAGGGGAACTACCTCAATACTTAGAATAAGTGGTAAATGGTGTTTACTTGAATTATGCATTTTAAGTCAGACTCCCAAAATGCTTCAGGCTACAATTTTCACATTCGTGCACACATTTGGTTGTGATAAACTACATATTATAGTTTATCCCAGCTGCCCTGGGACACACACTGACAGAGGTGAGGCTGTTGATTCCACTGGACCCTCATCACCAAACAGGCAACGGTGCCCAATGACACAGTGCAAAGCAATCTTTTCCGGACTGAGCGGTGATTCAAATGGGTGAACCTCTGGTTACCAGATGACCTGCTCAGCCTCCTGGGTGTTTCTCAATGTCTGGGTTAAAATTTTGCTCAACCTCGCCTTGATGCCTTGGTCCCACCCCAGTTGCCTAGGAGATACTTCATCAGGAACTGACAAGGCGCATTCCAATGTTCATTTGCTACCGAGGCGCCTGTACTCTGTTTGTCTGTTGTTTAGCTAACTTACCAAGGATACATGAGACGTGCCTTGAATTCCTTCCTTCGGTCAAAAATTTCCTTGAATACAGCGCAGCATTTTCAAATAATGGCAGATCAGGAAACGGCAGAGGCTTCTGGCAAATTTCCAGTTTAAATGTTAACTAAAAGTTGACTAATTGTAACTATCGGGGTTATATTTAAAATGTTTTTTTTTAGATCCAGAGTAATTATACGGTTGGTTAATTGCTTAGTAGTTGCAGCGTCAGTGGCTAGAATGTACTAACTGGTGGTCACATTTATTTTTATTTTATTTTTATTAACATTCTCAGTTCCATGGCTGAAGGAATGCTGCTACGCTACTACGATGGGCAGGCAGGCAGCCACGGTCACGTGAGTTAAGTCCGTTCAGTGTTCTTGTAAGCAAGACACCTTGTCTACCAAGACACTGCCTCGGTAGGCAAGGCAACTTGACATTGTGAAACACCCCCTGACTTACTGCTGCCCCATAATCCAATAAAGAGAGTTAGAGTAAAAAGAATGATGGTCCTCATTACCTGGAATATGGATGTTGGAAGGTTGAGTAGTTTTTACTTATCTGTTCTCTCCCAGGGAAAAAAACCCTGAAGCGTCTGACACATCAATGCCCAATAAATGTAAGTTGACATTATTACAGCAATGATACCTGCTGTGTAAATATCAATAATGTGCTTGCAATGAAGAACCTCCAATTCTAAATTAGCAAAGGCTTTAAAACAGAAACATAGTAAAAACATGCTACAACCAGGAAAGTCTGCAGCAGGTTGAGGTCCGGACCCCCCTGTGGGTTTTTGTATATCAGCTTTTATATTATGGCTAATGACTTATTTTCACCGTAATTGTCACAAAGTGTGACAACAGTGGCTATGAGTTAATAAATCATATCACAGTTAGAAGGACATTATTTTGATTGTTACACCTGTGACTAATACTAAACCTTTGTTTGTATTACAAAAGAATACTAAAATAATTTAGCTTGAAGTAAATGTCAGAGAACGAACTGGCAGCTTGTTTATTAAGTCAAATAACATGCAATTAAAATAGTGGGTTAATTTAAAAACTCAATCTGTTTAAAGTAAAAAGAAAAAGAATTGACAGAACTTTTTCTGTAGTGAGATCAGTTGATATAAATCATGAGAGGAAATGTGATTTTCAAAGCTTATTTGTGTGAACTACATTAAATCAGGTGTGTATTTCAGTTCTGGTCTACAGTGAAATTCTTCCATCACATAATTTAAATATAAAGAAATGATTTTAACTTGTCATCTCACAAGACTCACTTCACTCATTAGTTCTAATCTGATCCTAAAGCTCCTAAAGTTTTCAACTGATAAGAAATAGTTCATTGTTAAACTTTTTTTAACCTAAAGTCACAACAAACATGAGTGATTTATGTTTATACATGCCCAGACAGTCTTGGGAATTAAATCATTAAAGCTGCAGGTAGAAACACATCTGTAAGAGAACATCATGGGAATTGAATTTCTCATTCGAGTTCAACCTTTTTTTACATCATACCTCCAAATCATTATATTATATAACATTTTGTCAGGAATAAAGACAAAAAAAAATCTTTTATTTTTAATGCAAGTTGAAATGTTTTGATAAATTGTTCTTGCAATAAATAATCCTGTTTTGCAATTCGATGCCTGATGCCAAATAATTCAGCTTTAAATCAACATCAAACTTTTTTTCTAGTGTGAAGTTAGAAAGACAAAAATGTAATCACTGAGACAGAGAGATGTTTGTTCCAATTTTTTTTTAGGACCTGACATGGTTTTTTTCAGAACATGTCTTCCTGTTTGGCCCGTCTCCTCCCAGTGATTCTTATTTGAATGGATCCCACACATGGTGTTTATCGTCATCATCAATAAGCCGCTGGTGTTTGTGCTGCTTTGCCTCGTAGCATGTGAAGATTCAGGAGACGGATGTGGGAGAAGTTCACCCTGGTGGAAGCCCAGTCATGTTCCATTGTGTCCCACCACAACAAAGGATGTGGATGATTCTAGTTTGGATGGACTGGACATGCACACAAGCTAATAGACACACGCACACATTAGAGCTGAGAATACAGGACACAGGTGACCTCAACCATGTGAGGCAAAAACCAATAGGCAAAATATCCGCCGTTCTATTCAGTCCACCTCTGAGGATGTTATTTGTTTAGCCACAGGAGCAGCCTCCTGCTGCTCAGAGTAAATGTCAAGCTTCACTATTACTGAATGAGTTTGCTACACAGTTTGGTCGTGTGGGGAGCCCCAGTGTGTTTAATGACTTCAATACAAGCACTGTATATTTATTCCACATTTTTTGGTGTTTTTTATTCACATCGCTTTTATTGACTTCTGCCTTTTTGACAGCACCATTTGACACTGTAGGTTGTGTCCCAGTTTCTTTTTTTCTTTTCAGAGGCTGAAATCTTGGTCTTTTTTTTTCCCTATACATCCCCCAACCTGTCTACCTTCTCGATATTTGGTGTTTGTTTGTATTTGTGGTCTAGCTTCACTCTGAGCATGTAGACATGTGCCTCGTTCTTCCTCTAATTGGTGCTCCGTATTCATGAGGGGCCGCGGAGAGAGGCAGGAAGACTGAAAAGCAAAGCTGACTCTTAATAAATGTCAGTCTACAGCCGAGCTACGGGTGGACAGCTCACTGATGGGCTGCTTATAACAAGGCTTCGGTTAATGCAAAGGGGAAGACAGGAGCCGAGGCAAAGTTCCAGAAACAAAGAAAAGGAATTGCATCAAGAAGGGGTGATGGTTGAGGCTAGGGAGAGGTGGGGAAGCGATGTGAGGGGGTAAGGTCACAAAAAGTACCACATGAAGAAGGAGGAGACAGATCTCGTGCTTCTGCAGCCTGAGGGCTGTGATGGTGAAACTCCATGACGTTTGGGACAGAAGGGAGGTCACACACAGGCAATAATGAACATTAATGTGTGTGTGAGTGTGTGCTTTGTGGGCGTTTGTGTTGTTGAGTACATGTATTCTTTGTTTGTGTCTGCAGAGATTGTTAGTGAATAGGGCCCGACCGATATGGATCTTTTGATACTGATATAAAGACTTTAGAGCAGGCCGATTGCCGATATAACGGCAGATAAATCCATCCACCAGAAATAATTTCAAAAATATTACTGAAAGCTAAAACACTGCATTCTTAAGCTCATGTCTACCTGTTAGACACCATGAACTATCTGAATTATTCACTGATTCCAAAAAATGTAAATAATAAACAAGTTTATCTATTTTATGAACATTTATTTATATTTTTAACTGGACATTCTCATTAACGGAGATGCAGAAACACATATATGACAAAAATAAATTATTAAAAAATATTGGAAAATATCGGCAATGTTTTACCGATAGCCGATATCACCCTGGACCCCCATATCGGCCGCTTTTGCTTCTTTATTTTGGTGTTTTCATGTTTTGGTCCTGTCAGGCCCAAAATGAACCTCGTCCTCCTTCCTGCTCCCGTCTCCTCACAAAACAAAAGTCCAGAGTTTGTTTTTCTGTTTTGCCCACCTTGTTGATGGTGTTCTCATTGTCTCTCCTGCTGAAGCTGCGTGGAATCCTCCTCTAGTTCCTCTCTGTGGTTTTTAGAATTTAGATTGAATGAAAACTTTGTGGAAGAAACAAAGGATGAAACTAATCAAATATCTGGGGCCACTCATTGTCATGTGTTTACTCCAAATCATTGAAATTGATGAGAGACATTCTGGTTGCCTCGCAGCGTTTTAAGGCAGCTTCAGGCTGGAAAAGGTTTTCTTTGACTTCATCTTGCAGGTAAAAAAAACACAGTGTGGAAAATAATTTCTCAGTGTGTGTGTGCACTTGTCTACTTGTGCTCTTCCTTTTTTTTGCTTTAAATACCAGAAGTGATTGACAGTTTCTAGTGTTTGGCGTTGACAGCTTTTATTTGTTGCAGTCAGCGGGCTTTTGGTGAATGGCTGACGTTTTGAGGTTCCGTGCTTGTCAGTGTGCGATGGCTGCAGGGTGGCGTTGTTGGAGTGGATACCAAGTCATCGACCCCCCCCCCACACACACACACACACACACTCCTTTCAGCATCTACACACTGGTAATGTGGCTCCCATGCGCTCTGGTCTGAAAGGGTCATGGGAAGATTAAACATGTTTCATAATATAACTGTTGAATTGTTTTGTTGCAGTTTTTTTTTAAATGCAGACAGCTTGTTGATTGTAATATACACTCACCGGCCACTTTATTAGGTACACCTGTCCAACTGCTCGTACACATGGTCAAGACAATCTCCTGCAGTTCAAACCGAGCATCAGTATGGGGAAGAAAGGTGATTTGAGTGACTTTGAACGTGGCATGGTTGTTGGTGCCAGAATGGCTGGTCTGAGTATTTCAGAAACTGCTGATCTACTGGGATTTTCACGCACAACCATCTCTAGGGTTTACAGAGAATGGTCCGAAAAAGAAAAAATATCCAGTGAGCGGCAGTTCTGTGGGTGGAAATGCCTTGTTGATGCCAGAGGTCAGAGGAGAATGGCCAGACTGGTTCGAGCTGATAGAAAGGCAACAGTGACTCAAATAACCACTCGTTACAACCAAGGTAGGCAGAAGAGCATCTCTGAACGCACAGTTCGTCGAACTTTGAGGCAGATGGGCTACAGCAGCAGAAGACCACGCCGGGTGCCACTCCTTTCAGCTAAGAACAGGAAACTGAGGCTACAATTTGCACAAGCTCATCGAAATTGGACAATAGAAGATTGGAAAAACGTTGCCTGGTCTGATGAGTCTCGATTTCTGCTGCGACATTCGGATGGTAGGGTCAGAATTTGGCGTCAACAACATGAAAGCATGGATCCATCCTGCCTTGTATCAACGGTTCAGGCTGGTGGTGGTGGTGTAATGGTGTGGGGAATATTTTCTTGGCACTCTTTGGGCCCCTTGGTACCAATTGAGCATCGTTACAACGCCACAGCCTACCTGAGTATTGTTGCTGACCATGTCCATCCCTTTATGACCACAATGTACCCAACTTCTGATGGCTACTTTCAGCAGGATAATGCACCATGTCATAAAGCTGGAATCATCTCGGACTGGTTTCTTGAACATGACAATGAGTTCACTGTACTCAAATGGCCTCCACAGTCACCAGATCTCAATCCAATAGAGCATCTTTAGGATGTGGTGGAACGGGAGATTCGCATCATGGATGTGCAGCCGACAAATCTGCGCCAACTGTGTGATGCCATCATGTCAATATGGACCAAACTCTCTGAGGAATGCTTCCAGCACCTTGTTGAATTTATGCCACAAAGAATTGAGGCAGTTCTGAAGGCAAAAGGGGGTCCAACCCGTTACTAGCATGGTGTACCTAATAAAGTGGCCGGTGAGTGTATGTATGTTATATAAATGTGCTGCTGTGTACTGTTTTAGTTTAAGGCATTGTCCAAATAGAAGCACATTTTTTTAATTTGTCATTTTGAAACTTTCCTTCTGAAAGTGATTATAAATGAGTTTGAATTTTTTGTGCTTGTGATTGCCCCGTCAGGCCAAACACTTGCAACTGCAGCTTTAATGGTAAGCTCGTGCATGAGGCGCGCATGCTGCACGTGCACTCCCAAGTGATCATAAACATCAGCTGAGTTAGTCCTGTACTGAACAAGTTACAGATTTGCAGGCAAGACTTTGACTGAGGTAAATGTGATGTAATAAACTCTTGGTTTCTTTTTCTTGGTTGATTTCAGGGCTGGAGTGTTGCTGGTGCTTAAAGCAGCTCTCTTCTTGTTCTTGGTAGAATTCATACATTAAATGCTACTTCTGGATCTACAGCTTTTGCTAGAAATAGCAAAGACTACGCCTGAGCGTGGACGCGCATGAAGTCATTAGAGGCCGACCTATATATCGAGTGTTCAATTGCCTTTCCCAATCAGTGCGTTGCTAAAATCTACATATATCGGCCTCGGACATCGGCCTTTATGATCAGCTTCAGATATCGGCCATCTGCAAATTAAAAAAAAAAAAAATCAGTATCGGCATCAGCCTTAAAAAAACCCGTCTCGGTCGGCCTCTAGAAGTCATCTAGGGCTGGGCGATGTGAACCAAAATTCATATCTCAATATGTTTCACCCGAATCTCGATATATCGATATAATATTTTTTTTTCAAGTAACCAAAGAGATGATTCTAATTCACAGCCTTGATGCACTTTTACAAACTAGCAACAGCTCATGTGCATTAACACAGTTCACAGAAATAGAAATAGCTGTATATTAAATTAAACTTTCCTAAAAGAAAATGAATGAAAAATACTTTTCTATGACCAAAACAAAAATACAGTAAATACATAATAAAATCCAATGAGCAAAAATAAAAACAAGTCAGTATGATCTTCAGGACATATTATAAAGTTTTGTCTCGTCCTCTTGTTTGTAGCTCTGTTCACATGTTTTTGTGCAAATATGAGAAATGAGCTGATGAAAGAACTGTCCTGTTGATCTACATGTCGGTCAGAGCAAAGTGATTATAACAACAGAGCAGAGAGACTTTATCTCATGTCTGTGCACGTTTTGTGTCCAACTTTTCTTACAAAATAATTTCGGTTTGGTAGCGCGTATATTTAACTAGCTGTTTGAAGCTGGACAGTTCCCACGTAAACCGTGTCTTTGGTGCGTGCCAGTTTTCGTGCTTTTTTGCTCATGTGGGACCGAACGGGTCAGAAAGTGCTGCCTGTTTCAGGATGGAAGGCTGAGGAGATTTTTCTGTCGCAGTTTAACACACTGCAGCTTTATCATCATCATCATCATCAATTTATTTATAAAGCACATTTAAAAACTGCAGTGACGCAGACCAAAGTGCTGTACACAAATAAAAACAACAAATACAGAGATAAAAATAAACATACTATAAAAACAAACATAAAAACAATAAAATAAGGTCAGCAAGGGGTTAGACTGCCCCAACAGAGTTAAAAGCCTGAGAATAAAAGTAAGTCTTTAAACGGATCTTAAAAATACTAAGTGATGGGGCGAGTCTGACCGTCAGGGGGAGCTGGTTCCATAAACTAGGGGCGCAAACTGAGAACGTCCACTCACCGCGAGCCTCATAGCGGGCTGGACGAACCTGCAGCAAGTGCTGCTCAGAGGACCTCCGGGAACGCCTCGGGACATAGGGACAGAGAAGCTGCGCCAAGTAGGGTGGCCCGAGCGCATGCAAAGATTTAAAAGCAAATAAAAGGATCTTAAATTTAATCCGATAGCGGATTGGCAGCCAGTGCAGATTAGCCAGTACAGGGGTCATATGTTGCTTCAAAGTAGTCCCAGTTAAAAATTGTGCAGCAGCATTTTGACATTTTAACTGGAGACGAACTATTGCGGATGAAGGAGCACCATATAACAGAGAGTTGGCATAATCAAGGCGTGATGTCACAAACGCATGGATGACTGAGTGAAAATCTTTTCTCCTCAAAATGGGTTTTAGCTTGGTCAGCCTACGGAGGTGGAAAAAACAGGATCTAACAACATGGTTAATCTGGACATCAAATCTGAGGTCAGAGTCAAAGATGACCCCAAGATTTTTGATGTTCGGTTTCAGTAGAGCCGACAAGCAGTAGGGCAGAGTCGGGACTACAGCAGCAGGAGAACAAGGGGAAAACAGTATTGCTTCCAATTTAGACTCGTTTAAGTGGATAAAATTATCAGAGAGCCAAGTCTTAATCTCAGCCATACAAACAGAAAGGGGTTGCACTGGATCAGTTGATTTTAGGGCCACATATAACTGACAGTCATCGGCAAAAAGGTAGTCATTCACCTGAAATTTCTTTAAAATGCCTGCCAGTGGTAAAAGATACAAGTCAAAAAGAAGTGGACCCAAAATCGAACCTTGGGGAACTCCACAGGTAAGAGGCGACACAGCAGAGGCACAATTTCCTAATGCAACATTAAAACTTCTGGCCTGAAAGTACGAGCAAAACAACTGGAGAGCTGATCCTCGGATGCCAACTAAGGACTTATGCCGCTGTTGTGCTACAAGACGTTTCATATGCTTGAACTTTTGATCGGGACGTGTTTTTGGCGCACTCTGCAGAATACATGATTTTGTTGTTCAATCCAAACCACCTCCAAATCAGCGAGCCATTATTTTAATTTTACCGCGCAGTTCTGTGTTGATTTTTCCACCATTTGTCTGTTACCATGATGTCAGGCTGTCGCTAGCGAGGAAACAAGAAAAACAGCGACTCTGCCACTGTACTTTCAACACAAAACAAGCAATCTCGATAAAAACATTTCTTTTTTCTAAATCGTTTATGAAAAATTCTTGATATTTTTAAAAAGGTCGATCGCCCAGTCCTAACATCATCACACATTAGGCTGCCTCTCAGCCTTTAAAGCAGCACTAAATAACTTTACCACTTCTCCCACCCAGTGGTTAAAAGCAGAATTACAGCTGTCGTGATCAACGGCGTCTCAGACGGCCATTGCTGGAATCAGCTTTGCAGATAGTTCGACAAGGTGGCGTATGTTGCGTCTCATTTTTAACGTATGATTATTATCAGCGCAGACATGACATACTCATTTAGATTGTCCTCCGTCATGATGTCAATGAAAAGCTGAAAAAGCTAACAGCCAGCCTTTATAGGAGTGAATGACAACATAATAACATAATAATCCACCATTATTGTCATGGTTGTTACTCCTACGTTGCTTGTTGTCTGAGGTTAGAAACTGCTAAAGGTTGTTTTTTGGTTGTCTACATAAAAACAAGGTTTCTTTCACTCTGGAACCCACTGCTGGGAAATTATCTTTCAGGTTTCCTAAAACTTGCTATCTGTCTCGACTCGAAGTTGACATGATTAAAAACTTTATTCAGAAAACACCTTTATAAAAACACATTTTTAAACATTGAGTGTCTCACTATTTTGTCTCTGTTCAGTTCCCTTAGCAGCGCTTGTTTTGTCTGGCTGCCCCAGAAGAGTCGCCATCTTTAGATAGAAAAAAAAAATGATCAAACTCGGTGGTTGGAAAACACTCGGGGAACTTACAAAACAATCCCACTTCAAACTGTGTTTACCTCTTCTGGTGCTCTGACTCCTCTCACATCACAATCTCCATTAGATAATTCAGATTTTTTGGGGGTTAAAATTCTGCTCAGACTTAATAGAGAAGAAGAACATCAGTTTTAGATTTTGGTTTCATCATTTTTCATCTAAACTTTAGATAAAATCATATTCACAACTGGAATAAACTAAAAAAAAAGATATTTGAAAAGCCGCTGATTGAACCAAGAGCTGAGGTAATTAAATACACATGTATAAAAAAAGAAGACAGTTCTTATAAAAACCACGCAGCTGTTTTACAACTCAGTGAAAAATAAGAATTATATAAAGTCTGCAAAGCAAAACAATTACAGACTTTATAGAATGATCATTCAAATAAAAGCTTTATTAACAAGGATGTCATATACACCATGTAGAACAATGCATAAAATAATAACATCAAACATGTTATATGCAATGAAGTTTGTCTCTCTGCAGACTTGTGGGAGTTCAGTAGAAGTTTTCTGAGCAGCACATACTTTTATAGCTTTCCTGACTTAAAAGAAGTTGTGTTAAAGCACTTTCTCTCAAATAGTTTGATTCATAAACTGTCAAAATCTAATTTAAATACTAATGTTCTGTGGTGTCTAAATCCCTTTAATAACCTGTCTGCTAACTGGTTTAAATTTACCTGACAGCATACCTGAATTTGATAAATGCTGACTCTAATTCAGTGTGACGGGTTGAAAATTTTGTGGGTCAGTAGTCATTATACTGCAGTCCCCTTGTTAAATCACCCCTCCCTTGTTTAGTAAATTTAGTTAGAGAACAGATTAAATGTTTAATAGATTAAAATGTTATTAGATTAGTGTGATATAATGAGTAAAAAGCTGCATAATGCTGGAGACAATTTGGCACGTTTCCCCTCAGATGATCTTATTCTTGTCTTTTATTCCCCGTATGAGTTCTTGCTCCTCCGGAGTGAGTCAGGTGGATTAACTGGAAGTCTGGGCAGGCAGACAACGTGAGATGAGGCGACCCACCTGTAGCTCTAAAGCAAACAACAGAAATCTTTCTTTTTTCTGAGACATTTAAAAACTGTTTTGACAGCACAGCTGCCTCTGTTGATCTGTTCCAGTGACTGAGATCTGTGCAGCAGGACAAACATGTGCACATACATATGCATGTTCAACTCTTATGAGCAAAGTGGCTTCGTATTTGAATAAAAATCTTTATATTTTAACTCGTATTCAATAGACTTTCTCTGTGTTATATATTTGTGAGCCTAATTTGCACAGTGAGCATTTTTCCCTCTTTACCACACAAAGGACACTACTGATATAGATACACCAGCTTATAGTATTTCACATAGTTACCGTTTGCTGGAAAAATACCAGCCTGTGCCCTTCATGCCTGCCTGGCCAAAGACAAGCGTGTCCCCTTTCAGTGACTCCCATCCCTCAGTGAGATTGCAGAATGCAGCTCTGACAGCTTGGGAAATTTTTTTTCTTCTGGCATAAAGAGAGAAGGGGGACATGCAGAGGCAGGTTGGCAGACAGGTGAGTGTTATACGCTAACTGACAGGTAGAAGTACACAAAGTAGCTGCTGTAAGCTCACCAACTGCGAAAAAGACTGAAAAGTAGTCAAGCATGCAGACAAGTTGTTATCACTCATCAGGTTTGTGTGTGACCATGGCAACATAACAATGTAATAACAACCTTTGTTGTTATTTTGATTGAAGACTTTCTGGATATGTGGGGAAGCAGAGAAAATACAAAGAGGTGTGTGTGTGTGCCAGTTTCAGTAAAACAACTAGAAGAGTGTGTGTTGAGAGTATTAAGGATAAAGAATTGCCAAAATCCATCATCCTCATTCTTGCCGTCTTTAAGCGTCTGGATTTCTCTGTCAGCCAGAAGTTGATCACCACAGAGTTTATTGTCACAAAGGACATATTGATGTCATAAAATCTCAGGAGAATTGTAATATACTGTATTTTGTCCCTGTAGATGTTTTTATCATACAACTATTATCCTTGAGTTTTATCCAGATTGGATTCAAAAATATCTTGCTTGCTTTTAAATCTTTTTGAGGATTGGCACCCAAAGTTCTCCATCTGTTCTTACTCCAACTCCAGATCTCTTCAATCTAAAACAACTGCTTTTAGCTGATCCTTGATTTTGGTTCATCTGTAAAGTTGATCTCGCCTTTAAATAACTGAAACAAAGCTGTGAAATGTTTTTTCCCTATAGCCAGAGCCTCAGTCACGTTGCTTTGAAACAATTTTCATCTTGTTTGGAAAAAAAATCTTCATCCAGACAAGAATACATGATGTTTTTAAAACAATCAAATACCCATCGGTTTGGTGGACTAATGTTCAAATACAAATACAAACATACTTTATTGATCCCTGATGGGAAATTAGATGTTGTAGTAACTCAGTTTTTTCTTCAGAGAGTCATTACAAGGTTCTAGTTGTGGACAGGAAGGATCTCCTGTGTCGTCTGTGTTGGATCTGAAGAAGCTTCTGATTGAAGACAATCAGTTCAAGAGGGTCCAGATCAGTCCCCAGAACAGAACTTTAGCAGTTTGTTTAGCCTCTTTAAATCACCTGCTTTGTTGCTCCTCCCCCCAACAGGTGACTGCAGATGTGATCACACTTCTAAAAGATCTTCAACAGCTTGTTGTTCACATTGAAGATGAGATTATTGTTTCCACACCAGGACACAAAGCTGTCCACCAGCTCTCTGTACTCTGTCTCTTGTCCGTCTCTGATCCTCCAACAACTGAATAGTCATCAGAGTATTTCTGCATAATGAAAAGAAATGGTGAGAGTACAGTCCCCTGTGGTGCTCCTGTGCTGCGGATCACCTGGTCAGACATACAATCCTCCAGTCTCTCAAACCAGGGTCTGATTGGATGTCATTATTACGTTTAATGGGACAAAGGCAGGGTGCCGACAAGAGCCCACTTGCGACAATGTGGATGAGAGGAACAAAAAGAGCAACAGAAATTTGTTTCTTTAAAATATTTAAGTATGAGCAGTATGTGTGCTTCCTATTAACACTTTCAAACTCACTTTCTGGCATATTTGATTCCTCTTTGCAGTGGGTTTATGTACCAGTTTTATTGTAGAACTTCTTAGTAATTTATTTGTTCCTTTCAGTAATTAATTTATTTTTTATTTTCATATTTTATGAATTTGTATGAGAAACATACAAATGGGGATAACAGGAATACCAGTTTAGCTTCTGTTCTATTTTTAAAGTGCACACCAGGTTTTAATCTTTAGTCTATAATCAATCCTAAAAACTGTCCAAATAAGCTCATTCAGTGCATATTTGAAAACTTCTGAGACATTAAAAATACCTATTGGAGCATATTAAGACCTTAAATAGAACGTGAACATTAAACTTTTTGTATTTACCAATCATACAACTCTGTTTCTCCCCTTTTCCTGTTTTTGAAATCCCGACCAGGTGTGAAAAAAAACATAATTTTGTGGATAAAGTGACATGCTCCAGGTGAAAGTGGCTCCTCGGGGTAACAGTGTATCCCAAAGGAAGCAAACTGAAACACCACCGCAGGGTTCTGTTGTTTTCTTTCACCTGTAAGGTTTTTAACACAGCTGAGTGCTTCAGTAAACACACACTGACACTGTCAGCAGGAGAAGAATTTCATGGTGGTAATCACATGGTACTAGTCACAGCTGTATAAATCTACCTTTCCCCTGAGGTTCGACCATGTTCATAGTGACAAATAAGCGTTAAAACTTTTCTGCTTTTTCATTCACGGAACTTAAACTGCACCGTTTCCCTCTGAAAATGAGGCTCTTTTGACAGAAAAGTTGTACATATTTATATTTTTAATCAGGCTGTCTATCCATTGCAACTGTAACAAACAAAACAACATTTATTTGTTTGTTTGTTTGTTTGTTTGTTTGTTTGTTTGTTTGTTTCACATGTGTCTGTCTGAATATTCCCTAAAATCGCAGAGTCTTGCTAGAGCATTTTTATTAATCCATTCACATTATTTCCAGCATAAATAACAATTTAATTCATATTACTATCTTTGATTTTCAAGTTGTGGAATTAAGAGAAAGCTGAATTAAATGTATAAATAATATTGTAATTATAACCACCTTAAAATAAACTGAGGATGAAATGTCTAATTATTCATCCTGATATTAAGGTTCCACAAGTTAGGAAAGAAAATTTAAAAACAGCTGCTGACACAAGTCTGAGAAACTTTGGTGTTTAGTCAGTTATTATCTCTACAGTGGATCAAACTTGTTAAAAAAATAAAGAAGCTACAGCCATGATACAAATTTTAAAAAAAGAGTACAACGAGAATCCAAAGGAATATCAGATACAGCATGATATACTGACGGGAATCTCCTCTGGTTCTCTTTATCTGATCTGTAGTGGGAAAAAAAATATCTTCTTTTATTATTAGAGAAAATATTAAAATCAAGAACATTTTTGTTGAAATGTGAATCAGAGATGATTGTCCATGTTTTTATTCCCTCTTATCAAGATAATGTCAACATACTTTTTACTTGTCTTAAAGGTACAGTACGTAAAAATTTTACAGTGAAATAATCACACAACAGTCTAATGTCTCTCCGATGTTTAAATTAAAGTCACATTGTAACAGATCTCGATCTCAGCCAGCTGGGTGGTCCCTAGTTTCTGTCATTTTAAAAACGCTGGTCATTATTTACACGTCCAGACTTCCTGGTTTCATAACGAATCACATGTGAGTCTGCAAGGCTGCCAAGTCTTCAACACAAGCAGCTGTAATTCCACGAGCAGCAGCAAAAAGTAAGAAACCACCACATTCCTTCTAACTGAGCAGCCCAGCTGCACGTGAGGCATTCAAACGCATTTAGGAAAACTCAACACTGAACAAATAGACCTTCAGACATTCCCAAAAATTGAACAAATACAAGAAAAACTAAACAAGGATCAACATCAGAACTGGCAACCCAACAGAAAAATCAGGAAGCGGAGGGGGTGAGTGACTGAGAGCAGATGTTTTCTTTCTACATGAACTGCAGGATTTGGATTTAAACAACAAGGTCTAATTCTTATGTACGGAAACCTTTAAAAACCCCTGAATGTTCTCCAGATGTTACAAATTCTGCCGCAAGGCTCCATGACTGGTGTTTTATCATCTCTACTCTTAAATTTAAAACATTGATAGTAACTTTTACAGCTTTACACAGTCAATCTCCTCTTTCTGACCTGCTGATGCTTCAGATTTCACTGAGGCACCAGATTTAAAACCTGGTGGCGAATCGCTCCATCAGTCAGTCACACCTTGACTGAAGAATGATCTTCCCTTGATTTATTCTTCTTTAACCATGTTTCTTACTTTTAATGGCAGATGGGCTTTTAGTTGGATTTTTTATGACACACATTTCTCCTGACACACTTAAAGAAATAGTTTTATTTTTTTCTTTTCAGCATATTTTTGTATGAATCATTTTGTGATTTTTATTTCTGAGAAATCCTCTGCATTAAAACTTTTACTTATAGAAGGAACATAAATTAGACACTTTGTTGATGCAAGTTGTTCAGAGCATTGAATTTAAATGTCCTGAAAAATGAAAGTTTTCCATAAAGATACGACGAAATGATCCAGCCAGCCGATGGAGGAAACTCGTTTCAGCAGCTGGATTTTAAAGCTTTTAAAGTGGAAGAACACAGTGTTTTCTACCATATTGACAATTGGTGGGTCCATCAACTTGTCTTCACAACAACGTCTACCCCATCTCTGTGTTGGTTTTGTTTTTCACTCTTGAACAAAGATTTTAAAAGCCCTCCGCTTGAGGCAGCAACTCATTTCCAGCTTTAAGTTGGTAATCTCCCCTTTTCTGTTTGAGGATCATGACCTCGGATTTGGAGATGTTGATTCTCATCCCCACTGTTTCCTGCTCGCTTCCAAACTGTCCTAATACCCACATTTCTACAAGAAGGAAGGACGTAATCATCCGCTGACTGGATCTGAAACCCCTCTGATCCATCGCTGTGTCCAGCGTCTGAACAGAACTGCTGGCAGATAACAGCCCTGGAGTTCAACACCAACCAAATCCAGTTTATTTATAAACCAAAACCAGATTTGCAGGGATTAAAACATCTGACTCATAATTTCTTCATTTGGATGTTTAACATGTTTGTTTTTTGTGTAAACTCTTTGCAGTTGCTCTTCTCTTTTGTCATTGAGAGTCTTTGCTGTATCGTCTTTCACTGTCTCTCACTTCCTTATTTTCTCTTTTGTCTGTTTTTCAGCAGTTGTCCTTGTCATCTCTGATTCCGTCGTCTTTCCCTCATCTCCACGTTGCTTTTCTGTACTTTTTATCAGCCACTGAAGAAACTGAATTTCTGTGAAGTGCTTAGGAAAGAAAAATACAGTTTTGACAAGTGTTTTACATCCGAGCTGTACTTTATTGCACTGAGGTAAATAATTTATGAAGACTGCATTTTCACAGTGAATCTTTGTGGTAAATAAATACAGCTAAGCTCTCCACTACGATCTTAGGTTGTAAAGACTGACCAGTAACCACCTGATAAATACAACACTGTCATTTTTTATCAACTGGAACACTTCGATTGGTCCTTTTAATAATACAAAACACACATACATTCTTACAGTTTGTCCTTTAGGTGGATGATCCTCGACGAGCTTTAGGCAGATAGATGTATAAGTTTCTTTTTTTTTTTATTGTTTATTGTTTTTTTACAGTTTCCATTAATGTCTGAGATCTATAAGAAAAGTAATATCATAACTCAAAATCAAAGTCCACCTGGTTCTCCTAAAACTGGGAGAACATCTGTAATGAATGGTGGAATACGAAGTAAGTACTAATAAATGTCTATATTTGTTTTTATTATTTTATGTTTTATTTTAGGTATTTTTGTCAAATTTAAGGTACTAAGATTAGGTCTTTGGTCGTCTGATCCTCGTGAGATGTTTAGGTACAAACGTGTGTGTCCGTTTCGCTCCAGTTTTCACCTGTAATCATGTGACAAATCAGATGTTACTGATGAACATTAGGGCTGAAGAGCTGTAAACATGAAGGATGAAGATGGTTGTCTCCTCCTGTCCTCTTACATTAACCCCTTAAGTACATCTTTATTCCTTTTTGACTCAGTTAGCTGTTCTCTGGAGTTTCAAACTAGCTGCTCGCTTTTACATATTTCACTTGGAGATCTAACTTTACCATTTCTCAGTTAGTTCTTTGTTGATCATCTTGTGTGTGTTTGATCTCCTTAAATACAGTCAAACATACACTGATCTAAAAAAAAAAAAAAAAATCCGATGTTAAAGAATTTATAATTATCTTCATGTGTTTTTTTTCCCTGTTTTTCCCCTCTGACAAACACTGAGACTGATAAAACATGTATGGATCTACATGTACTGTATGTGTGTGTTTGATGCTTGTAAAGGGACCATGATGATGATGATGATGATGATGATGATGATGATTCCCATCAGTGTTAGCCCAGATCTGTCAGTTATGTTGGGTTACTGCCTGGAAAAATGTCAACCCTGAGGAACGTTGTGATGCGCCATACACACTCAAAGAAAAACATATATATATATATTTTATTAATCTTGCGGACACACAATAATACCAACCTCATATTTACATAAGTAGAAATGTACATGAATTTCCTTTTATCTTCAGCCTGACAGGAAGTGTTTTCAGTCTGTTTTGTTTTTATATTCTTGTCTCAGTTTTGATGGAGTGTTTCACAAACAATCTGCACCTCCGTCGCCCCCAGCCTCACCTTTGTCAGGCAATAATAAAGACACCGCTTTCTCATTTTCATCCTGCCTGGTGATGTTACTCTGTCCCAAACACAATGAATAACCAAAACATATTATTATGCAGCACCGGTTCCTCATCATTTTAATGGTTTTCGCAGCCGTGGAGATCAATAAAAGGCGAGCTAAGATTAGCGTGGTTGTTCATCATTCAGCTAACTGTTTAATAGCAGGTTTTATTCCAAATCAAATCATTTCCAAACACCATTTCCTCAGTGGAATTTATCATCTCTGCAATGCAAATATCTCTCTTACAATATGATTTTATTATCTGATTGGCAGATTTCTGCAGCAATATTTGCAAAATCTAAGTCTGTCCTACATTTTTCCATGGAGCAGCTGTGGAGTGAGATAACATCTCCTTTATGATCTTTTAATGTTGCTTCTAATTAATATCTCTGTCATTAATTTGCTGTGACACATGGCCTCTCCACTCACCCAGACCAGTTAACTCATACCCCCCCCCCCGAGGGGCTCCTACTCTCTGAATGTTGAACCGAGAGTTCGAGTTGAGCGTCCATTCGGTCACATGCGGTTTTAGAGTACACGCCTTTAAATCCTCCGTTTCTTGTCAGTCTTTTAGTGATTGTGTCGTTCTTCTTCTCTCCTCCCTGGAACACGGAGTCCAGCGGTTTTATCGTTAGTCAGTCAGACACAGAGTGCACTTTGCTTTGTTATGAAACCTTTTCACCCAGAAACCATTTCACACATTACTGCTATTTTTTCAACAGAGTGCTGATAGTGTTTCTGCCATTAAACCTGCTCATGGAGGTGGATTACTGTTGGGTCTTTATTCCTAATGGAGTCATGATGAGGATGATGATGATAGTGGTCTAGTGATGGCTGGACTTCATTTATTTTTGGAGCTTCATTTCTCTTGATAATTTATAAATCATTGTTCTCAATAAAGTTTTAATAAGTGACAAATAAACTGTGTGAGTTCAGTAAATGTTTCAGACTTATCATGAATTGGTTCTGTTCATTTTACTCAGCATCACTTCTAATTTTGATTTTAGTATAAATGTTACAAACAGCAGACCAGACAAGTTGAAATGGATTTCCTCTTCATGAATTGTTGGACAGTAACTCGGTTTTACGTTTATTTTTAAACACCCTGATGGAAAAGACTCAGAGAAAAGGTACATGCTGTCCAGAGATTAGTAATAATTAATGAAGGGTTTTTATAGACATCACAAGAAGCCAGCTCAGCGAGTCTTACTCGTGTCTCTTTTTGCTACAGTCCCAGCTTTTTATCTGATTTATTGTTTTTGTAAACTTTAAAACTCACATTACTCATTTTTCTCATCTTTGTTTTTCTCTACAGGCTCAAGAAAATGTCTTTGTTGAGTTTAACCACCAGCAGCTCCTTGAGTTCTACAACAAGGTTTGTTATGTTTCGTGTGTGTGTGTGTGTGTGTGTGTGTGTGTGTGTGTGTGTGTGTGTGTGTGTGTAGGTTTGTATTTCTGACCTCCTGAGGACCCGTTTCCTGACTTTTACTATCTTTCTGGGGTCCGAGGGTTCTTGTGGGGACCGAAGCCTGGTCCCCATGAGGGGGACTCCCCTTTTTAGGGTTAGGGGTTAGGTTTATAGGTATGGTGTGAATAGAGTTTTAGTTAGTCTTAGGGTTAGTTATAGATCAGTAATGGTTAAGGTTAGGAAAAGGGTTTGGGTTAGGTATAAATCTTGTTACTAAAATCAATGGAAGTCAATGGGCGGTCCCCATAAGGATACCAAAACACACTTGTGTGTGTGCGTGTGTGTGTGTGTGTGTGTGTGTGTGTGTGTGTGTGTGTGTGTGTGTGTGTGTGTGTGTGATGCTGCTTCATTGCATCTCCTTTTTCTTTCTGATGTGTTTGTATGTGCAGATGTTTTTGTCGGTGTTTCTTTTCGTTTCCCTCAAAACTCAAAATCTTCTCCTCTTTCTTTCAGCTTGAAATCGTACAAGGACAGTTGGATTCCCTAACTTGATGCCTGAATCCCACACAACACCATGTTGTTAGTGTTGATGCTGACAACTGTTGGATACTGAGAAATTCCATTTTTGCTACAACTTATTACAGAAAAATGTAAAACATAAAGTTTGTTTGTTTGTTTTTACTTATCAGCTTTTTACAGTTCATGTCTGTGCTCATTACTGAAAGTTTACTGTTAGAAATTAGATTGTTCTTGGATTGAAACAAAACTGTAACTTCACAATGCAAAAAAAAGAAAATGTGCCATTACTCAAGTTGTCTTAAAATCCCATTTACACCCTGTGGTGAAAAATAATAAAGAATGTCAACCTGTAACTTTCTATAAAACAAGTGTGTTTTGTCAGTTAGAGAGAAAATGAAAAATTGAGCTAAAACCCATCCAGGCTGTTGTTTTTTTTGTTCAGTAAAGGCTCATTATTTCTCATTAGGACCAACCTAGATGCTGCTTCAACAGATGGGAGTTCTGGGAGATGCAGCAGATCTTCAGTGTGTGAGAGTTTGTTCATTCGTACAGGTGTTTGTGTGTTAATGGGCATGTTAATGCCTTGTTGTTCACGAGCGTGTGCGTGTGTGTGTGTGTTCATTAGCTCCTTCCTCAAATAAGTTTGAAAAGTTTCCTGATGCTTGACTGTTTTTTTAATTATTATTCTGCCCAGTAACAGTAAACAAATCTAATAAATAAATATCTGTGTTTTAGCCTTTAACATCCATTTGTTGAGTCTTGATAAATGTAATTTTTAATGTTTCTTTTTCTTGCATTATTTTTAAAGAGAATCTAATATTTTATATAGAATTGTTTTTTTAATTGTTCTTGTTTTTTCAGGGTTTTGATAAATGAGTGTAATACAGTATCTGTTTTTTTTAACCTGAGTCTCAGTTTGACTTCAGGTTGTTATATTCTGCACCTAAACCACGTCCACGTGCACAAACAGCTTTATTTCTTGACATGTACTTCTATTGCAGAGCATCTCAAATTTTATACAGTATGTGAAAAGAAATTGTTCAGGTTTTTAAACCCCATGCTGTGGTCTCACATCAAACTAATCCTAATTTTTCAAAATAAAATTCCACTGATCCCTGTCTACTGCAGGTAAGATACTGAATATTCATCTATTTAACTGTCATAGAATATATCCTGAAACACCTCCATACTTCTCCTTTTTTTTTTTTAGTTCAATTGACAATTTTTTCACCATGTGACAGTGCCTGCAGCAAGAGAGAGCACCGTGTTCCTCAGCGTGAAGAACAGATGGTGAGGCCGAGCAGAGATGGATGCCTGGAAAGCAAAGACGAAGAAAGAGACACGCATACACAAAGATCCGGCTGCACTCGGCACACAGAGTCCCAGTTAGAGGGAAAGTGTCTGCTGAGTTAGATCCCTGCGTGTTTGTGTCAAAGCTATTTACATACTCTGGTGTGTGTTCTGAGCAGAAGTAAGTGCACCTGTACACCAAACAAACATACACACTGTTTAACCTTGAACAGCAAGGGTGTGTTTTCTTTGATATGTTTAATAAGCTCACGCCAGCATGTAGTTCTGATGAACTGAATCACAGAGAAAAGCTGAGAATAAGGTAAGAATTTAGTTTCTTTTTATGTTGAACCGTTAAAATGAAAACGCATTTGTTTTTATTAGGTCAGATAAATATCAAGAACATTTGAGTCAAAGTTTGAACCCAACACTCTCAGAAATAGAGGTACGAGACAAGAACATTTTTGTACCTATAGGTAAATTCTTCTCAATATTATTAAGTTTCTTCCATCAATTTCAATATTGTCCTATTATGTTTCAGAATGTTGGTTTTAGACTTCAAAAAGTTACATAATTTTACTGTTTTAGTGGAACAACTTCAAAAGGTACAAAACTGGACCTGGACTACAGGGTACACCCCCAGCGACAAGAAGGGTACAAATTCTTGTCGCTGGGGGTGTACCCTGTAGTCCAGGTCCATTTTTGTACCTTATGAAGTTGTTCCACTAAAACTGTAAAATTATGCCACGTTTTGCAGTTTTAAACCAACATTCTGAAACATAATATTGAAAATGATGGATGAAACTTAATAAAAGGGAGATTAACCAGCCTTGGCCAGGGTTGCAGGTGCAGTTGAAATGGTACAAATTTGTACTTTATATCAATTTTAGCCCTCAGAGGGACATTTTTGACCTTTTAAAGACCGATATTGTACTTTTGCGGGAACAATTTACCTATAGGTACAAAAATGTACTTGTCTCGTACCTCTATTTCTGAGAGTGCAAGATGCTCCTCTGCATCCTCACCATACTGTGTACATCATCAGCACGTTCCTATGACCATACCGCTATGATCACACCTCATCTGGGTCTTGTGGCACAACACTCTCAGACCATGTCAAGATGTCGTCACGCCTTAAAACATCACCCGCTGCTAGCACAACAGTACCTCGTTATGGGGTCATCGTCTTGACATGAAGCCAGCTTAGCCAATCCTGATAATTCTCTTTGGAAGTCATTCGTCATGGATCTGCTGCCACTCTGTTCCTTCATGCTCCACTCAGGACCCTCCAAAACCACCATGATCTCACTGTAGAAGTGTAGGCTTTTACTGCATGCTGAAAACTACTGTGGGCCAATCACTCTCATGTGTTATGTTGAGCCTACTGTAGTCTTAACTCATGCCTGTGAAAACCTCACCAAAACCCTGCAAAGACCATTCACTTTCTGAGGGAATTTTAACATCCAATCAGTGTCTTTATCCAGTGTAAAGGGGATTTTAAAGGACTGTGACATCATGACTTCCAGGTTTTGCAGATTCTGAGATGGGAAACAACTGATAAAACCAGACAGGTTCATCGATAATGATTCTTTGAAAAAGTCTTGATTTAAATTTGATTTCTTCAGAGTTAGTATAAGTAAGTAAGTAAGTAAAACTTTATTTATATAGCACCTTTCAAGATGAAAATCACAAAGTGCTTCACAACAAAGTATAAAAGCATTACGCATGAGAATAAAACCACTAGAACAAATTAAAAGCAGATTTAAAAAGATATGTTTTAAGCTGGCCTTTGAAAGCAGCAGCAGTTCCACAGATCTCAGTGATAAAGGCAATGAGTTCCAAAGTGTCGGGGCCGCCACGGTGAAGGCTCGGTCCCCTTTTGTTTTCAGTCTAGAGTGAGGAACAGACAAGAGGTCCTTTGCGCATGACCTCAACACTCTGGATGGAGTGTTGGGGCTTAAAAGTTCTGAGATGTACTCAGGGGTTTGTCCATGTAGAGCTCCCCATGTCAAGACAAGGATTTTAAATTTCACCCGGTAGGAAACTGGTAGCCAGGGAAGTTCCATAAGAAGAGGAGTAATGTGGCTGTATTTTGAGGACCTTGTTAATAGCCTCGCAGCTGCATTTTGAACTGTCTGCAAGCGATCCAGGATGGCACCAGATAAACAAGTATACAGAGCATCGCAATAATCCAACCGTGAAGACACAAAAGCATGAATTAAAACGTCCATCTCTTGCCGAGAGACTATGTGGCCAAGTTTAGCAATATTTCTGAGGTGATACATGCATGACCTAACCAACAGCTTGACGTGATTTTCAAAAGTGCAACCTGTATCAAACAGTACTCCCAAGTTTTTAACAGTGGGCTTTGGAAATAGACCATGGGGTTCCAAGAACTCCGGAATTTCCTTAAGGTTTTTTCCTGAAGGAAAGATAATGACATCAGTTTTTTGTTCATTTAGTTGCAAAAAGTTTTCAGCCATCCATAATTTAACAGTTTTTAAAGTAAGGTCATATGGATACAGCGTTACCAGCTGATTATGCTCCCTAATTTCTGCCTTAAATAACCAGACAAACTCACTTCAGCTCCTTTAGAGATCCAACAGGTTAAAATCTGTAAAACCAAACAAAATCATTCTGCTTCCTTGTTCTTCCTCATTATACTAATAAATATGGTCAAATGTGACTTAAAATGGACTTCACTCAGTGATTTATGTATTTGTGCTTTGATGTGCTTTCTGCAGACATGATTAGACCAGTTAAACAACAATCTTGTGCCATGAATGATGGAGTGTATGAGCAGATGGTAGTAAGACTGAATCTGCTGCGTAGAGAACAACCTGGTTTCTGTACCAGGAGGGTTCATAAAATATTTAATACTATACTCTTCATCAGACAGAAGTCAGTCTATCAAAGCTTCCACGCTGACCTTGGTCTTTTTTTTTATATTCTCCCTTTTTTAAACACACATTTAATTGTGAACAACCAGGTTAGTGTAATGTATTTTTGTGAAGGCACTAAAATGATCCTAATAATAAAGTTTGTTTCTGTTTCTTTGAATAATCTTTTATTCATTTTGAATCCAGCTGATAATATTGCGCAAACGTTCGAAGAACTGATGATGATTTTCAATTTTCTATGTTCTCGTTTCGATTTCGTCAAGGCGAGTCGAAATGAGGAGAAACGTTGTACAGTTCAGGCACAAAAACAGCTGAGCAATTTTTTTTTGTTACTTATGTTTCTTCAAGCGTGTGAAGGTGTGATGTAAAAAAATATGAAACACTTTCATAAGCTGCCAACTATAAAATAGTCTCTCCTGAGGGCAGAATAGATTGGAAACTCTCTCAGACACTGTGCACCACTTTACTGTGGATAAGCAACTTTACTAGCGAATATAATGTAACAGCATTTTCTCTTTATGAAGTGATACAAATGTCCCTATCGCTTTTTTTTTTTTTTTTAATTTCGACAACATAAACACAACAACCACCTTCCTGTCACGTACAACAAAAAGTTTTCCACAATTTGTTTTAGTTCTTATCACCCTGGATGAAGATAAAAGACCGAAACGCTACATTTCCACAACTATTCAGACTCTTTGTGTGTGTTTAAAGAACTTTTGCAGAAGAAGAAAGAAGAGAATTGATCCTATCGTTTCTGGTGTTAATGAGGTGATGCTCTGTGCCTCATTTCCTCCATGTGTTCTTTGGAATTTAAGCCAAATTGTAATTTTTTTTTTATTTCTCTCAGATCTAATGATGTTGGTTTATAAGTCTTCAGGTGCATGTAGGTGAACTTTCAGTGTTCTGATGTGTTTCTGTCAGGCGAGGAATAATTTCTGTCTGGTTTCTGTCCTGATTGGTGGATCAGTTCTAGTTCAGAAGCTGCGAGATCTACCGTCTCTGTTTGCAGCTCACTTTGTCAGGTTTTACCCGACGTCACATGATCATCATGACGTGATGTGAGGATGTTGGAAGCTGGTGGTCTTATACAAACAAGATAAGTTCATGGTTTAATATCTTTAATTACTGTTATTAGCTTTGATTGTTGTAAGTAAAACATTAGCATTCTGGTTCACAGCTAAACAGAGAAATACAGTGGGGCAAAGAAGTATTTAGTCAGCCACCAATTGTGTAAGTTCTCCCACTTAAAAAGATCAGAGAGGCCTGTAATTTTCATCATAGGTATACCTCAACTATGAGAGACAAAATGAGGAAAAAAAATCCAGAAAATCACATTGTCTGATTTTTAAAGAATTTATTTGCAAATTATGGTGGAAAGTAAGTATTTGGTCACCTACAAACAAGTAAGATTTCTGGCTTTCACAGACCTGTAACTTCTTTAAGAGGCTCCTCGGTCCTCCACTCGTTACCTGTATTAATGGCACCTGTGTGAACTCGTTATCAGTATAAAAGACACCTGTCCACAACCTCAAACAGTCACGCTCCAAACTCCACTATGGCCAAGACCAAAGAGCTGTCAAAGGACACCAGAAACAAAATTGTAGACCTTCACCAGGCTGGGAAGACTGAATCTGCAATAGGTAAGCAGCTTGGTGTGAAGAAATCAACTGTGGGAGCAATTATTAGAAAATGGAAGACATACAAGACCACTGATAATCTCCCTCGATCTGGGGCTCCACGCAAGATCTCACCCCGTGGGGTCAAAATGATCACAAGAACGGTGAGCAAAAATCCCAGAACCACACGGAGGGACCTAGTGAATGACCTGCAGAGAGCTGGGACCAAAGTAACAAAGGCTACCATCAGTAACACACTACGCCGCCAGGGACTCAAATCCTGCAGTGCCAGACGTGTCCCCCTGCTGAAGCCAGGACACGTCCAGGCCCGTCTGCGGTTTGCTAGAGAGCATTTGGATGATCCAGAAGAGGATTGGGAGAACATTATATGGTCAGATGAAACCAAAATAGAACTTTTTGGTAGAAACTCAACTTGTCGTGTTTGGAGGGGAAAGAATGCTGAGTTGGATCCAAAGAACACCATACCTACTGTAAAGCATGGGGGTGGAAACATCATGCTTTGGGGCTGTTTTTCTGCAAGGGGACCAGGACGACTGATCCGTGTAAAGGAAAGAATGAATGGGGCCATGTATCGTAAGATTTTGAGTGAAAACCTCCTTCCATCAGCAAGGGCATTGAAAATGAGACGTGGCTGGGTCTTTCAGCATGACAATGATCCCAAACACACCGCCCGGGCAACGAAGGAGTGGCTTCGTAAGAAGCATTTCAAGGTCCTGGAGTGGCCTAGCCAGTCTCCAGATCTCAACCCCATAGAAAATCTCTGGAGGGAGTTGAAAGTCCGTGTTGCCCAGCGTCAGCCCCAAAACATCACTGCTCTAGAGGAGATCTGCATGGAGGAATGGGCCAAAATACCAGCAACAGTGTGTGAAAACCTTGTGAAGACTTACAGAAAACGTTTGACCTCTGTCATTGCCAACAAAGGCTATATAACAAAGTATTGAGATTAACTTTTGTTATTGACCAAATACTTATTTTCCACCATAATTTGCAAATAAATTCTTTAAAAATCAGACAATGTGATTTTCTGGATTTTTTTTCCTCATTTTGTCTCTCATAGTTGAGGTATACCTATGATGAAAATTACAGGCCTCTCTGATCTTTTTAAGTGGGAGAACTTACACAATTGGTGGCTGACTAAATACTTCTTTGCCCCACTGTAAATTCAGCCGTGTCATTTCCAAGATTTCTCCAAATTACTGTTGTCATGAACATCATTTTTCTTTCCATTAGAATAGAGATGAACAACATTTAGTTTAGAAACTGAGTCAGAATTATCTGGAGAAACTGGTTTTCTTATGATCAGGCGATTTGGTGCAAAAACTGCTGGTTTTTATTGTTCAGCATCTCTGTTATATTTACTGAATAATATTTAAATACAAAATTTCATCTAATGTAAAGAAGAAATCCTGATCTTTTTTCGTACAATTTGGAAATAAATGATAATGAACACAAATCTTTACTTTTTTGAACATTTTGTTTAAAATAATAAAGAAAATAAATGAATAAAATAAAATATGTTTATTTTAAAAAATCTTTTAAACCTTGAGAACTTGATAGAATCTGAAATGTCATCTCTGTAGATGTAACCAGTTCATTGTTCTGTTACTTTGTCTAAATGTCAGAAATTTTCGGAACCAAGTTTTTAAACGAGCCGCTCCAGAAAAACATTAATCATGCTGAAAACGAACAGCATCTCTCATCAGCACAAAGCAGTTTTCTGTTATAGTTCTTGGATCAGACACTTTATTTTTGACAGAATTTTTACATCCTGAAGATAAGACGAAGTTTTAAAACAGGATGAAGAATAAAACATGCTTTTTTTCTTTTGTTTATTTTTATATTTTATGGCTAAATCCTGAAAAAATACCTTCCTGTGACTTCACAGTTTGAACCCTTTTTACTTCCAACCAGCTTTCCTCCAAAGACTCATGGTTTCCACAGCAAACAGCTTAAATTGCCCCTCTACCCATTGGTTATAAATTTATGGCATATTTGAAATCTTGCATTTGGTAATAAAAAAACAAATTAAGATGTAAGTTTTGAAACAGAAACAATCAGATAGTGAAGATGAACCTGAAACATCCTGTTTAAATCTGAACTGATATGTGTGTGTGTTTGATAGTCACGTCACTGGAGCAACATCACGCTGCTTTGTCAAGCCTTTAAATATCCACCCACTCTGGTGTCTTTAAAATTCAGCTCCTGTTTGTATTTCCTTTGAACTTTGCTCTTCAGTCACTTTTGTTGCTTTGTGAACTTTGGAGTTGTTAACTCTGGTTTTCGTTGTCACTTCCTCTCCCTTCAGCCTCTTGCTATGCACGATTTTATACACACTTGTCTCCACAGCTACAGCTGCTCTGCATACAAAACTGTGTTCACATATTTAAGTTGTGAGAATTTTAACTCCTTTTCACCCTGCAAGTCCCCCAGCAGGATCTGGATGAATTTGTTGACAGCATTTATTCCACCAACATTTTAAGAATATTATCACCCTGCAGATTTATTAGACAGATTTATTGTAGCAAGAACTGAAATTAATGTGTAAGTGTAATCTTTTTTGTGCAGTATCTTGCTATTCCTAGATCTGCTCTTTTCTGGACTGAGATGTCGGATGTTTTTTCAGGGATCAGCTGTATACAGGCCTCCAGTTTGGTGGTTACTGTCCAGAGTTCTCCAGTGACCACAGGTACCACTGACACCTTCATCTTTCAGACCTTCTCCTTCTGAGCCCCTGCTATTTCTATAGTTTCACAAATTCATTTGTCCTGATGTTGCAGGCGCTTGGTATAGATATATCAACCACCACAGGCTTTCCTCATTTGGAAGTCCCACACTATCTCAGCTCGGTCATTCTCAAACATCTTTGTAGGTGTTTTCTACTTTGACCTTGGGGTTTCCATTCCACACTCTGCACAGATGTTCTTGCACACCATACCAGCCCTCCATGTCTGGTTTCCCTGCCAGCATCTTACCTCTTGCAGTGCTGGGTCGTCTCTGGGGCCACTTTGCACAGCCTACATCTGGGGTCTTGTCTGGTGTGGTAGATCTGGTGCTCAGGACCTGCTCCTGTGCTGCCATGATATGTGTCTCTGTGCTGTTCTTCAGTCCAGCTCTTTCTAGCCATTGTTAGGATTTATTGAGATCAGCCTGTTTCGATGGTACAGCCCATTTTTTCTTATCATTAGCGTTTGTTTGGTGACAAAATACATTAATTTAAAGCTGATATCCCTGATTTCAAATTGCCTAGCTTAGACTGTCAAAGTCACAGAACTCTCAGCCCCTCCCGTCAGGTAGAATTCCTAAGCCACGCCCCCCCAGGTTTAGAAACATGCGTAGCCCCAGAAGACGACCGAGTGCAAGACACTGGTCCGCAGTTCATTCAAGTACAGTAACATGGCGGAATCACCGGTAAGTGAAAACAATATAACAACGAACAACTGACATTAATTGTTACTTTGTCCTGAACCTGACGCGGAACCAGCCGGCGGCTGTTTCTCCTGCTGTGACATGGTAGAGTGGCGAACACTCCCAGCAGTGGTGTGCTGCGGTAATATGTCTCAGTTTTTTAGGAGCACAGAAGCCAAATAAATGCAGAACTCCATATGGCTGGAGAGACTGTCCAATCATTCCTACCATTTGATTGGTTGATGTTTTTAGACAAATACGGGAGAACCACTTAATTATTTTTTTTTCGTCTTTTTTTTAATCTTCACAACATATTTTTCTCCATGTTGTGTTAAAACGTTTTTAATGGGCAAGAAAATTTGTTATGCAAATTAATTATAGCAGCTTTAACATGATAAATTCCTTTTTATCTTCATGTTGCGGTTAACGTGTTATTTCTACAGTCGGGATGTTTTGGTGCCGTCTCATACATAAACTAGTACTAAACTCAGGTTTGTGGGTTCGGACTTTTTTAAAACTACTTCATGTTTGAGTTTGAGTAATGAGGCACTTTTTGGCCAGTGTTGTTCAGTAAAACAAGCTCCTTAGCTACAGGACTGGAACGGAACTGATTGAGAAAAGGTGTCTGTTTGTTTTTGTTGTAATTAAGGATTGCATCAGCAGAATGGACTTAAAATTCAGGGTACAAAGAAAACAGAACATTATAGCTAAATTTGAAAGCAGGGGTAGGTGATTACTGAGTGTGAACAGTTTGGGTGGTTAGTAGACGGAGGAGCAGGTGTGAGGAAGGAAGCTGAGGGAAGCAATGGGCGGTGAGCACAAGGAGTAAAAACATCCACAGAAAACTAACAAATAACTCAATGAAAGACAAAAACTACACAACAAAAAGAACTATTGAAACATACAAACCAAAAACCTTCTGCATACGCAAACATGCACATCATGTTCAAGAAGGGTGAGGTTGAAACTTGAGGAACAAAGTGTGTTGTCCCTCTGCTCCTCTTCACGTGCTCCACGTTCTTCTTCACCTCTGCTTCCTGAAGTAGGAACATATAAACTGAGGTTGGAAAATTTCAGTTCTTTTTGTTTTAAAATGAATGTTCAAGTCCTCTGTTGCGTTCTTGCAAACACGAGGTCACACAACTGTCAAAATTAGTATTTATAAAAACAAACAAAAAAAAAACTACTACAACGTTGAATTTCCCTTCTGGGATAAATAAAGTATTTTTCATTTCATTTCATTTTTCATTTCATTTAAAGATTGTTTACAGAACCAACAAGTGTTTTTTTGGGAAACTTGCCGGCTGACAAAGACTTTGATTTTTATTCTTGTTAAAATCTTGGAGTTCAAATGGCAACACAAACTTTCTGTCAGCACCAGCGTTTATATCCTGCATAGAGTCACATCTCATTCACTGCTGCTCTCTGTTGTTGTTTCATCCTAAACAACTGCTTTCAGCTCGATTAGCCACATGTGGTCAGTCCACACACAGAAAAATACTTCACAAATTATCGTTTTGTCTATTCTTTTAATATCCTTGCAGTTAGCATCCAGCAGGACACAAACAAAACAAACACAAAAGATAGTTTATTTTTTGCAGATTTAAACTGAGTTTCTCTTTGTTTTGTTTTTTTCATGGTTTAAACTGGGACACCGGCTTCTACCTGAAGTTTGACTTCTTTTCTTGAAGCATTACGATCCGACAAACATTCTCTTCTAACTTTCTAACTTCACTATCTGCTCTGCTCAGCCCAGAGCTCCACTTGACCCAGCTGCCTGTGGTTCCTGCACAGATAAAAACCCTTTAACTCTCCACAGTTTAAGCTTCTTTTCTCTTCTGGACCCTGAAAACTCGAGTCTTCCTCTGGACAGAGGTTATAAGACCGTGACTCTGACTCAATTTTCTTAGTTGAAGCTTTTATAAACACAGAAAATTTAAATAGCTTTTACTCTTCGTCTTTTGAACTTGTGACCACATGAGACGGGGGTCTCTGACTTCACATCACAGTTTACATCTATGCATAAGCTAATAAAGGAAAGTCACCAAAATGCTGAATATTAAGTTTTATTTGCTTCATTGAGCTTTATTCATGTTGCTTATAACACCATGAAGTTGTTTAATTCATTCATAAATGTGAAAAGGATTTTTTAGAGGCAGAAACTGGTGTGAGAATGAGTCCCATGTAGTTTCTTGACAAAGTTTCGTTTAAATCTTGTGGGGATCTCAACATGAGCAGGACTGTTATAAAAACCCTTTTATAGATATTTTCCAATATTATAGCAGCATTTTTATTTGCCTCTAAGATTGTGGTCCGTAAGGTCCAATGTCCTGGATGCTATAGATGCTCCTCTGTTTCAACACACCTGATTTATATGGATCTATAATGAGATTTCACTGAAGAGGTGATTCGGTAATTTAAATTAGGTGTTTTGGAGCAGAGAAAAAAATTTAAACTTGAGGGCTGGAATTATTTTAAGACTCATGGATTTGTATTTATTTACATTTAGAATTTAAATCTGACAGAAAAATGTAAGAAAATCTGAAGAAAGGAATGAATCAAATATAATGAGAACTTTAAATCAGTACAAAATAACTTTTCAAACTTTAAGTTGCTGTTTTGAAACTTGTCTAAGTGGATACTCACTGAAAAAAACACGTTCAGCTTCATATTAGACACTCTGGACCCTCCGATGGCTTTACTATAGACTAAATAACTTTAATAATTCAGTTCGCAGCAGGAAGTGGTGTTCTGGTGATTTATGCTGCCCTGATGAAAAATGCTGCAATAGTAAGAAATGACTCCTTATTTCATAATGAGATGTCATTTGAAGTTTATACAGTATTCTTGTTTATGGTGAGTGTGTCCTGTTAATTATTTAATCATATTTTTATGATCCTTCCCTGATATTTTCTATATAAAAGCCCTCTGGGTCCTTGTCGGCTATTGTTGGGTCCTTCTCCTCTGGATGTGTCCAAACATTTGCCTGTCGCTCTGACAACGCAAAGAAAGTAAAAATAACATCATATTTAGTGTTTCTGTCCTGGGAGAATTTATTTGATAGGTAAAATGTATTTATGGAAAAATATAGAAACAAAAATAAACGTTAAATCTGTTTATTGAAGTTAAGACTGTAGAACGGCACGTGTGCAGAAGGAATCTGTAACACATCTCAACAGGTAGCATATTTCTACAGAACACCTGTTCGAGCTGTGGAACAGTTATTTCATACTGCTTTAACAAGTCCTTTAAATTAATCTCAATAAAAACACTTCAGTGATGTAAAAATGTAAATTTCAGAATAAGAGTGTTTGCAGTTGTCAAATTATTTTTAGTATTTATACAACTGGAAATAAAAAAAATGATACATTTTCTGCCATCAGTACATTTTGGGGAAACATGAGGTTCAACATTACTTTTCCTTGTAACATGGAATTTACTGTTGTTTGTTTGTTTGTTTGTTTCTTACTTGGTTAAATGAACCAATTACCATAGTGTAAACATGTTCCTTCATGTACAAACTCCATTTATTGATACATAAAAGATTGAAGCATCAGTTTGTAACTGTTGAGACGTGAGATGGTTTTCATGCTGCAGTGGCTGACAGAGAGCAGCATTTTAAAAAAGGGGGAAAACAAATGGGAAGTATTCTGAGTTGGTAGAATATAGAGATAAAGTGTGCAGAGTTGCCTGTGCAGCACTTTTTAAAAAGTTTTCTAACCAAGAAGCACAGCTCAGGTGACACCTTACTTCATTTTTAACCCACTTTCTTTCCTCTTTTTCTCACTTTTTAAGTCTTAGCTTCTTTAAACCCTTCCAGATATGATTGGGATGTCATTTCTCTCTGCCGCTGCTCTGCCTTTCAGCTGGCACACTCATTCAGCCTGTGGCTCTCTGGTCTGCTGGCCTAGGTGACAACTCTGGGCACCGGGCCTGGACTGGCTTAGTGGAGTCTGGTTTCCATTATGAAGCCAGTCGGGACCTGCCAGGCCTTACTCATGATTCGTTTGCTTTTCCCCTCATTCTCCCAACATTACTTCAGTGAGTCATCTTTTCATCTCGCTGCCAGCCGTGATGCTCAGCCAGATGGGCAGATTTTCCAATAAACAAGTTGCAGTTTTGATCTTGCAATATGATTTTTTCGAGTCGTCCTTGGCGACAGTCAAAAGCACCTGGTCCAAAAAAGAGGAAGTTTGCTATGTGGCATAAAATGTGTTTATTTTTTCACTGTTTTGTTTTGATGTATTATGCAGCATTTACTGTTTGAGGAAGTTAAAGCCACATGTTTTGGGAGGTTGCATCAGTCTGTTAAATAGAAACTCTGATACAACATATTCCAGCTTCTGTAACAACACTTGTTTTATTATTGGAGTGCTAGTTGTTAATTTAGTAAAAAGTAGTTTTTGTTTTCATCTGGATACTTTTTTGGTGAAAAATTCTTTTCCAAATGTGACTTTCATCTTAACTTATTGTTGTGTATCTGAGCTTCAGAAACACATTTTATTATTTTCTGTCTTTTTGAAATATTTAACAACATAAAGAGATGTTCCTGCTTCACCATTAAAGTGCAACTTTTCAGTTGTATCTGCTCCAGAATCCACATGTGGATTGGATTTGAGTGACTGTTTGACCAAATATGTTTAGTTTTATGTGTTTTAAGATGTTATTGTAATGGGTTTGACAATTTGTTTCCAAGCTTTTTAGATGCCAAAGTTTGGTTTCAAACAAACTCACTGTATAGTGATCCCTCTTTGATTGCAGCAGCTGTATTCCAGAACTTCCCTCAAAGGGTGACAAGCCAGAGCCAATCAGCACACAGGATACTTAACCATGTGTTTTTCTGAGCCAATCAGCGTCCAGGATGCTTCAAAAGTTGAAGCACAATATGGAGAGGAATAATCAATCAATCAAACTTTATTTGTAAAACACTTTTCATGCTATTAGCAACACAAAGTGCTTCACACGATAAAAACAATCAAACACAAAAACAACAATTCAGACCCCAACTCCCTGCTACCCCCCCACCCCCATCCCCCCCACCATGAATACTGTCTGGATCTCTAAATTAAAAACTTCATAAATAAAAAACGGAATAAATAAACAACTAATTAAATAAACAACGGAACAACTGGCTTGACAACATTGTGAGGAAACTATATGTATGTAGGGGACCCATCCAAAACCAGGAGCTGGTCTACCCAGGACCACGTCCAGATGAAACCACAGCAACAGAGCCAGCAAGGGCCCAAAGCACAGCCACTGGGCTTCACAGAGGGAACCCCCCCCCCAACACATGGGAGCAACCGTTCAGACTGAGCAGACCGAACCCCCAGTGTGGACGACCCCCGTAGGTTGTAGTCCTGAATTATCCTACTTTGTAAATCATGAGTCAACATTTGATGTTAAAACATTTAGTCTTTTTTCAGGACACTCCATTTTGTTCAAGTTTGAAGGTTTTTCCAGTTTTGACCTCAGTGCTTTTTTATTTTTTGTAAAAATGTAGCTAAAATCTGTTTATAGTTTTGTTCTACATGAGAAACAATCTCACAAATGTTCTATTGACGGAGAAAAGTTGCTCATATATCAGTAAACTTGAAATTCACCATGTTGTTCTGCTTTTTTATATTTGCCAGGCTGTGATTAGACATTCACTGTTAGGGTTTATGAAAAGGTCAGCTGATGGTAATTTTTATATTTCCGTAATTCTTCAGGGAAAAGTTCTGTCTTTATCTTGCAGCAACACAATTACCACCTCCTCTCTGTGGATGTTTGTTCTGTTCTCTCCTCTCACAAACAGCTCACGGGGTCTGCTGCTGAAGACGTCTCCAGACTCCAGCTGGCACCGCCAAGACACGACGGCTCTGTCAACAAGTGTTGGACCGATCCCCATCTCTGTGGTCATTCTTCTTTTACCCGTTTCTCTCACTCTCATTAGCTTCTGTCCTCGTATCTCGTCTTGCCTCTCCGTCTGTACGTGTGAGCTCATCTCTGCTGGTCTTTTACTCTCTGTTCTGCGTGCAGCTGTGGCAGACACTGACCAAATCAGATCAATTTAAACCAATTTTTTTTTTTGCGGTTCCGTGTTTCATGACTTTTGAATATTGCTGTCTCAGCTGTTTTTGTGGTTCTTTGAAATGAAAATAGAAATATAAAAAACAAGCAATTTTTAAATGACTCATTTCCTGGTAATTATTGTGCCTCATAATGTTCGTGTTTAAATTAATATTATTCAAACAACAAATAACTAATTTAAACAAGTTACTTTACAGCCTGGATTTTTTTTGTTTTGACATCAAAGCAAATGAGTCCAAGAAACCGATTCAAGCAGTTTGAAGAAAACAAAACAACGTGAAATTATTCTGTATTAAATCTACAGTCATATTATCTGTCTTCTTAAAGAGGCCCTTCCATTAAAAACTGTTTTTCTGAGGTTTCTGTTGAATATTTTAGCTCCACAGGTGTTCTTACCTTCATAGTGGGTGTGAAAACAGGTCAACAACTTCTCTTTCAGTTTTTATCTCTCAAACTACGCAGGTGGTGATAACACCCGAGTTCGAACGGCCTGTATCTGTTTCATCACAACTCCTTTCCTCGTCAGTATTCGGCAGCTCCCGCAGTTGAAACCACGCCTAGCATGCTGCTGGCTAAAAGCTGTTAGCATAAGATGTAGCAAACAGGACGAGACAATGTCTGCTGTTGCCATGCACATCGGGGCAGGAAACAGTATACCTTGCTCTCATAGGCTAGTTTGTTAGCCAATCAGAGTCCAACAAATCCGAATAATGAATATGAACGAGCTGCTGCTCGAGGCCTGACAGAACGAGCCGGAACCACCCAAATTTTAATGCAGGCAGATTGAAAGGTCTGTTAATCAGTGTTTTCTAACGTTATTTAGATATAAAATGTTTCATATTACTGGTTAATACTTAAGAAATAACCACAAAGTCATGAAATTTGTATGAAATGGCCTCTTTAAAAAAAAGTACAATCAGTACTTTTATTATTATAGACACTAAATTCTAACGTTTTATGAATGAGAAATACAAAATTACAATTAGATTGACTACCTAACCTAAATTTTTACAACAATTCCAACTTTTTAAGTCAAACTTGTGCTCATCATCTTCTTGTTGAGCTGTAATATAAAGTTTAACCTGATTTTAGATTCTTTTTTTAAAGTTTAAATTCACTGTTAATGTCTGCATAGTTGTTTTTAAGTGTTTTATTTGTCTTGTAAGAAGTATGATGTCATTTGTTATTCACAACTTTTACACAGGTATTTTTCATGTTGCTGTTTTCATTGCTGTGCTAAGTGATGCATATAACCACCCTGTCCTGTCGTGAACTGGGTGGGATGAGTTATGTGTCTGCAGCAGCGGTGTGTTATGTAAACAGTTTCCATACAGATGGTGCAGCGTGCCTCTACACACGGCAGGTTTTACAGGTGGGGTATCACACAACATCATTTTTCTCTTTTATTTTGTCGGTTTGTGAGCGTCTGTCACTCAGCGTCTTCCCCACCTGCTGCACCTGTCCTGTTTGGTCCAAACATGCAGGTTTTGACGGTCCATACTTTTATCCTTCTACAGTGTGTGTGCTGTCCTCGGCTCCGGTGTGACTCACACACTTTAAAAAGCAAAATATCTTTGAGCTTTTAATCTTTAACTATCTTGGGTTTGTGCATTTTTGTTTTTCATAGCTCAGTTGTTGCTGCGTTTACACCGAGAATTCAGACGACTTTAATGATTTAGTTCCTCTGAACAGATACTTCTGAAGATCTGGCGGTGGTTTTTTTCATCTAAAAAGTCTGATGTTTTATGCACAAAACACTTTGAGTTAAGGTTAAGATGAAGTCCTCTTTTAAAATACATGAAGTTTTATATAACATTGAGGTATTTTGTCTCCGTGATGTATTGTGTCTGCTGAACTGATAACTGAGAGAATAGAAATAGTTCCCTGCTTTCTGAAATGATGATTTTGGATTTGAACAGATGAAAATCTTTTATCTGATAAAACACAGAGACTGAGTGAAAATATTGAAAATAATGAAGTACCATAGATTCCATGTATGTTTCCCCTTGTGGTCCAGCTGTGTTAACAGGAAAAACGAGTTTGTTGATTTAATAAGAAACTTTAAACATGAAGTAGGTGCCAAAACAGTTCGACTCAAACCGTCTAGAACAACCACACCAACGAACTCCAACGAGTCTGCAGCAGCATTTTAATCAGTCTGTGGAACAAACAGAATCAGTTCAGAATATTCAGCCACTCTGGAAAATGCATCTAACATGAAACTTTGTTTAAGTTTATGTAAATGTCAGAAATGATGCAAATGCTGCTTTTTCAAAGTGGTGCTGGTGAATCTGAGTTGATTTTAAGATTCATTTATTTTAAGATAAATACTGATGAAGACTTACGTTTTTGTGATGAATAGTTTGTGCTGCAGAAACAGCAAACTTCTTTTTTATGAAAAAACTCAGTAATTTTTACTACCTTTGCCAGGTTTCTCTTGTAAAAGAGATTTTAATGGGACGTCCGGGTTAAATAAGTGTAAAACAAAGTCTGTCTGAAACCATCTGACCATCTTGTACAGATTTATTTACATTGATCCTGTAGATATCTAATAGACCCAGGAAGCAGTTTGAACCCCAAATTGGATCAATCTTTTGTCTCATTTTTCAGTTTTTCTACATATTTTGCTTTCTTTCTAAATTACATATAAAAAATGTATTTATAGAAAGAAGAGTTTCATTATTTTATCATATGATACTGTGGGATGGTGGGTCTGCTTTTAGATGTTTTTTATGTTTTTAGGTTTTCAAAATGAAATGTTTTTACCTTCACGACCTAAAAACAAATTTAATTTAACATTTAAATGATCTGAAGCCACATACTCACAAAGAATTAAATATAAGCCCAAATTATTTTCTCATTTCTGTTTTTACTAGAATAATAACACATACAATTCTCTGGTGACACACTGTTTTTCTTTTGTATTTATTGAGAGAAGTTTTCTTAAATTACTCACCTGGATCGCCTTCACACACATGGCTACCTGAAAATTACAAGTCTAAAATTAGTTTTAGAGGAAATTGTTTTCAAGGCATCACATTAAGAAGTTAAAATCTACAGTAATGCACAGTTACCACTTTTCATGCTCTGCAGGTCTGAGCGCTCACCAGAGTTATTGGCTTTTCTGCACTTTCTGCTGCGTCGACTGTGATGGAGAAATGAAATGAGAAAAAAATGGGAACTGGTTTGATATTTTTTTTTTTTTTCAGCATGTCAAACCTGAGATCGTGCACTCCACATATCCTGTTTGGTTTATTACTTACACCTTGTTCATGTTTAGGTTGATTTTGCATATCCAAATGCATTAAACACAAACCCAGAAGGTTATTTGAGGCTGAATAAATGTCTCCTTTTGTAGATAACTGAGACTTGATATGTAATAATCCAACCCAGATCGAGTTTTCACTGATTCATACATCGATGCTTTGTTTGAATTCATCGTAACAATCAAAACATGGCTGCTGTTTTTTCTGTGAAGGAGGAATAAAAGGAAAGGACTGAGTTAAAAGGTGGGAAGGTATTTGGAAGTGAAGGAGGTAAAGTCAAACAGAAAGAAGACCGACTTAGATCCTTTTATTTGTAGCTGGACTCATGTTGAACCTGAGCTACTTCCTGGTTCAGTTAACATGTTAAACTCAATTCTGCACAAGTTTCCTCAAGTTACAGCTAAACAGTATATTTTTTTTAGACAAGTTTTTTCTTCACAAACTTATTTTGTTCTCACGGGACAAATCTTTCAATTTACCTTTTGATTTGTTTCAAACAAATATAAAGATGAAGTTATTTTATAGACTTCAACAAACAATCTGAAGAATCAAACAGACTTGAATCTGTTCAACTAATCAAGTCTTCAGTTGGAAGTGTATCTTTGTATTTACATAGTTGTGTTTTACAGGGTTTGCTATGCACATGTTTAACCTATGAAATGAAAAATAAGCAGAAAATCTATAAAAAAAAAAATTCAAGCCCTGAATTATAATATGATCAGTTTGTCTTGCTTTAATGAATAATTCTGTTAATGGGTCCGTTTGAGTTGCAGACCAATTAACTCTTTAATGCTTCATGTTTCACAATTGATATGTTCATTTCTAAGAGTTCTAATTCTTTAAAGAGGTTATTTCATACACATTTCAGGACTTTGTGGTTATTTCATAAGTATTAACCAGTAATATGAAACATTTTATATCTAAAAAACGTCAGGAAACACTGATGAACAGACCTTTCAATCTCTCTGCATTAAAATTCAGGTGGTTCCGGCTCCTTCCGTCAGGCTGCTTCAGCTGCAGCGTTCGTATTCATTGTTCGAATTTGCTGGACTCTGATTGGCTAACAAACTAGCCTATGAGAACAAGGTATACTGTTTCCTGCCACCGCTGTGCATGGCAACGTCAGACGTCACGTCTTCCTCTTTGATACGTCTTATGCTACAGCTTTTAGCCAGCAGCATGCTAGGCGTGGTTTCAACTGCGGGAGCTGCCGAATACTAACGAACAAAGGAGTTGTAACGAAACAGATACAGGCCATTCAGACTCGGGAGAACTCGGGTTTTATCACCACCTGCGTAGTTTGAGAGATTAAAACTGAAAGAGAAGTTGTTGACCTGTTTTCACACCCACTATGAAGGTAAGAACACCTGTGGAGCTAAAATATTCAACAGAAACCTCAGAAAAACTGTTTTTAATGGAAGGGCTTTTTTAACAATACGGAGGTTTGGATTAATATTTTTCTCAAAAACTCGCTGCATTAAATATCTTACATGTTTTTAACGCTCTAGTGAACAGTCTAAGTGTGATAGTTGGCAATTGACAATTTTATTATTATTGTTGTTATTAAATGACATAATAAAAGTATAATTCATATAATTGCTGTGTCATTATTAGCCTGTAAATAACTTGTTTTGGAAAAGAGATTTTTCTGACTTTAAAGGGTTAAAAGATGTCATTTGCAGCAGGTTTGTTAGATCTTATAACAAGTTGTGAATTTAAATGGAAGGGAAGATGTAAAACTAGGTGTAAAATGATGCACATCCAGCTGTCCATTTCAGCAACAGCTCTTTAGATGTAGGACTCTGCCTTGTGGTGAGTGTATTCTGATGCATGAATAATGTATTTGGAAAAAAAAAAATCCCACATCTGCCATAAAAAAACAGCCTCATTTACCTTTTTTCCGTTTTCTGCTCACTATATTGGAGAACCCAAAGAAAGAAAGACAAGGAGGAACTCAAAATTCCTGGGAACATCCTAATCCTTCTACTCTCTCCTCTTCATGCACACGTAAACAAGCAAAACACTAACACATGGGCCTACTCTTCTAAACATGCTGCCCCCATCACATCCACGTTACAACACAGCAACTAATCCTGTTTTCCAAATCCCAGTACCTTGGACTCCGCTGAGAAAATCCCATTGGTGCTGCACATTTCTCCATACGGTTTAGCGTACAGGAATCTGTTGCCCTCCAGACTGCCTTTGTCTCCTTCTAGCCTGCCTTCTCCATGTTTGCTGCTGTAAATCACTCTCTAAATCCCTGCACCCCCTACCATCCATAATCAGCAATGTCTCAAGTTTATTATTGCACTCATTGTTGTGGAGAATATCTGAAGCAGACACAAAAACACACAAACAAGTGGGACACTCGCCATCTTTCTCTGCCTGCAGCCTGTTGTTTTAACTTAGTAGTTTATTTATTGCTGTTTCCTTATTGATAGAGTTTAAGTAAAGAATTAATGAAGGTGTAATCTTACTGGTGAAACTGTATAATGTTACGAAGAATAAGAGGATAGATCAGGCCGTGCTTGTGTGTGTGCAAATAGGACTGTGTGTTACACCAGATGTGTAATGTTTAGCAAATATTTCTCTCTGCAGCAAGATGATGCATCTTCATCTTATGCAGCTGAAAATGGCCACAGCGTCACCAGAAAGGATTATGTGTGTAACTGAGAGGATGTGATGGATAATTCAGAGCTTTCTGCTCAACTGAATACCTGTAAGTGCTTTAGTGGCATCATGGGATTTTAGCAAGGTTGCATGTTTGGACGTCTGCTTGTACCATCTGTCTCTCAATCTACTGTAAGTGTAGCTGTTGAGGTATGCATTCTGGTATATGATTACTTCTGTGGGTTTTTAAGAGAGATTATTCTGCAAAGAAGGTTGGGAGTTTGGCTTGAGAAACAAACATTTTATTAAAATTGACAACAATATTCCTTCAAGTGTGAATGATGTAGTGGAAGATACTACAACAGAATACCTTATTGGGTTACTTAAAATACCTTAAATATTATCTCGATTCTCGATATATTTCCCCTCCTTCTTTTTCCTTCTCCTCAAATCTATAAGCTTTATTTTAAAAAACAAAACAAAAGTAGAACAGGGAAATTCATCCAGAGGGTATTTCCACGAGGGGGTGGGGTTTATAAAGCTTCATGCCCTGAAGTTTGAATCCAGTTTGTGTTTGATCAGCCTACGATTAACATTAAAAGGCTTTAAGGTTCTGTTTTCATCTAATTTAGTAAAAAAAAATACGCTGTGTGTTCATAAATAGACTCATGTACACTGTTATGGATTTTGTTTTTGTTTGTCTTTATGATGTATGATTTTGGATGTAATGTAGGAGTTTTTAGAAGTTCTCTGAACTTCTCCCTAACCCTTTTGGGCATGGATTTTTAATTTGGTTATTTTTACTTGTAGATTTTGTATTTTTTTTCTTTGCTAAATGAATAAAATAAATAAAATAAACCAGGAATGAACATTTTCTGAAATACCTACTACAAATTGACATACAGATTTTCTCAGGTAAACAATATGACATCACTGAATATGTTTTAAAATGTTAGTGATGGATCTGGTTAAATTATATAGATTTTGGTTTCTGGGATGATTTCCATGTTTCATAGCTGATAAGAGACTCTCTGACCTCTGGCCTTCATCAGACTCCTGGGTGTCAGGTGAGAATCTCTATGAACAACAATCTATAACCTCCAGTCTAGTATAAACAATCTAAAATTTGTTGCTGTGACACGCTTGTACACATGAACCTGAAGTAATCCCAAAAATTCACCCATGGACCGTGAGATAAAGGGTTCAAAACATCAGCCAGGGCAGATTTTTAGTTGATTTTTATGTAAAACTGTGATAGTTACTCTTAAAATAAGTAACATGACAATATAATCTCATTGGAGACATCTTTACTATCTACTTATCCACTTAAAACAACAACTAAAAAAGACCCGCAAAAACAAAAACAAAAGACTTGTTGAGTTACCAAAAAAAAAAGTGAAAATAAGTTCCATGTGGTTTTTCTTTCTGTATGTTACTTGTTTTAGTCTTTTTTAGAATAATGAAATATTTAACCGAGATGAGACAGGTTTAAAATAAGTTAAGTCTATCTAGTTGAGAAGCAACAGTTTGATAATGGAGGCTTTTATGTTTTTAGGTTTCCAAAATGAAATGTTTTTACTTTCATGACCTAAAAACAAATTTAATTTAACATTTAAATGATCTGAACTTGATCTGAAGCCACATGCTGCTTGATCTTATTTGTTAACAACATAAATGCTTAATTTCTGAGTAAATCAAAAACAATACTGATTAATTGTATTCTTGTATTTCATTCAACACGTCAAAGTGAAATGATATGTTGTATAAATCATTTAAAAAAGTTTTTATGTTATATATTTTTCGGTAATAATTTGAACATATGCTGCTTTTTTTTTAGCATTTAGGGCAACTTAAGTTCATTTATAATAATCTGACAAACACCATCTGGTTATATCCTTCTGTCACAAGAATTTACTGGCTCAAGCTCTGATGTGATGGGACCACAGTACCTGGAGGAAGACCTCACTACTCGGGATTGCAGGAAAAATCTATGAGTCTGATTCTGAATGAGGCAGACGAGAGTTTTGTAAGAGCAGACATGGCAGGTTATTCAGATGTGATCACTGGAGACTAACAATAATCCGATTCACAGATTCTTACAGAATTAATCCACTAAAAATCATAAAGATTCCAAGATGTTTGATCAAACTTACTATTAAAACAGTTATATCTTCCAGATCAGATCATTTTATACTCAGCTGCATTCTGCCAAATCAAATCTTGTTGAACTACAATAAGTGTAGCAGCAGCTTGTAGTTCTGTACCATCAGGCATTAACTAACACGCTGACACTGAAATCTATTTTACTAATCAAGACCTTTGTTGCCTGAGTGATGATGTTTGAAGGTCAACAGATTAGTCATTTGTTTACAAATGTCAGTTCAGTGAGGACAAGCTCGGTGACTCAGAACAGACTTTTACATCAAGATGAACTCAGAGCTCCGCCCCCTTATTTGGCTCGGAATGATATTTAAAGCAGTACAAAATAACTTTTACAACTTTAAGTTGCTGTTTTGAAACTTGTCTAAGTGGATACTCACCGAGAAACGTGTTCCATCTTCATATTAGACACTCTGAACCCTCCGATGGCTTCACAATGGACTAAATAACCTCCGTAATTCAGGTCTCAGCAGGAAGTGGTGTTCTGGTGATTTATGCTGCCCTGAAGAATAAGGCTGCCATAGTATGAATTGACAACTTTAGTCATTCAAAGTTTATACAGTATTCTTGTTAATGGCAAGTGTGTCCTGTTAATTATTTAAAGAGGCCTTCCTAGTGGGTGTGAAAACAGGTCAACAACTTCTCTTTCAGTTTTTATCTCTCAAACTACGCAGGTGGTGATAACACCAGAGTTCTCCCGAGTCCGAACGGCCTGTATCTGTTTCATCACAACTCCTTTGTTCGTTAGTTTTCTTCAGCTCCCGCAGTTGAAACCACGCCTAGCATGCTGCTGGCTAAAAGCTGTTAGCATAACGTAGCAAACAGGAAGACACGACGTCTGATGTTGCCATGCACAGCGGGGCAGGAAACAAAATGTTTCATATTACTGGTTAATACTTAAGAAATAACCACAAAGTCCTGAAGTTTGTATGAAATGGCCTCTTTAAGCGTATTTTTATGATCCTTCCCAGATATTTTCTATTTAAAAGCCTTCTGGGTCCTTGTCGGCCATTGTTGGGTCCTTCTCCTCTGGGTGTGTCCAAACATTTGCCTGTCGCTCTGACAATGCAAAGAAAGTAGAAATAACATCATATTTAGTGTTCCTGTCCTGGGAGAATTTATTTGATAGGTAAAATTTATTTATAGAAAAATATAGAAACAAAAATAAATGATAAATCTGTTTATTGAAATCCAGCCTGTAGAACGGCACGTGTGTGGAGCACATCTCAACAGGTAACATATTTCTGCAGAACACCGGTTCGAGCAACAGCTGTCTGAGACATGGCTGCATAAAAGCTATCCAGTACTGCTTTAAATATGGAAGAAACAATATAAGTAAATATTTTATTTTAGTGTAAATGATAGTCTCTGAGTTTTAAACCTCTGTGGTATAAACAACTCTTAGACATTTACAGTAGCAGTGGTGATGAAACCACTAGGGAATCATTACACTAGATGTTCACGTGTGTAAAATACACATTTATTTTACTTCTAATTTCCAGGCTGGCTCATCCTAAGCTCTAACAAAGATGTATTAAATCAAAGTAAATGACTCGACTTCTCATCTTTGTGCTGTTGGGAATTATTCCCCAAAGAGAACTATCATTTACGCTCAAAGTGTAGCATAACTTGTGAAAATAAGAATTAAGTCTGTTGAAGGTACAAAAAAAAACCTTCTGGTGGTAAATTAAAGAAGATAAATTGCATAATGAACATAATTATGTTAAGCAGACTTTAAATTCCATAATTATTTCAGTGGAACTCTAAAATTTTGTCATCTCTAACTTTGAATGTGTTGCTGATTTATTGCGTGTGTGTTGATTGTTTAGTAGTTTAAGAAGCTGCTGTTGAATTTTTATTAAATCTGAGATAGTCAGAGTTTCATCCTATTCATCAGTGTCATGTACTGCTGTTCCCTTAGCACACATGTCACAATATTTATATCCAGGGGTGCACATAATATTTTTGGCCTGGTTCTCAGAAGAGAACCTAGGGTTGTTGCTTGGTCCTCACATTTTTAAATGTGTCTCGCTGTGTCTCTTCCGAGCTCCTCTGCTTTGTTTTTGGTTTCATCAAGCTTCAAATTCAGTCTGTTTACTTTACCTGGCTCTATATTTGTTTCAATAAAAATCCTTTAATTGTTGAAAAAACCAAGAGAAACCAGTAAAATATAAAAATACTGGTAAAAAAAACCCTTCAGAGTTCAGGTTGGATTGTTTACAGGTTTGATTGTTCACTTTAATCTACATTTAACAGTTTGGTGTTGAAATTTATTAGTCAGCTGTTGGAGCTTCTGTCATTTACTGTAACTGTTTTTTGTTTTGAAATGATGAGGATGTTTGTAATGTGATGCAGTCAGATAAAAAGATACAGTGGACAGTTATGGGGCATTGACTGCATATCCCATAGTGCTTTGCGCGCATTCAAAATGGCGCGGATCACAGACAAATACGCTGATACTGTTGATTAAAACAGGTGGTTTTCTGTATTTTATAGCACAAAAAGGTAGTTCTACACGTCTGTGCCACGATGGTCTATTTGTCTTATTCAGTGAATTTTTTCAGTTTTGACGCGATGCAGAATCCTGCAGTCAGCTGCACTGATCTGACTGACTGAAAATCCGTCACACTGGCAAACTGATACACAGAGACAGAGAGAGACGCAGCATCAGCTGATCAGCTGGAACTTCGGCGCTCTGGCTGAGAAACATATCAGTCAAACAAAAGAAGTCAACGGGATTCTTCATTTATTTGACGCCTCTGATTAACCTAAAAATTCACGCAGCTCAGCCAAACCAATGTTAAGTACGCAAACGCGTGTTGCAACTTTTCATCTGGTGCGCATTTTATATTTTGACAGTGTGTGCGGACCTGCGGACCACTTATGTGCACCCCTGAATATATGATCATAAACTGTGTGAGGAATAGTTAAAGCTGCTCTGTTGTTAATGAGGCAGACTCTGAGGAGTTAACTTAACCTAGTGTTTAACTGAATACTTCAGACAGAACTATTTGTTTTTCCAGGTTTAGCAGATGTGTGACATGTTGGTAATTCTGCTGCACTTGTAAACACTTTGCAACATGCATGATTACCACCCATTCAGCTGGTGTGAACTGCTGTGATTATGTAATCCATCGAATCATGTGCTGCAGCCATGTGTGAAACCTAAAGGGAGCTCATGCTGCTAACATCAAACACAAACTCCTGAAGTAGGGTGCATTTTTATTTAGAGTCAGTTAAAAGGGATGAGGTGATTTCATGTGAATCAGTTAGAGATACTGAAATCACTCACATAAACATTTTCAGATGTATAAATGATGTAAGAACTCAGTGGACTTTCACGTCTCTGTGTTTTGTCCCTAGTCAAAGCCAATGATGTCAGTAAAAACATTAGCTGTCCGAGGAACTGAGCAAGCTTCCAAGTGCATAATGGGTTAAAATAAATATTCAGCAGAAATGTTTAGAAAATAATTGAAATGTTTTATATCTTGCCCTACATTCGGTAAAGGTTTGATTCCAACCATCTCCCATGCCTATGCTTTTTTCAGGTTTCTGTCTTGCCATGTGAAATAATTTCAACAGAATATAAATTCCTCCAACTTGATTCTTGTGTTAGATTTTTTTTTTCTTGTGAAAAGGAGTCAGAGGAGTCAAACAGGAGTCACAGCCCAATGTTTTATTCATTGTTGCCTTGTTGCATGAATGTGTTTGCACTTATATCAGTGTTATTTTCTGAGAACATTACGCTAAGCATTTAATGCCAGTCAGTCTTTTGTCCTCCACCATCTGCTGGTTTAGTGACTGAACGATGATCAGATGGTCACCAGGGAGGAGGGGCTCATCCGGGGCCCCCGGCCTGGCTGCAAGGCTCCCTAACCAGACAGAGTCTCCAGACAGACTCCTGCGGCTGTCTAAAGACACGTCACATACTCAAGAACCATCAGAAAGAGAAACACCTTCTCAATATGCCAAAAGCCACTTTTAAAGATGCTTCAATCGAATAGCTTTTTTTTTTTAAATGCTAAATTTGGTTACTGTTTTATGAAAAATGTTTCTATTGTGAAACAACAAGTATTTTTTTTATCATTTTATTGACACCAACATTTAATACTCAAATGACATTTTGTGACACACTCAACTCCTTCAGTTTACTTCAGCTGCTATTTGTCAGTCTTTTATTTTCAAGATTAGCATTACAGTAGTTGTGTTATTTACTCGGCCTGCAGTGATGAAGGCGTTGCTTCAGTCTACCGTGATAAAGAAGGAGTTGAGCTGACAGCTTTTAATTTGTTGGTCCATCTATTCTTCTAACTTCAGGGAAATTAGATTAAAAAAAAAAAAAAAAAACAAGATAAAAAAAATGATGGATGCAGCTGTGATGAACTCCATCACCTACATGTGGGCGGAGTTTCAGGTGCTGCTCCTCAGCGTTGAAAAGAGTTGGTTGAGGTGGTTTTAGCATCTGATTATGATGCTTCCTGGTTGAAGTGTTCATGGTTCAACCATTGGAGAGAATGACCCCCCCCCCTCCCCCCCAACCAGCATTTATGCATTTATGAAGACGAGAAATACGTGAATTAATTTATGTTCCAACTATTTCAGTTTTTTTTTTTTTTTGGCATTTATCAGGATCTTTCTGCAGACTGTTATTCTTTTTCTTCAAAAGATTTATTTTCTTGGTTGGTTTATTGGAGGAATGTTTTATTTTTCAAATTTATCAGAAAAGTGTTTAATTAAAAAAATAAATACATTAAAATAATATTAATTTAATGGAACATAATTCATATTTGCTACTTTTACCTTGAACTACCTTTAGTATGAGAACCATGTTTGATAAACTGAGACATGCTGTGAGTAAATTCACTCTGTGTGGAGAGATTTACTACTTGTATAATGTATTAAAATAAAAAATGACTGCAGGGACATGAGCAAAGTCCAACATGTGCCCTAGTGCTGTGTGTGAATGAGTGAATCTGTTGCATTAATGGGTGTTCCACTGTAAATGGGCTTTTTTCTTACATGCATCCATATCCTGTGTGTATGTGTGTGACGGAGAGAGAGAGAGTGTGCGTGCCTTCTACTTACTATCTCCTGCAGCCAGGAAGACACTTAACATCTGGAGAGGGACCCAGGAACATTGTGATAAAAGCCTCCAAGGAGAGAGCGAACACCAAGCCAGGGTGTGCGCCATCCGTAAGTTACAGAGAGTTCATGTGAGTTAATGTTTGTGGGGGAGGGGGAGGTTTTTTTGTGAGATATGGGGATACATAGACAAAAGAGGAGGGCAAAATGGAGAGGAGACAAAAAAATAAATGCATGTTTCTTCAGTATGAGTTGTTATTTTTCTTGAAACCAAACTGCTAAGCTCCAGCACTGTCAGCGCATTTAATGGATGTGAGCCAGCAGGCATGTAAATGGATGGACAAGATGAAAGGCATCGGATGAAGAGGTGAAATGTAAAGAAGGAGAGGGGAAGGTGAGCAGGACGCAGCCAAGAACAGCTGCAGAAATTGGGAGGGATGAAAAGAGAGACGATGACCCCTGTGGAACCTCATCTCCCACATCAATTAGAACAAGTGTGTGTGTGTGTGAGAGAGAGAGAGAGAGAGGATGGGAATGGCAAAATAAAAACAAGAAACACTTATTGCTAGAAGATAGTATGTCATTTATACAGGTCAGGTTCATGAAAAACTCCTCGTTCCTCATCTCTAACTCGTTTCTAGAAAAATACAGTCAAAAGACTTTCAACATTTTGGTAAAAAATATTTTAAAACATTTGAATTTCACACTTTATTAAATCTGTTGGGCAAAAATCAGTTTATCTTAATGATCATTAAGGCCTCGTTCAGAAATACCTCCGACAGTGAACCCAGAGGACCAGCTGAGTTTGTGTTGCTAGTATAAGACAAGTTGATGCATTCAATCAGGTACAAAGCATCATGTGATGTTTTCATGACAAGTTCAATCAACATAACATGTAAGTGAGAATCAGCTACACAAGCCAGTGTTGTACTGGATCCATTACAAACCTTTAGTTAACCTGCAGAGTTTAGGGTGGTTCAAGGTGATATTTCCATACAAAATCCCCCCATATGCCCATATTTTGTGTCAGAATTGAATTAATGTTGAGATTATAAAATTTAATAATCTTTAAAAAGTTCAAATGTCAGATTTTATTATTTCTTCTTCTTTTACATGTAGTTGAGTATAAATTACAGCTCATGGGTCAAATGTGCTGGAGTGAAATCAACTTTTTGATGCCAAGTGATTCATTTGCAGCCCAGATTTTTGCATAAAAATCTGTTACTGAAGTCATGATTCATGTTACTCCACTCTCTCAGACCTGACCTGTCACATGAAGCGGGGCTGAATAAGCCTTAATGGTGGTCCAAATTCACCAGCAATTATTGTGCTGGTTATTTGAAATGAAAAGCCTTTGAGAGGAAAGTGTAAGATGAGGGAAGATGGTGTGAAACTGGACCAGGTCTTTGCTCATACGGTGTCTGACTGGTTTCCAGCTTCACAGTACTCGGTTTGTAAACACAAAATGTAAATTATAAAATCTGTCCAGATTCTTTTTTGGCCTATCTGACTTAATATTCACTGTGCAGCTCGGAGCAAGAACCCGAGTAGACGTGTATTTTTAGAAGAGCACAAAGAGCGCCAATACTTTTGGCAACGTGTTCAACATGCTGTTGTTTTTGTGCATTTCCATTTTTGCACTTTTGCTGGTGAGTTGTCAGTTAACCCCCCCCCCCCCCCCCCCCCCCACAGCTTTCACAGCACACACTCGGCATGGAGGTCAATGCAGAATGTCAAGTGTGACGGATGCTCCCTTTCACAGGGTTTACACCCTTTGACCTCTTACGTAAAAAGGTCAAGTCAGGATGGAATCCAAATAACATTTCTAGTCCATCCAGAGTCGTAGTAAATGCTTCTCATTACAGAACAATTGGTTTCTTGGTTCAATAATCTCAAATAGCGATCAGTACACAGATTTGGGCAATTCATCAAGTCCTCTCATGAATATTAAGGAATAATCAGATGGAGGTTATCGTTCCATTCATATTCATGTGGTGAGATTGAGAAATACTGGGGAGGAGGTCATTTGAATTTCAATGGCATGTCAGATATTTTGAAACTGAGAATTAAAATTGCGGATGAAACCGTTCCCAATAAACTCATTTGACAGTTCATCTGGATCTCAGAGAATACATTTCCAACCGTCTATGGAAACCATCAGTGACCTGTCACAAACACAGACTGATCCTTCACCTTTTCACCGCCCACTCTGAAATCGTTCACCAGCTGGAAGATGATTAGTTTGTGTGTGTGTGTGTGTGTGTGTGTGTGTGTGTGTGTGTGTGTGTGTGTGTGTGTGTGTGTGTGTGTGTGTGTGTGTGTGTGTGTACAGTATGAATCTCCATCTGAAGTGACAGGAAATCAATGTGAAAGTGCAGCTGTTTGTGCTCCGTACCTGGATGCAGCTAAAGTATATAATCACCTCACCTAACCTTCAGGGTTTTGGAGAACATTCTAAACAAACATATACACATGCACATTCAGTACTACACACTGAGGCTGCGACAGGACTGTACTGGTGTTTTTTTCAAGATATCACACATTCATTTCACAAAAACACAAATGTTCATATAACTACTCATCATTAGAGTTGTCGTCATGGTGAATCAGTAGTGATCCCAAGGTTTTAACACATTTCAGCCCTCTGTTTTGTATTCATTGAGAATACTGACTGTTTGCATACGTCACTGTTTCAAATGATCATGGAATTTCTAAAAACATGAAAAGAAACGTTTCTATCTATAGTCAGACCATAACCACAAATAACCAGAGCAACTTCCTCATTACTGCCGATGAAGCTCACTCCATCTTGTCATTTGTCAAAAAGACACCAAAACAGATAATCCTCCCTGCAAGAGGTAAATTCTCACACTCATCCCAGAGGGAGCATTCACCTTTCTCTGGTAAGGAGTCCTCTGACTTGGAGGAGCTGGTTCACGCTTGGCTGTGGACTGGCCCGGTGCACTGGCCTGAAAAACCAAAGCTCTCGATTTACCGGTCCACCAACTTACCAGCACTCACCTGTGGTCATAAATATGGATCATAACAGAACAAGATTCCAGATTCACACCATTGAAACGGGCTTTCTCTGTAGCATGGCTGAGCTCATCCTTAAGAGATGTAGTTAGGAGCTCCAAAATTCAAAAGACATTTGTAGGAGAACTGCTGCTCCTCATCACCGTGGTGACGCCTCCTGAACACCTTCCTCTGGAGGTATCATGTATGTCCTAATGAGAAATGACTTGAACTGTCTAGAAGGATCATATCTCCTATCTGGCTTGAAGGCCTTGTTCTGCATGAGCTTTGATGGGAGAAGACTCCTATTTTGGACCTGTTGCATCCTCCATGAGCTTCTCCAGGTCAGTGGAATGAAATAAATGGAATATAGTATATACTTAGAATAAGCTAAAGCCTTTAAACTTAGCTGGTATCACAGTTCAGTTTAATAATAAATTACTGAGTTATCTCTATGTATTCATTGCCATTCATCTTCATGATAATATATATATTACAACAAGATTATTTTGACTTTGATTTGAAGATTTATGAAGTTTGCATAGCTACTCAACATGATTTATTTACCGAGTCCTTTAGAATGGATCCTTTTAGACGTAGCCTGCCTACAATTAATGAACTGGAAAACGAACAGGTCATGATAGAATTACAGAATTATCTTGTACTTTCTTATTATTTTGAGACAGACATTTGATTAAATCATGTCACATACATGCAGAATTTTTGATTCTGAATATGTCCCATTACCAACTGCAGGAGAGGGTTAATTTGTCTTCTGATCTCCTTTGCAGTGAAGTCTGAAGATTCTGATTAAACCCACTTTTAATGAACTATTTGAACTGTCTTTTTTTCATGATTTTTTTAAAGAAACCCTTCCATTGAATTACTTGGAAACATAGTTATCCAATTGACCCTTCCATTAAAAACAGTTTTTCTGAGGTTTGTGTTGAATATTTTAGCTCCACAGGTGTTCTTACCTTCATAGTGGGTGAAAACAGGTCAACAACTTCTCTTTCAGTTTTAATCTCTCAAACCACGCAGGTGGTGATAACACACCAAGTTCCCCCGAGTCTGAACGGCCTGTATCTGTTTCGTCACAACTCCTTTGTTTGTTAGTATTCATCAGCTCCCGCAGTTGAAACCACACCTAGCATGCTGCTAGCTAAAAGCTGTTAGCATAAGATGTAGCAAACAGGAAGACATGACGTCTGACGTTACCATGCGCAGCGTGGCAAGAAACAGTATACCTTGCTCTCATAGGCTAGTTTGTTAGCCAATCAGAGTCCAGCAAATTTGAATAATGAATATGAACAAGCTGCTGCTCGAGGCCTGACGGAAGGAGCTGGAACCACCCGAATTTTAAGGCAGACAGATTGAAAGGTCTGTTAATCAGTGTTTCCTGACGTTTTTTAGATATAAAATGTTTCATATTACTGGTTAATACAGAAGTCCTGAAATTTGTATGAAATTGCCTCTTTAAAGTTAATACCAGAAATGTTACATTTTTCCTTATTTTCCGAATAAAATAAAGTTAAGAGAACTCTTTAAAAGTGTCAAATCCAGGACAAATACTAAATATGGTTCATGAAGCTTTTAACATCACTTTTCCAAGCATGTCTGAAAACAGCAGGAATAAAATGGGACAAATCTCTGAAAAGATGAATAAAGTATCTATTAACAAAATCACTGAGCCGTTAATGTTTGATTCCTGTAACGTTTTTTCTCCCCGCAGGTGGAGGCGGAGCCATTTCTGTAAGGTGAGGTTTGTAATGGAAGCTTAACAATTCAACAGCTGACGAAACTCAGTTGTTTTCAGCTCATAAATGACTCCACAGATTCGATTCTGCTACTGCATGCAGACGGAGTCATTTACAGCCTGAGAGTAAATAAACTTCCACACCTTCAGTTTGTGGTACAACAGGCTTTCGAAGCATAACAAACCTGGTGGAACGGAGCAGATAAATTAGTGCGATGCAGTCAGCTTGTCACCTGTGACACAGTTTATTGGCCTAATTGCGTTCACATGTGTTGACTTGGTTCATGTTTCAGACTCAGGGACATAAATGGGTTTTGCTTGCACAGAACGTTAGAGCAAATTTAGCACACGCGTGTTGTTAATTAGGCAGGTCACCTCCTATTGTTTTAAAACACACTTTGTATTTAAATGTTTGGAGATACTAATGCATAGAGTGGAAAACACACTTATACCCTGACATATCCCTGAGGGGGATGAGTGATCTCTGCAGAGAGGAGATGGTTGGACCTGCAGCTGAGACCCCACTGATTATAGTCCACAGAGACAGCAGGGGGCAGTCACGTGTTTATGGGTGTGTGTATTTGTGTGTGTGCATGTACAGAGGTTAGAGAAATCATGCAGCTGTGTCCCAAAGCTGGAAGCTGAGTGATGTGTTTGTGGTGGACTTGAGTGTCAGGAGGGAGGATGAGCTGTGGGGATGTTAATAACAAGGTGGAAGGTGATGCAAAATAGGCGAGGAAGAGGAAGGAAGATAGCTATTGTATACAATTCAGGAAGAAACATCTTAAAAAATGCCACATATAATTTGTTTTTTGGGGATTTAATTGCATGACACTTCATCATGTGCAAGCTTTTTTGTTGTTGTTTACCTGGTTGCTTGTTTTTATGCGGTGCGTGTGTGTTACTGAGCCACACCCAGGCAGACCAGATGGCCTGTGTTTTACCTTCTCATCGTCACACATCATGTGATTATGATTCCAGGTAATCTGTGCAATTATTATCAGCTCTGAGTTGTGGTCTTGTGTAAATATAGACTTGCAGCACTATGTTTGCCCCACCAAGGACCACACAGCATCAGCCTGAGTGGGGATAAAGGTGGATCTGAGTACACGGTGAAATGCAGCGTGGCTTTCATATTCAGAGCATACTTCATTACATATACATTGGACCTGCAGGCATATGCAGACACAAACAATAGTTTATGTGCACAAAGCATTAAAACAGACTTTTATTCTTGCAAAACAGAATAATCTGAATTTAGAAGCGTTTAACATAAAAAGGTACTCTGAGTTTATGCAGCAAAAATTATTAACATTTATTTTCATAAAGCTAAGTTACTGCAGGGAAATGCAATGCTCACCAGAATTAAGTCTAATGATCCAAAACATGGAGATTCATCTAATATTTCTGTGCAACATTATTTCCCAGTCGAGTACAGATGGCCAGATTTTCTCCGGTTCTGTTTGGCTTCCCTCTTTGCAGAGGGCAGTGATTACTTGAACTCCAGAAGCAGCAGTTACCTACCCGCTCTGCACAAAGCCTCAGCTGCTGAAAGTAAATTAATTGACAAAAAATCAATTTTGTTCAGATTAGGAGCATCCTCAAACTGGGCACCGACTTTTGAAGAACTGTAATAAGAGTGTGGGCTCTAATTTGTTTCAGAATCAATGAATGTAACGTGAAACTCTCCTTTAGTAGCTTGTGAGATTGTTGCAGTGCAGAAACAACATAAAAAACAAACACTAGGTGTTATTTTAGTTTTCTTCCATGTTTTATGAGAAACTTTTTCATAAATAAATACGCAGGATTTAATTTCAGGACAGCTGTGCAGTTAGAACACAGACATCCACAGTGATGTTTGTGTGTGGATGCATGTTTATCCTGTGTGTGAGGTGACCTTGACCAACCACCAACAGTGAGTCACGGATGTGAGCTGATGGATTGTATACAGCTCTGACAGTGACGGGCATCTCAACAAACATCGTACACACAGCTAGTCTGAAACCAAACATGACAAAAAAAACAAAGGATGGATAGAAAATAAGCGTGAAAGCGTTCTCCCGCTTGATTTTAAAATAATAGAGGAGTTATAATTAAGATTATTTGCATCTCTGTGGTTTTTCCAGTTACTGACAGACTGTCAGGAGTAATTTGATGATCAGGTGTTTCTTTTGCTTTTCTATCTGTTAGCAATGCAGTTAGAGCCCAGAGGCTCAGATCAACATCAAGGATTTAAACAAAAACAGACATCCAGTTTCAAGAGAAGCAGGATGTGGAATAAAACATGTGACAGTGTTAAAAAGGTCTAAAATAAAAACAAAACAACAGATTAGTCTTTGGTGGCTTTTAATGGGAGACATCAGAGCGTGGGTTGTTTGTTAAAATGTATGCATCATATTTTTGCTCCTTTATTTAGCTTTTAGTGCAAAATCCATTTACATCACCTGCACACATCTGCACACATCTGTCTGCTAGAATTAACCTATCCTTTACATCCCGAGGTCTTGGAATAACATCCAAAGATCTTTCCTTTTTTTTTTTTTTTTCTCACTTTAAAATAAATGCAGTCTTGTGGGCGTGTTTCAGCATAACCTCAATCCAAGGATGACTCCTCTCAACTGTGGCAGAGCAGCGAATGTTACACAAGCTTTCGTTCATCCCACGAACTGTAACGTTTTTCTTTTCTCACTTATGCTTCTTTTTCAGAACACCGAGCTTGTAAACTGCTCGTCTCTCCCATTAGCACTGACTCTATTCAAAGCCTGGCTGCTGAGAACACGCACGCCTTAATGCAAACTAAAAAGAATTCATTCCCCGACTCATTAAAGAGCTATTCTTCCATTCAGCAAAAAGTAACACATGAAATATTCTTTGCTTCGAACTCTTAGCTGTATCACAAGAGAATTGCAGGATTTTATCCACATCTTTTCAAAGACAGAGATATTGTCCATAATGTCTTATATGAGCTTTATCTTGAATAAACAAGGTAAAAGTTTGTTTAACTAGTATCAGAATAAAGAGTCTCACAGTAATTATTGAATTTATTTCCATTTGATAAAGATGTGGATGTCTAAACTTGAATGAAATGACACCTGACAAGTCACCTGAAACGTTATCAAATCATAAAAATGTCAAAACAAGAAAGGAGTATTTCTTTTGCTGGGAGATCTGATGCACCCCCTCAGTGTCAGGAATAACTGGTAATAGAGCATCTTTACAACTTTGTTTTGTCAGTTGAATGTTTGTGATTTTTTTTTTCTTTTCTAAGAAATAGCAGCTAAAATAAGAGTGCGATCACACTCACCGAGCAACATGTTTGTTCCTTCTTCTTTGTGTCTGACAAGCTCAAACCATTCACAATATCTGCAACAATCAACAGTCATCATGTGACATGTTGTGCCAGTGAAGGTCCAGGATAAACAGGAAGCAGATGAAATGATTAGTGATGAAAACTTTAATCAGACTGTGACGTGTTTTATATTTGTTCCAACAAGCTGCACCTGGATTTCAGTAATTAGTTGATTTTTAAACTGAATTCTTATTTGAAAGGAACAAAATCTTGTTAATACTGAGTACAGTGTCAATCTGTTCAATTACAACACAAATATAAAAAATCTTAATATTTTAAGTGAAAATTAAATTTCATTTATTTTTATGTTGTTTCTATATTTTTCCATAAATACATTTTACATATCAAATAAATAAACAAACGGGAATGATTTTAGAGATGTAAAAATATGCTTAATGCTAAAACCAAAGGCCTAATTAGACCACCACTGTAAGAATTTACTTTTTATTACTGCTAGTTTCTTTTAAACTTATAACTGAATCCAAACTCCTCTCCCTCTGCGCTACATCTCGCTTCGTCTGGCTCTCTGCTGAATTGAAGAAAAGAATTATGGGATAGGTAGAACATTTTTTTTTGGTCACAATTCAAAAATACAAACATTTAAGGCATTAGTTACAATTTAATAATTAAAGGGTAGAACGGCAGATAAGATATAAAGACAAACAGAAGATAATAAAATAAAATACAAATAACAAAATGAAAAAAAAAAATTGAGGGGAGGGTCTTAATCAGGGTTCCCTTGAAGATCAAACAAAGAATATAGGCTGTGTCCAAAATCCGGGTCTGCATCATTCTAAGGTTGTATTTTAAGGATGTTATATCACACCGCTGTGACAAGAACTGTCCAAATTCCAAGGATTTTTCAAATACTTCCTCGAAATGCGTACTATTTTAATTTTAAGGATGGGTCCGATGTATCCTTTCTACATATCCCACAATTCTTTTTGGCAATTTGGACAGGAACAGGAGGAAGGGTAGAAGCATCCAAATTCACAAGACACCAACTTTCCGGTTTTTGCGTTCTTGAAGGACTCGTCCTCTTTAGACCAGGTAGGACGGAGTCTCAGCAGGATGAAGACCCTGAATTTGGACACAGCCTTTATACTGTTGCTTAATAAAGTTTTTGGAAAAAAACTTATTGTGCAAGAAAGGAATAAAGCTTAAAAAAAGACTTGCTAATGCTTATTTTTGTGTTTTTAACATGTTTGTAATTCAGTTATCTACAAACACTCTTGTCTCAGTTTTCAGGCCAAACGTGCTTTGAGGCTTATAAACATAATTAATAAAAACATTCGTTTGTCTGAGCTTGTTTCATCCAAGTTCGTTTTTTTCTGATTCATGAAGCTGCTTTGCGTTATGGTGCGTTCACACCGGCCACTTTGTGAACCTCAAGCAACGCTCATAACGCTCCAAGTTTGACGTTTGAAAGTTGAAGTTCATAACGCCTGCCAGTCAGAGAGCATAGGCGTTAAAGCTCGTAACGCTGGACCGTTAAAAAGAGCACGAAGGCGGGGCTTACTTTGTTATCAGATGTTCTGAGCTATGGCGGATCATATAGAGAGAGTGGCTTGGCTTTATTTACTCCATTTGTGGATACACCCCATTCTTCAGATGCGTTCTGAGTTTGAGGAGTTAAACCATTTGCTCCAGGAGCTACGGATGAGGTTTGCTTCCAGCGCTACTTCCGTCTGTCCCGCGCCCTGTTTGAAGACTTCCTGTTTCATTCAGGTACGTCACTATGATGAGACGCTCTGATTGGTTGACATGCTGCTTCAAGAGCGTTATAAGCGTCAAAAGTTCAGCTAGCTGAACTTTCTGCGTTTCGAGCTTTTCGAGCTTTTCAAGCGTTTCAAGCGTTTCAAGAGTCAACGCCTGAAACGCTTGAAAAGTTGCCGCTCATAATGCTCACAAAGCGCCGCAGAGCCGTTGACGTCTGTCTGACGGACTCCACCATAGACTTTACATGTAAACTTTTTGGTGAGTATCCACTTAGAAAAGTTTCAAAACAGCAACTTAAAGTTTTAAAAGTTACTTTGTACTGATTTAAAGCTTGACTTGGTTATGACATTTTAATTACATTACCTGAAACACTGTCCCCCCCTTTTTCTTATGCCTGAAATACATTTCTATCTGGATTGTTCATAAATACTTCCTCCTGTGTGATGGACACTTTGAGTTTGAGACGCAGTAGTCCATTAATCCCTTTTGTCGATGACTCACTCAATAATTTCCAATTCTTGTGCTTTTATGAAGAAATTTTTATTCTCTAATGCAACAGCGACGAGACGTCAGAACAAAAACTATGCAAAGTTGATATACAACAACAAAACAATTTATAAACAGCTAATTGCAAAGTTAAAGTCAGTCAAAAACAAAGAGCTAATGTTCTGCAATAAAGAAAATAATACCTAAAATGTCACCACAGGGTTTCAACAACAGCAAAATGGCAAACTCTATTTCCTTATTGAGAGTAGATGGATGAAAAAGCCTGTTAGCAAATTATCAGGAATGTGGTCGCGTTCACACTTCCAGGACATGTCTTCACTGCTGTCCCCTGATGCTGTAGCCTGAGAAGGTGAGAGCTTCAACAAAATACTCTTTTGACCTCTTCTTTTTGTCTTTATTACTCTAAGAAGACTGGAAGACATTTTACAGTCAAGAATTACAACGTCAAATAATAATAACGTATAAATCGTTGCTGTCATGCATTGATTTTAGGGTCCACATGCAGATAAAGGCTTTACGAGCTCAAATTAGAGTGTTTTGTTTGTTATTTTTAAAAAGCAAAATGTCTGTCACCAGTACTGATTTATCTTGTTTGAGCAAGACTCAGTTTGAAATATAACATTTTATTGAAATATATCTAAAATCCATGCAAAATGACTCATTCAAAGACAAGAAATATTAAATAGATGTTAAAGCAGGATGTAGTTTAACAGTTTGTGCAATCAAAATAAATAGAATGAAGACAGCCGAACACAGCAGTGAGTCAGGTTGGTCCAGAATGTTTGCTGAGTCCAGAGAGCTCAGGTCTAAAGGGAGTTTGTTCACGGTGGCTTTGAATGATCAGCCTCCTCGAGTTTTAAAGCAAATACATGGAACCATAAACAGGTGGATGATTGTTCTGTGATACAATATCATCTATTCCTACAGAAATTTGCTTACACATCCATTTTAATCCAGGCACAGACACTCTTACTGCTTCAGTTTACAGCTTTCAGTGGGACTTGTTTAGTCTGCTGTGCACAAGCAAAGCCAGGCTGAGCAAAGTCATAAATCAAGTGACATTTCCCATTTCAATATTTGCCACTGCAGTAGTAAGCTCCTCACTGAATGACACCATTAATAAGGATGGCTCATCCATAAATTCTTGCTTTTTCATCCTATTGAATCTTCCTGTGCACCTTTGCTTTTAAACAAAAGCCCCCATGTACCCTAACCCTCACGCTATCTGCTTCTCGCTATAAATACATGTTTTTCCTCAGATCAAACAAGCACAGCTTTGAACTCTGCACACAAAAACACCAGGCATGTCTGCAGAAAATCTTAAAATGGACTCAAACAAAAACTGTATGCTGTTGATATTTTCACCCCTAAAAGATGGTGCTTTTAGAAACCAGGTCACTGATTGTTGTGGTATAAAATTGACTGGCATTTTCTCTCTGCTTTTTTTTTTTGGGGGGGGGGGGTGTTTTTCTTCTGGCCACTGAAGCTCGGTTTCTCCTCACATAAATGGTTTCAGAGGATTACCCTTTCACTTCTGGCAAAAATCAGTCAGTTAGAACCATGATGTGGGTGTATATGAGTGGTTGTGAGTTTTAGTTTGTTTTCTGCATCTGTCTGGTTATCTCTCTTCTCTTATGGTCAGTGGGCTTCCAGAATCAGTCAACATGCTACATGTATACTGAGTGTGTACATTCAAAACTGTGCATGTGGCCAGTAGATGAGTAGCAGGCTTCCCTGAGCTCCCTTCCAACATCACCCATGGGCTTTGTTTTGATCCCCAGCCCAGTCTTAAGCTCCGTGCATGCTGTACTCTATGTGTATGTGCAGGGCCACAGGGATGAGTGCACAGAGCAAGCACCCTGAAGACTTTTGTACTCCAAATTTACACCGCCTTGCCCTTATTCCCACTGCCAATTTCTGCCCTGCATGCTTGTCAGTGTGTGCAGTGTAGGGCTTATAACAGCAGAACAAGGATTGGCTCTTTTCCCTGTTCACTCTGCCATCAGAAGTCCCAAAGGTATACTCCTCTTACCGCTTCTTCACTGCCTAAGGCTTTTTTTCCCCCCCTCAAAGTGCAAGAGACAGTTGCTCTTACACTCGTTCCTGTGAATGCATACTGGAAAAAACTTCAGCTGGATTCTTTTTGGTTTCTGAGAAGTTCGAGCAGAGTGATGCATGTTTTAGTGTTCTGGAAATACTACAGGAATAGGTTGTTATTGCCATGCTAGCAATCTGAATCCTTTTACAGAGTTCTTGTCATGAGAGTCTTTAAAATGTGTTTTAATGGATTCCTGGTCAAAGCTCGGGAAATTAATTTGGGGTTACTTCTAATGGAATACTGAAATATCACAGATTTGGAGGATTTTTACAGATAAATATGCACAAACACAAATACTTACATAATCAGAAAGCTCTGACATTTCTTGCAGATAGATTGACAACACCGTTCAGTAAGTTTATGTTTTAAAGCTAAAATGTCATTAATCAGTTAACTGTTTTAGTTGAATATTTTTCTTTGCTTTTTGAGGTTGACAGTGTTCATGGAGGCTTTCTTAACTTTCTACACATATTACCATTTCACAACTAAGCAAATGTCTTAAAGCTACACAGAACACTGTTCAGGTTCTTGCGATGTTTGCATGTGTCTCCTGGAGTTGTTACAGTTTTTAGCCACAATTGTTAAAACACAATTTGTTTCATTTCTTTATAATTTGATTTGAAGATAATGAATGCAGAGTTCTGCAAACTGACATGCTTTGAATTAGAAGGTTTTTTTTCTTAAAGCCTAAGATTTCTTGTGGTTTTACAAGGAGAAAATAACTTTATGGCTCAAAAGTAATATAATGTTCATCAAAAGAGGCTTCAAAATATCAAAATCAGAACTAGAGCCAAGCAGTAGTCCAGAATACTGCAAGATCTTGTCAAATTAGGATGTTAGTTCTGTAAAATATTGGCTTTAAAGCACAAAAATTCAAAACAAACTCAGGAGCAGTATAAGGTGTTTTAAAGAGGCCATTTCATAGACATTTCAGGACTTTGTGGTTATTTCTTAAGTATTAACCAGTAATATGAAACATTTTATATCTAAAAAACGTTAAAAAAAACACTGATTAACAGACTTTTCAATCTGTCTGCATCAAGATTCGGCTCGTTCCGTCAGGCCTCGAGCAGCAGCTTGTACATATTCATTATTTGAATTTGCTGGACTCTGATTGGCTAACAAACTAGCCTATGAGAGCAAGGTATACTGTTTCCTGCCCCGCTGCGCATGGCAACATCAGACGTTCTCTCTTCCTGTTTGATACGTCTTTATGCTAACAGCTTTTAGCCAGCAGCATGCTAGGCGTGGTTTCAACTGCGGGAGCTGATGAATACTAACGAACAAAGAAGTTGTGATGAAACAGATACAGGCCGTTCGGACTCGGGGGAACTCGGTGTGTTATCACCACCTGCGTAGTTTGAGAGATAAAAACTGAAAGAGAAGTTGCTGACCTGTTTTCACACCCACTATGAAGGTAAGAACACCTGTGGAGCTAAAATATTCAACAGAAACCTCAGAAAAAACGTTTTTAACGGAAGGGCCTCTTTAAGCGGAAGTCAATTGGATGACTATGTTTCCAAGTAATTCAAAATGTTTTGTTTTAATCACTGTGGAAAAATGGGCTGAACAGAGATGCAGTTGTTTGTTGGAGAATTTTCTTTTTAAATATTTTTAGATTGTTTCTGAATTTTGTTCTATTTTCATATGTTATATGGAATATGAACACTACAGAAACATCCAGTGGCCTCGAGCCGTTGGGCTTCTAGGCTCGTGACCCCCGTGTGCCCTCTGATGCAGCAAAAATTACTCACCCAAACACACTCTGGCTCCCGATCCTCTCCGGGTTCTCCTCCTCTGAGAAGGACAATAACATCACCGGCACTCCAAAGCAGCCGCTTGACCCATCGACGCTGCCCACTATTGGCTGGTAAACAAAATGTCAACGTAGTGCCCATCTGAATAAATATTTTATTATATTTTCCTTCAAATAAATTTTTGAAAGGATATATAGTATTTTTATTCTACATCCCTCTAAACACCCCGTGGAGGCATTATTTTGTTAGAAAATATCGCTTTTTATCAAAATATTCCATGTACCACCTTTAATCATCTTTAAATTAACAAATAAAAAAAATTGGGCAAATTTTCTTCAAAAATGTAAATTCTCAGGAAAAAAATTCAGCCTATATGGTGTGTCCTTCATTTTGACCACGTTACAGCTCTCATGTACTTACAGCTACAATGACACATTGATGACAAGCCTACCAACAGAGAGAAATGGCCATTAAGAGGCCTATTGACTCCCATTAATGGCTCATTGAGGGCCATATTAATTCCCAGGAGACACATTATTCAGGATTGTTATAAAGTCTCTGACAGACAAACAGAGTGGCTGTCTGCCTTCTGGTCTATTTTGGTTTTATTTAAATCTGTGCAAGCTTTTTGACAAATAATTATCCCCTCTACTGACTTATCTGTCTACTATAATACGTGCCTTTGAGTCTGCCTCTTTTGTGTCTGAGTCACTGTTACTGGAACAACCATAGTTTGAAAAAAATAAAAAACATGCTTGAAAAAACACGTTATTTGCCATTAAAAGCAGCAGCGGATGCAGACGGTATCAGTGAGAGGATAATGACTGCTGGATGTGACAGTGTGGATTAGCACACAGCTAAACTTGTTGTGACCACAGATTGTAGGGCACTCAAAGTGAGCAGTGCCAAACTGCATCCCAGTCAGGTGGATTAGAGTTATGAGGGAGCGGTGGGGATGGGGGGCTTAATGGCTGAATGAATGACTAGATGGCTGACGTAAACGCTGGCTAGCTGGGACGCTGAAAGCCTGGCTGGCCGACCTCTGATGCTGCTGCTGTCAAGGAAAAGAGCTATTAAGCTTTTGGATTGACGGGTCATAATGCCAGATCACCAGCCAAGTTTAATTGATTTCTGTTGATTTACAGCAGAAGGATTTGCGGCATTTACAGCAACAGCCTCTGAATAAAATAAATTATACTCAGGCCTACTAGATATTTATTAAGCTACAAACCTACACAAATAGAACAGTTGATTGATTTAAACCACTGGGTCAGGAAAGGTAAACAGGAAGTGACACTGAAGAACCAATGACTGAGATATTGTTAATGTCAATCAGTCATAATTTTTACCCACTTGCTTCTGTTCACCATCATGCAGCCTGCAGTGTTAAAATAAATTTGATCTTACTAGAAACATATAGCTGATCAGTCGCTAATACCGCTGCATTTAATTTAATTCATACAATTTTTAACAAAATAAATTGATAAACTGTCACAAAGTAAACTTCAATTTAAAGATGTGAAACACCTCAATCTAACAAACCGGTCTGCAATTTGTACTGAAACAGTAAACCAATAAGATAATTATACTTCTTGTAAAGACATCAGCAAACAGAAAAATCTGAGTTTTTCAAATCAATCCTTATATGAGTAAAAGTCCCTCTTATTGTCTTCATAAACAATATTTTTTTCTTGCATTTCAAGAAGTACTTTAGCTAACATGGGATCTGTGGTCATTTAATTATCATGCTGTTTATTTACAAACTTACAAACAGAAATCTCATTAAGTAATGGGGTAATGCAATAAAATGTTATTTTCATCTAGTCACAAGTAAATTATGTGTTTTATACTGATGAAACTGTAGCGTGCAGCATTAATCAAATGTCTGGTCAGTTCACAAGTCCAGAAAGATACATGTCAAGTATAATAACACTAAAATTATATAAGAGCACAATGAACATTATTGTTATGGCTTTTTCCTTCTTAGCATGTTGCCTTCGAGCTACTCGACACTGTAAGCTAAGAATGATGTTGAAATATCCCCTAATTAAATATATGGGTTAAAAATAGATGGATGCCTTCTCAGGATAAAATACTTTGACCTCAAGGGGTCAAGAGTTCAAAATAAATGGTATGCAGCCTTAACATGACATTTTGGTTTTATCCCACTCATTTACCCCTTCACATACCCTTCAACCCCTGAACTATGAAGCACACTCTGACTAACTCTGCAAAAGTACCAGCTGATGCTTAATCATCATTACACTCAATTGTGCTCTTGTCATGGTGAAAAAACACTTATCTGAATCTGAATCTTGATACCTGAATAGTACAAGAACATACAAGTGTCTGAATGGGAAGTGCACAATGAGGCATTGTAACAGTGGTGACAGGCCTGATTCACAGCATCGTATTCTGGTTATCTGATCTCTGTATACTGAGTCGTACCAGTAATTTTAACTTCAGCTTATGACTCCACTTAGACGTCCACGTGTCAGACAAAAGTGTGTAACTACTCCTTTTGTCAGGAACTACTTGTTTAGGCTTGTTAAAGTGACAAGCTGGTGCCAATGAAGTGCTAACTGAAGGAATAAATGCTGTTTAAAATGAGAAGCATCTGGTTGATGTAAGTTTACATTTAATTAATTGTGACCACCAGTGAGAAATTGATGTAAAAAAATAATTTTATTAATGCAATAGGTGCATGCCAATAATTTAAAATAAGCTTATTTTCAGGGAAATTGTAAAATATCTCTGTTTATGTCTAATATGTTGTCAGTGTTCTCCTGGGAATACAATATGGGTTTATGAGATTTGCAAACCACTGTATTCTGTTTTATTTAACATCACATATTTGTTTTTAAGAGGCCCTTCCATTAAAACGGTTTTCTGAGGTTTCTGTTGAATATTTTAGCTCCACAGGTGTTCCTACCGTCATAGTGGGTGTGAAAACAGGTCAACAACTTCTCTTTCAGTTTTTATCTCTCAAACTACGCAGGTGGCGATAACACCTGAGTCCGAACGGCCTGTATCTGTTTCATCACAACTCCTTTGTTCGTTAGTATTCATCAGCTCCCAGTTGAAACCACGGCTAGCATGCTGCTGGATAAAAGCTGTTAGCATAAGACGTAACAAACCGGAGGACACTACGTGTGCTGTTGCCATGCGCAGAGGGGAAGGAAGCAGGAAGCCTTGCTCTCATAGGCTAGTTTGTTAGCCAATCAATTTATTCACATAATGAATATTAATGAGTTGCAACCTGAAGCCAGACAAATCTTTATGCTGACAGATTGAAAGGTCTGTTAATCAGTGTTTCCTAACGTTTTTAGATATAAAATTACAGGTTAATACTTAAGAAATAACCACACAGTCATGAGCTTTGTGTGAAATGGCCTTTTAAACTAAACTGAAAAGAAACAATTTCTTTTATGAGACAAAAAAAGAGACAATATAAAAACTGATTATTCATTGTAGATCATGATGTGGGTTTGGGATGGTAGATGTTGAAAAATCTCTCCTCATTATGAAAAGCTTTTACTTTGTTTTTTGGGTTACTAGATGCAACATTCAGGAAAGGCAGATTGAAAACAGGCTGAATTCAGAGACTGTGATGGTAACAAATAAAAAACATTATAAAATGAGGTGATGTGAAAACTGTAGCAGAGAGCAAACTCAGGAATCTGGAGGAGAGGAGGTGTTAAAGACTTACTGGTGGTAAATTTGTTATTATAGAAAGATCAAGAGATCTTACTGGGTACTGCTTTTGTTGCAGGTTTGGGGGAGATCAACAGGTGCAGGTCAAGAGGTCCAGCCTACCGAGGAGCCAGAAGTAAATGCTTTTCACTGCAGTTGTTGGACACACCCAGTTGATATATTTCCAGAGCTGATGAGCAGAATGACTGCAGGTGCAACACGGCAGAAGCTTCTGCCAACAGGTCACACTCTTCAAAACAGAGGAGGATAAATAACAGGAGGAGAAAAGTAAAGGTGCCTTTCACCCGAGGTCACTAAGCAAGAGGTGGGTTTACACCTGGACAGGTTGTCAGTCTGTCAAAACATTCACACACACTCACACCTGAATTCAAATTCAGAATTACCAATTAATATAACATGGCTTTTTTTAGACTGCAGGAGGAAACCAGAGTATATGTATAGGGAGAACATGCAAACTCCACACAGAGAGGTCCCAGCTGTTCAACCTGCAGCCCAACTACTAATACTTTCATGCCCAGAAAAAATTGCATGAAAATTATTTCATACAAAATAAACTTTTAAACTCACTTTACTGGCTTTTCCCTTCTGCTTTTACTTGCTATAAGATAAGTGTCTAAACTGGAACGTTAAGGTAAAGGAGATCTTATGGTCTGAATTAGTAAAAACTCTCTTGGTTAGAAATATTATTTTTTAAGGAGTTTGAAAAGTTTTACAAATAATATAAATCATGTTTTCAGACACTGAAAGTGTTTCTGAGTGTCATGAAAGTTGAGACATTTTTTACTGTTTATTTATTTTCTCAAATAAAATGAGTTTCGTCTTGTTTTTATGTTATAAATTGATTTAGAGCTGATGAATTCTACAAACTAATGGACTTGAAATGTCATTTAGAGAGGGAAACGAATTTTATGTCTCAAATACAGAAGAGGCTTAAAGGAGCTTCATTCATACGGGGTCCGTGTTTAGTGTTTCAGAGAAGGTGCTTGAAGTTGAGCCACTACTCATTCGCTTTCAAAGGAGTCAGCTGAGGTGGTTCAGACATCTAATTAGGGTCACCTCCCTCTGGAGGTTCTTGGACACGTCTCAGTGGGAGAACCCTGGACAGACCCCGAACCCACCGGAGGAATGACACATTGTCTCTGACCCGAAAACACTCAGGGATCCCCCTGAAGGAGTTGGATAGAGAGTGTCACTGGTGAGAGGAACGTCTGCTTTTCCCTCTTGAATCTGTTTCCCATGTGACCTGACCATGAATACAGGAATAAAAATGGAGGGACGAATGTCAAAAAAGTAACATATTGTGCTGAAAAGGAATTCCTTATAAAAAAAAAAGCTTCAAATTCAGTAAATTTCTAACATTAAGAAAAGTAAAGAAACAACTTAAAAAGTCATGCTCATATCACAGTCTTCATGACAAGAATTTTATTTCCTTTTTTAATTACATTTTGCATTAAATTAAAGTGTTTTTTTACAACATACATTAAGCTGTGAATCAAATGTTAAGGAAGTGGAGAGAGAGAAGGGCAAAAATCTTTGAGACGTCACAATATCTTACAAGCTTACAAAGTTCAAAAGTTTGAGAAGTCGATAAGAGAGCTGATTTGCATCTAACAGCAGTGAATCATAACAAGGGTGAAAGACAAAAAGGCACACACTAAAGAACCTCACTGTCCACAGCAGCCTTCAGAGTCTGTCCTAATCCTGTCCTTAAAATCATCAAATCTCAAAATGCTCAATGCTGCTGAATCTTAAAAGCACCCATTAAAAATCACATCTACACAGAATGTGGACATTTACAGACAGACTTGTTTACATTCTATGTGGACATGATTCTTCCAAACTTCTAAACTAGACAAGACATATTTAGCTGTATAGTTTTATATTATTCCAGGCCTTTAGAAATTTCTGGCTCAAGTTGTTGGAAAAAGGGTGCTCTCATGTCCAGACACTGTTAATCATGGGTCACTTGTAGTTTTGAGGGTCATTGCTTAATATAACCAATCATTTTTATCAATTGTCCTCAGACCATGAATTTTGTACGGAGTCCTGCAGGTGTCAAGTATATAAATACAAGTAAATGATTTGGTGAAATCTCTTCTATATCCTTAAACTGAGCATAGTTTGCTAACAGTTGTCTTTCTATTAGAGATCAAGCAATCATTGTTGGGTTCGATAACGTCCAAATAAACTGCTGTAAAAAATTTAAAAATATCCTTTTTGTTCAACAGCAGAAAACACAGACACATTCTACAACCGAAATTAAATCAAACTCATGCTACAAATTTGAGCATTTCAAAACTGAAGACACAAATTCTCCAAAACAGACTCATGTGTTTCTTATGTACTGTAACTACTGAAATGACATTAACTGAAGACATAAATCAAATTATTTGTGAGGCATGTTGCTGAGTAAATATGGTGTTGTGTTTAATTCTGTACTCCAGTTTAAATGTACCCCCTTAGTTTTGCACCAAAAACCTAACTAGATGCAACAAATACCAACTCGAATAAGATTTGTTTACTAAACATTTATTTTGACACTTGCAGGCTTCCGTACTTTTTTCCTGACCCATTTGCAACCGAACCCTTCAAGCATCTGCACGTATATGTAAATCCAGCCCTCCATCCTATACGTCCCTCTTGTTTCGGCTGTGGATTCAGACATTGGCTTTCCTCCATTGAGAAACAGAAAACATTGACCTTTCTAAACAAACAACACTAGGAGTGCTCCACTGATCTAGGTGTTGAGGTGAAGGGGTGAAGTGATCAATAAAAATCTCAGAGCACAAACAAAAATAAAAAATCATATTAGTTGAACTCTCAGTCATTCCTAAGGCCTTGATATTGAGAGTTAGTGAAGAAAAAAAATCTAAACTTCTTCAAATTGCTATTTTTTTCTTACAAAAATGGGATTAAATAGATTACAATTTGGAATATTGTGGTTTTAAAACGCCCGCTTTCTTTTTTTTACAGGAACCAGCCTGTTTTTGCAACCTCTTAACAAATGACTGCTCACATTAGGGGCTTCTGTGTATCTCATACTGTTTACAAGTTTGTTATGGTGCTGTTGTTGCATTAATTATTGCAGTGCACCAAAAATACACACATACCTCGAAACAAATGTTAACTGCTTGGTTATTCAGATAATTGACCATCACGCCAAACGAACAAGTAGAAACAAATACCATGACTTTTAGCTTGTATAAAACAGAAAAATCAAAAACACAAGAGCTTCATCGACACTGCCAGCACAACATAAAGAGCTGCTTTAAGAGCGTTGTTGGCACAATCAGAAATGAACCACAAAGATAAGTGTGTACATGTGTGTATATGTGTGTGTATGTGTGTGTGTGTTGATCTGTAGGAGAGAAAGAGACTGTAAGTGTGTTAATGTCTATGGACCAGAATTACAACAATAACACCTACATTCTTTAATTGCAATTTTTTTTTTATAAACCAGGAAAATATTATGACGTAAGAAAAATAAAATTAAAATAAAAAAAAAACAACAAAGACACAAAGTTAACAGCTATTAAAGAAAACATTGTCACTACTTGAGGGTGTAAGGCACAAATTTACATGTGGAAAAAGAAGCAGGCATGTTTTCATTGTTTTTCCCTGCTTGTCTGTGTGACACCACGAGACGAGACGATATGTTCCAACATGGAGGCGGAGCTTAAGTTTGTTCGCAGCCTCACCTACAGCTTCATTTAGAGTGTTTGTCTTCTGATTCCTGCACTGTTGCTGCAGCTGCTGTTCTTGTAGTTTTGCAACATGCAACAGTGAGATTTGATGGCACTGGTGAGCCTGCAGCTACTCAGGACAAATGTTTCTGACTCACACAAAACCACAGTGCTGGTTGGGGTGGGATGCTCGTCAGAGGAGTGAAAGGGTGAGATTCAGGAGGTCTTTTATCGTACGACTGGTTTAAAACAACAAAAACTCTAGTCTGTAAAGGTGAAAGTCGAGTCTGGCACAGTTTAAATAAATATCACCTCCTCATCACCGAGCTCATGTATACCTCACGCTGTAGGTCCCACTGAGCACAAAGTAAGACCTAACGGACCTTTAGTCGGCGAAAAAGTTCTACTGGCTCCAGTTTAATGACTTTAAATATTTTTTTCCCTCACTTGAATAATCAATATTAAAAGATCTCTTCTTTGTCTTCTCTCTGTCTGAGCCTAGAAAGTCAGTTTGTTTGATTTTTTTTTTGTAACTTTTTTCTTAAAAGCACTTAATAAAAATAAATACAACAAGCTATTAGTATTAACAGTCACGTAATATTTAGTTCCAGTACAGTAGAAGATTCTTCTGGCCAGGCTTTTGATAAAAACCCAGGCAGGTCTTGATTGCTGTAACACTGAGACGCTTTTCACAGTTTCCAACAGAAATCAGGCGGTTGCCTGTCCATTTAGTCAATCTCTGAGTTTTTTTTTTTTTTTACTCAGATTCTCCAGTCATCAAGATACGGTACAACTTTTACTCTCCAGTCTCTGGATGCTATCTTCTTATGTGCTTTTATCGGCATGATGAACCATCAAGTCAAGTCCTGGTGGCCAACGACACGACAAACAATAAAGCCACAGTCTTGAATGCTACAAGGTGCCGAAGGATGAAATATTCAGGACAGGATTCATCTCCTTTTTCAGTAGCACAGACAAACTGGGAGCCTGATCAGAGCCTGAGCTCGATGATGCCAACAACAGACAACAACCATTTTATATTTACATATTTATATAAAAAGAAAGTGTTTTCTTAGAAAAAAAACGGTTGAATTTTCCACAGTACTGTACGCCGAAAAAACATACAAACAAACAAATAAAAGCACTAAAGGAGATGCAAGTTGTACAGTATTCCCTGTTTTTTCTTTCTCTCAGAAAACCACCTTTTACTTCTGTCTGTTCACGTTGGACTGATTGGCTGAAAGCGGACTATGTGCCGGAGTCACTGGACTTGACTTTTGTTGACAGCGAGACTACGGATGGTTTTGGAGGGACGTCAGGCTTGAGGTGTTTGATGCCTGTTCGAGGCAGTGAGCCATAAGAGATCACTCCAGGCTGCCGCGATAGTGATATACCTTGTGCTGTCATTTGTATAGAGTCCACCCTCTGGGGTGCAGGTGGTGGCGTCTCCACACGGAAGCTGTGATGTCTCGCCAAATGGGAGGAATTAGATGAGTTGGTGTTATGCTTCTTGAGGGCAGAGGATCCAGACGCAGCAGATGCTGATCCTTTTCGGAGGCCGTAGACTGACGAGTGGACCTCCAGGCGTTTACCCATCTGTGGGACAGCAGGAGGGATGGTGAGAGAGGCTTCTCGTTGGGGTACGCGAGGTGGCAGCACCCCATCTGAATCCCCAATGTGGCTCTTTCCTGTTTTGTATTCCAACGTGGCCCCCTGGTCATCCATGACGCCGTGACTCATGCTCAGATCACTGTGATGAGGCTGTTCCACATACTCATGCTGATAGGATTGCTGCAGATGAGGCTGAAGTTGGTGTTGATGCTGTGGCAGAGGCAGAACCACCACGCTGGGAATGTGTCCTGGTGAGGCCCTCAGGGGCAGGTCTGTGGAGATAACAGGGGAGCCCATCGGTGGCATGTCCTTGGTGCAAGCATTAATGAGATTCTGATTTCTTTCCCACTCACGACTTCCTCGGCTGGGCTTACGACGTGGCTGCATGGGCGTGGATTCAGGTGTTGGCAGAGCAGCGAGGTCCAGGTGGTGCTGGTCAGCTTTTATCAACATTTTCCCATTTGATGTCAGTCTCCCATTGTGCATCAAAGGGGCAAGGATCGCCTCTGGGCGACCATCTTTGGCCTGCATCTCAAACAGGCCAGACAGCTTGGTCACACTGTTCATTGATCCTCGGCGGGAGTGAAGGTGAAGGCTGTCCTTTTCTTTGCGACCTGTCAGGTCCAAATCTCGCCGTCGGTGGTCACACACACAGTAAACAATGAGGCCTGAGAAGATGGCGCCCATCGCAAATGCCAGGATGACAGCTATGGCCAACAACGTCACAGGAACCAGCTGGTCACGACCTTTTTGGTAGCTCTCACGGATCACACCTGCATAAAGACATTCAGAAATGATGTTCAGATTAAACAAACAGAAAAATGCAGGAATGTTCTGTGAGAAGATGTTTCCATGGAAAGATGCTTATTGATTAAAAGTAGAACACATGACAGAGTGATTTAAACATGCCGTTTGTTCTGTAAAAACAGGCAAAAGGATTAGAGATTTAAATCATTTATAAAAAAAAACATGTAAATGAAGGAAGATTGATCCCATTATAAGGAACTGCTATTCATAATGACTACAAATGGATTCTTGGAGTTTCAAGATTCAATATTTCCCGAAGACACAATCTTGGGCTGAAAATGCTTTAGAGGGGTGATTAGGATTCTCATTTTAAATCCCAGATAAAACCTTCTGGTGAAATGAAAAAGATATGAGAACAGATAAAAGAGCTCCAAATACCAAAACCCTTTTCTTCTCACTGATGCAAATAGGAGATGTTTCATAAATCTCATGAAACCCAGAGAATACATTAAAAATCCTCTGATTAGGCACTAAATCCAATGAGCTGTGTCATCGGTGTCATTTACATCGACACGCTGCGTCATAGTAAAACACAAGATAATTAAATACATTTATTGGTTAGACAGTTTGATCAGAGTCGACTGTAACCCACCTGGTGATCAAACACATGATAGATAGTCCTGACAGTTGATAAATGCAGACATCTTAACTCGATTTTTATTTTGTAGAAAAGATCAATCAGAGTCAGAAGTGGAAATGGACACAGAGATCCAACTAATTCTTTATACAATTAAAAACACTCAAAACGTGTGAGTTAGTAGAGTACAACCTTTTAAAAACCATATATAAAGTATATGGAAACACTATCTAATGACTTGCAAAATAGATTTACCAAGAGGAAAAAAGATATGAATTAAAAGGTGTTGAAATTTTCACAAAACAGGAACCATTCGGTTATAAAAGAAAGGAGTTGATTTATGGAATATAATCGATTGTAATATTAAAAAAATCAAAGTCCATAAATGTATTTAGGAAGAATATCACATTATTATTGCTACAGAAATGTGATACAGTGGAGTAATAGATTAATGGATTCCAGCCGGACCTCACGTGACCTCCCGTGAAATACGACCGCATTGGTCGATTTTGAAAACGACACTATAATCCGTATGCGACCCTGCAAGCCCTAAACTTAACCGATCCGCTTTTTAACGTTAAATATTCGGCTATCCAGTGTGTCCATATCTTTACATTTTAAACCTAACCCTTTGTATTAAAATGAGACATACTGCTGCAGAATTTATGTTTTGTTCGGCTGAACAGAGTGAAACTTTGCGCGTTCGCTGTCGGTAGTACGTCTCTGCGGAGCCTGTAAAACGTTCCGACAGGTCGTTTAAAAACGCTCACACAGATCGTATTTTTTGGAGCGTTCAAAATCGACCTTTATGGTCGTCTAATGTGCGGACAGGTTGATCGATTCATATTGTAAGATCAACAAGCTGTCATGAAATATAAATGATTTTGTGTTAATAGGAGCCAATAATATATATATATACATATATACACTCACCGGCCACTTTATTAGGTACACCATGCTAGTAACGGGTTGGACCCCCTTTTGCCTTCAGAACTGCCTCAATTCTTCGTGGCATAGATTCAACAAGGTGCTGGAAGCATTCCTCAGAGAGTTTGGTCCATATTGACATGATGGCATCACACAGTTGGCGCAGATTTGTCGGCTGCACATCCATGATGCGAATCTCCCGTTCCACCACATCCCAAAGATGCTCTATTGGATTGAGATCTGGTGACTGTGGAGGCCATTTGAGTACAGTGAACTCATTGTCATGTTCAAGAAACCAGTCCGAGATGATTCCAGCTTTATGACATGGTGCATTATCCTGCTGAAAGTAGCCATCAGAAGTTGGGTACATTGTGGTCATAAAGGGATGGACATGGTCAGCAACAATACTCAGGTAGGCTGTGGCGTTGTAACGATGCTCAATTGGTACCAAGGGGCCCAAAGAGTGCCAAGAAAATATTCCCCACACCATTACACCACCACCACCAGCCTGAACCGTTGATACAAGGCAGGATGGATCCATGCTTTCATGTTGTTGACGCCAAATTCTGACCCTACCATCCGAATGTCGCAGCAGAAATCGAGACTCATCAGACCAGGCAACGTTTTTCCAATCTTCTATTGTCCAATTTCGATGAGCTTGTGCAAATTGTAGCCTCAGTTTCCTGTTCTTTGCTGAAAGGAGTGGCACCCGGCGTGGTCTTCTGCTGCTGTAGCCCATCTGCCTCAAAGTTCGACGTACTGTGCGTTCAGAGATGCTCTTCTGCCTACCTTGGTTGTAACGAGTGGTTATTTGAGTCACGGTTGCCTTTCTATCAGCTCGAACCAGTCTGGCCATTCTCCTCTGACCTCTGGCATCAACAAGGCATTTCCGCCCACAGAACTGCCGCTCACTGGATATTTTTTCTTTTTCGGACCATTCTCTGTAAACCCTAGAGATGGTTGTGCGTGAAAATCCCAGTAGATCAGCAGTTTCTGAAATACTCAGACCAGCCATTCTGGCACCAACAACCATGCCACGTTCAAAGTCACTCAAATCACCTTTCTTCCCCATACTGATGCTCGGTTTGAACTGCAGGAGATTGTCCTGACCATGTGTACATGCCTAAATGCACTGAGTTGCCGCCATGTGATTGGCTGATTACAAATTAAGTGTTAACGAGCAGTTGGACAGGTGTACCTAATAAAGTGGCCGGTGAGTGTATATATTTATATATATATATTTACCTCCTTCTGCTCCTTTTCATTCATGTTGAATACTATTGCACATTGTTTTTAAATGAAACAAATAAATTAATAAAATATAATAAATTGTGACGTGTATTGCTCACTGCAGGGTGCAAAGACACAACATGAAATGCTCTTTATTTCAGATCATAAAAATCTTGTTAAAAAGAATAAATAGAGCTTCATTTAATTCTACATCACACAAAATGTTTTCTACTCAGAGGACTTTAAAACAGAACATAAACTAAGCAGGAGGGTTGAGGTGATGTAATATTATTTGTTTATCTTAGTGTGGCGAAACTGACAGAAAATTCCTTTAATTTTTTCATTTCTTTGTGTTCTTTCTTCAAGGCTGTTTGTATTGTCTCAGAAAATAAAAACTTTTGACTTCTGTCAAATTTAAAAGAAAATATATTCAGCAGTTTGAATTTGTAAGGAGATGTTTGGAGAAAATTAGCTTAGAATCATGTGAGACCATTTCGAAACCGTTGCAAATTGACTCAATTTTGTCTTGTTGCAATTTTGTTTCACTTAAAAAAAAAATTCACAAAAACAACAATCAGTTGCTGCCTTAGAAAAGTGTTTCAGCTTAAAATCCTATATTCATGCTCTTTAGTTCTGACAAAAAAAGTAAAAAAGTTCTGCACTTTTTTTGTCTGCGCAGAAAAATAATCTGTTTGTGCTGTTTTATATTCAACTACCAATGAAATAAAAATATTTCTTTGCTTTCTTTGTTGTTTTATGTTGAGCTAATGGTACAAAAAGGTTTTCGATTTTAATTTCCCCAGAAAGCACATCATTATTTTACACTTGTTTGGATTAATAATAGTGGATTTTTAGCTAAACCGTTAATTTGATCATCAATATTTATACAATGAATACATATTTATGCCTACATGTAGGATTTATTAAAAGTTTTAGAATCATTTTTACTTTGATACGAGATGTTTACAACCAAATACTTCCGGGGGTTAAAGAATCAAACTGTCTGTGTAGGTTTTCTTCCAAGTCCACAGTTTAACAGAATCTATTTAAATTAATTTTCATGTTCGTTTGTTCTTTTGGAAAAAACAAACTTGGTATCAAACAGAATATTTACTTATGCAAGTCAAAGGTAATTTAGGAATTTAACATTATATTCCATTATTTCCAATCTTAACCTAAAATTCAGATTTTTTCAGTTTATTTAAGCTAAGATTATTTTTCCTAACTGCACAAATCATCTTTAAAAGTGTTATTTTTTAACCAAAGTAACTCAGTTAGATTTTTATTCTAGGACTGGATTGCTCAAGTTGGATGAATTAACTCTGAAGTTATTTTAAAAGTAAAAATCTATTTAATGCAACAACTTATCTGTACAACTCCAGTTCACAACAAAAATCCTCTTAATGTACAGATTTGAAACTGATTATATATATATCAACTCAGTTTCAATGGATTTTAAATTGCAAATTAGTGTATAGTCTCCTATCAGAGGACACTATAACCCCTTTCAGACAGGCCGTGAAAAAAGGGGAATGTTTCCGGCTTCGTCCGTTACGCTTTTCTGTCTGAAAGCACCGTTGCGGTGTCGGCCGACTTTACGCGGTACAGTGTTTGTATTCAGACAGACAGGAAATGTCTCGGAACGCGGGAGGGGTGTCGGGCGGTGGGGAAACGGGGAACGCTGAAAACACACACATTGATGACGTATCTCACAACAGTGTATAAGAACATAGGATTTATGTCTGAATGTTCTGTATCTTGAGGGCATGTCTGAAAATACAACTCTGGTTAAAGACCCGATCGGATTGGCCGCAAATATTCCCGAACGTCTGTCTGAAAACGGCTCACGAGAACACAATCTCCATCCTGAGAAGCACAAACTACAGGAAGAAACTTCCAGCAAAAAAACTCATTGGATGTGTTTACATTTATTATCAAAGTGACCATATTTCTCCAGAATCCCGACAGGAGTTGAGTAATCGTGTTTAGTTTCTGAGCTTTAGGTTGTGTCACAGAAGATGTACTCACACTATCTCCTCCTCAGCGAGACAAAACACAGACGCAGAGAGGTCATCTGGCCTCCTGGAGCTGAAATCCAGACTCACTTAAACCAACATCTATAACCCTCACTCATTGCACTCATACCTCATTAGTCCAATAACATGACTTTAAACCCCATTTTGCAAGTTGAGATAAATGACTGAGTCCTTCAGGCTCAAATCTCAACCTGGATAAAAAACAGAGTTGTTGTATTTAATCAGTTCTCATTTATCCTGAGGGAAAGAAGTTTTCAGTTTCTCTGGAAACTGCTGACAAATTGCAGTTTACCTACAAATCATTTCTCCGAAAGGTTTAAAAAACGTCTTTTGAGGACAAATGCGTTGTGCTTTGCTGTGTGGATGGTGTGAGAAGTGCTGAGTCTTCTCTGCAGTGAAGCTCTGTGGTTTGACAAGTGTTACACTGTGAACTTCTGTGACCAAATGACCCGCCTGTCGGACAAAACATCTGCTTCCTGTCTCAAGCATTAACATCTGAGGATGAGAAAAATACTTTTCCTCGCTGCTATCTTCTACTTTGTTGACCTTACTCTGTTAGATCTTTTTTTTTTCCGCCTGATTTTCTTGGACTTTTTTTAAGCTTCAGAGTGTTTTCCTTCACGCTGCTTCTCTTCAGTATGGCAAGTGGTTTTTTTTTTCAGTGGAAACTGGGAAGGCTGTAATTACAACCATGTGGTCTTTGTGAGTTATCATCCTTTGGCAGAAAGGACAGTGGTCACAGTGGTGAAGGGTGCCGTTTGAACGCTGTTGGGTTTAATATTTCTGCTGTAATTCAGTCTCACTTGGTGCAAGAAAATCTGGAAATCTCTACAAGCTGGTTGGAAAATGAAAGTGGAGCATCAACAAATAGACTGGCTAATCTTTCTTTTTCCTTAATCCTTGTTGAAAGTAAATATATTCATTCATCTGTGTCTTTTGGGCTTGGGCAAAAAAAAATCAGGTCAAAGTTGTTATGAACGGTTACAACAGTGAAAAGCTTCATGAAGGCGAGTGAGATGGATGTCCATTTGGAGGTGAACTAAAGAGCTTTGTCTTTTGTTCTGAATCAAAATGAAAGCTCTATTTAACCTACATGCAATTGAGAAAATGAGACTTTTATTCTTTGTCTCCCTTTTTCCTCCCCTTCAATCCATTTCCCACCTCCCCCTTCCAGAGGTTACACTTAGCCCAAGGCCTTGGGTAACAGACAAAAGGAGAAAAGGAGGAAACTTTGAAGGATTCAACTTTTCTTGGGAGGAATTGTTTCTCCAACATCAAAGAGAGTGAAAGTTACCACAGAGGACACCTCACTTATCTCAGTCTTATCACATATCTTCAGGCTTTTAAGTCAGCATTGCTCATTGTTTGTGATCTTTGTAAAAGTTTTCAATTTTCTATAACCTGACCTTGGAATATCAAAGTGTTGCAGAAGCCCACACACTTTCTGCTTTGGTGTCTTCTCGTTGGGGTTCTGACTGCACAGTGACTTCTAATCCTCTGGTTTCAATTCTTCCCTCAAAGGCCCGAAATGCATTGCAAGGGTGCTCAGCAGCCGAAAACCTCTCGCAGTGGGTGAATTACTTTTAATTTCACTCTCCCTCTGGCCTAAACAACAAGATATTAAACACATCTCAGATACTCTGATACATCTTGCTGTCAAAACAGACCAAATCCACAGCAGACACTTGCAAATCAGACAAAATGTAAAATCAGCTGTGACTGGAACGTATGACCCCCCCACACACACACACACACACTCCGTCTGTCCAACACACAGACATCCTGAGACTCTTTTCATCTCTCGACAGAAAACGTCCACAGAGTTTGTCTTTGTGTAAGTTAAACAGACACACATGGTTACAGAGGAGATTATAATCTCTAACTAGTGACCAGAACACAAAGAGAAATGATTAAATCGTTATCAAATTTATTTAGACTGAAAGAACAACAAGGGCATAAAATAACGAGGAAAATATTTTGGGACTAACGTCCATCCAGCTTTTGTGAAGGACGAACTTGTTGTTATTTTCCAAAAAGGACACTGATGCTTAGATGATGTCAACAATTTATTAAATTCTATTTAATCCCATTTGAATATTATCCCATTAGATCTTGTGTATGTTTGTGTTCAAGAGGCACTTGCCTTAATGGTATTATTCAGTATTAAAACCTTCATCAGACAATCCTGAGTCACTGTGCTGCATACTGATTACCTAGTTAAGATATAATTAAAGCTCTAATTTAATCACTCTGCACCTCAGGTATTAAAACTAATGTACTAACCTTGTAGTCGATTTCCTGTATAAAGCCGTGATATCTAACAGTCACAGCACATCAATGCAATCTAAAAATCCATAGAAATATATTTTGGCTGCTTTTGATTCGTCAAACTGGCTCTAGTTAAGAGTTAATTGTGCACCTACAATCTGAGCATTACATCAATAAAATATCTGAAGTAATTGTCTAAAGTTTAGAGATATCACATGTTCAAAAACAAAAACAGATTTGTTTAATTAGTATTCTGTCTTGATCAGTTAGTTTTACACAGATGGTGACCCACTAAAGTGAATTTTATTATGTCTGCTTGTTAATTATTACAAAATGTTTTAATAGATGAGAGAACAACTACCACAGAAGGATTAATTAGCTGGTATGTTCGTCGTGATTTTCTCACTCGCGGATACTGTTAATATGGTCTTTTAAATTCAGTTCCAAGTAGGACAATGACAGCTGAATGTGGGTTCGAAAGTGTGAAACAGACAAAAAAAAATGACTTGTCATGGTATGAGATGTATTCACAGCTTTTGAATGGGCCGGCAAAGTAGAAAGCTCTTTCTGAGATGCATTACCAAAACTTAAGACGGACAGAATAAGCAGCTAATGTGTGTTAAAAACAATGGCAGCCTTAAAGAACAATGAGCTAATCAGTGGAGGAAATTATGGCTTGTGGCTTGATGTCAGTCAAGAAAGCACAGTGCTGGGAAAACATCCAGTCCATTGTTTTTATAATGACTCACAATGAGCTGCAAATAATCTATCCGCTTCACAAAGGCCTATCACAATCTTTGGCAGGCGAGTTAGACAAAACCAAAATCCTTTACATAATATACCAGTGATGGTTTTAGCATGACAGGAATTTGGGATATAATTTATGTTAATTCATGTTTCTTTGTTGTTCTGCATTTGCTTTTCCTCAAAGGGACATTACATCAACCTTTAACCTAAATCCCATCTTCTATTCCCTACAGGATTAATCTAAATGAAACCCGCAGTCAGATCACCTTCAAACGAAGAACACTTCGTGATACATGCTTCTGTTTTTTTTATATCCTTTGCGAACTTAAAATATTTCTAATAAGTTTTGTGGAAAGATTAAAGAAATTAATTTCTTACCTGTTGTAAATATCTCTTTGAACAGCTTCAGTTTGGAGAAACAGAGATTAATTTGGACTGGATTATTAAGCTAATGGCCAGGTTGAGTAACGTTCTCATTCCTGTTTACACAAATTTAAATAACGTGTCATTATATTTTGACATAGACTAGTTATTAGCTTGTCAATCCATCGTTAAATTCCTTTTTACGGACTTTCATTTCAAATGTATCACTGTTTAGACAAAATCACATGAATTAATAGATTCACTTTAACTTTTAAACTAAAACCTGACTGTGAGGTTTACTTGCAGTAGCATCGTGCTGTATCTGAAACTTTCCCATGTAACATTTTAGATTCTTATAGCTTCCCATATGTCTGTGGTGAAAAGTCCCTTCAACTTCTTTCCTCAGACTCAGATGAAGAGAAATTCAAGACACCTTGACATGAATAAAAAATAGTTCTGCATCCCTGTCTACGGAAGGTCACATTCTCTTTCTATCATCCAAGGCTCACTTTGGCACACAGGTGTCAGAGAAATACCTGCAGCTGAAAATAACCCTTGCAGAGCAGCTGTTGGTTGACAGGTGGTATTACTGTGAAATCCGGGGATGGAGGGAAATCATATCTCAAAACCAATCACTCTAGGTCTTGTGTGGTGGTGAAAAGTGTCATCAAAATGTTGTGCTGTTTGGAAAACATGAAAAAAAAAAACTGCAGTTGTGCTGATTAAATTTGCAAAACCAGCTAATAATAATCAAAACGAAGCATCTTTAATTTTCCTCACAGAAAAACCAATGCTTCTGAAATTTCATCTTATAAAATTAAAATAAATTAAACAATTTCTTATTTGTTTTCTCAACTCAAGAGTCTTAACGAAGATCGATCAGGGTTTTACCATTTTTGTCATGACTTACAAATATAAACACAAATTAATTGCAAACTGATTCTTCATTAGCATGAAGATAAGCTACATGTTCTGAAAGGCCATGTTGTGCAACTAATTAGGAGGTTAAAGGCCCTGTCCCAATACCTGCACTTGCGCCCTTGCACACTTCAAATGTGCGTTCCTGATGAGGGGTGCGAGTGCGTAGAGTGTCCTGATTCTCCAAGAGTGGAGAGTCGAGCCCTTGGCCCCGCCCTTTTTGCAACCTTCATCCGCACTTCGCCAAAGCCCGCATCAGTGCAGACTTCAGTGAAGGGTATTACCCACAATGCATTGCTGCATGTGAATTTTGACAGAAGAAGAAGAAGAAGGTGGAGCAATATCTGGACCATCTGGACCAAAAGATGTTTTCTCGTGTGTAGAATCCAAATAATCGATATTTTATCTTATTGTCTAGATGTGTAATTACAATTGATTGATTCTCTGTTGGAAACATGTGTCACATATCTGATAAAAAATATAATTAATTAATAATGGTACTGACGTGTGTTTTCGGACATGATATACTAACAGTTTAATCACTTATTCTGTTTTATACACCTTATTTGGTTCCTGCGCTTCATTCTCCTCAAAATAAATGTTTGTTGGAGTTTTAAAATCATTTCTAGTATCAAAATAGTGCAAACAGCGACTGGTACTGCCATTCTGGTTGTCACGGAGAAAGAACAGTGTGGCACGTAGTGCTCGCTGTCCCAATACTGCTAATATGTGCGCACTTGTTCACTACGCACTTCATGGAAGACCATAGGGTGCAGCGCAGGTATTGGGACAGGGTTAAAGTCTCTCTTCAGTTTTGTAAAAACATGTAAAATATCAACAATAGAAATGAGGATTTCTTTGTGGTTGAAGAAGATTGAAAACCTCTGAAGAAAAGAAGGGCAAAACTTTATGCAACTGGTCCTGAGATTTAATTTTTAGATATTTGGCCACTATGAATATTTCTTGTTCCATGTTTAGTTACCTAATCAGTCCCTCCAGCATTTCGCGATGTTGCGATCGCAACAATCAGCACAACTTTGGCAAATCCTCGTGAATTCAGCACGTCGTGCACGTTTATCCAATCATCGCAACTTTACCCCAAATTTGACCAATCATAATGCTCCTTCACATTGCTCTACAGTTTCCTCGTGCTCTACATGATAGTGGCTGTAAAGTATTTTGTACCTTATGCAATATCGTAGTTGAACATAAGCTGAAGTCAGAAATCCATACATACACAATGTGGAGGTTGAAGTCATGTATTTGTTGCGACATTGTGAATTTGAAGTTTAGAGTTCACACATTTGAAGTTATTACATATTTTTTATTGATTAAATTACCACCTAAAAAGCAACGTTTGTTATCTGAACTGTTTATATTAGAAAATTAGTTTACTGCAGGCATTTATTTTCTAATGCAGAATTTTATTTTATATGTTTTTATATTAGAAAACGGGCAGATTGTTTAGTTTTAATTGAATCTTAATGAAACTGTTTTTGACGCGCGTGATGCGGAAATACACAACTTGTGGAAGGAAGTAGTGCCAGACGGTATTTTTGCATGATGGCAGCTGTTAATCTAGAGTTTGAAGACAGAGTCTCTCTTTTCTCTGTGTATAGTGGAGAGCAGAGCAGCGGGACAGTAGTCGGGCTTGCTGGCTTTTGCGTGGCTTCGCCGGATCAGTCAAAACTTTCAAAGGGGAAATGAACTTAGCAGGTTGTCTGATCTGCTCACTTATACTCCTCCAAGCTAGGTCCTTTATATTTCTGTCTCTGTATAGAAAACAGCTGGTATCGTATATCTCCGGGTGATTAGCCACAGCGTTTATCAATCGTTCCTCCATGTTGAATGAAGAATGAATGGCTTTGGCTGGACCTGCCCTGTGAACTGGCTCAGAGTATGATGTCACCAGGCTCCTGATTGGTTAATGTGGCACAACTTGACGCTGGAGTTGAGATTTCTCCAACATCAGCATCAGACACGACTGCACAAAATGCACCACATAAAATGCAGCGCGAATCGGTCGCGTGAATCAGGCAGAAAAGGGTTTTCGCACCACAAATCTGCTTCAGCAGGACACCCGGTTATGCTTCATCGCGCCTCTACATTGACTTTACATGTAAACCTGAAGCTCTGGTCACTTTAAACGCGTTTGGTGTGAACGCACTGTAATAATGTAACTAACCTTTTGTCATTAATGCAGTGAACCAATTCTGTCATCAGCTTTTAAACTGTAATTAGAATTTGTTAACAGACAACATCTATTTGTTTAAAATTATTAAGTATTTATTAGAAGATTATTATATAAAGGTTAAATTCTACATGAGGGATTTGATGCTTTTGGCACTTTCAACATCTCTGTGTGGCTAAATTCATCTCAGTGGTTTCTGTAAAAAGGGGAATTGATAATTAGAGCTAATCACACACTGTCAAATGATGCATGTGAAATATTAAAACTGGCTCATAAGATTTGTGATAAAACAATTGGAAGATTAAATACAATCATAAAATTCCCATTTGGGAGAAGGACTTCTTCAAGTCTGTAGTTTTCTTTAGTGATTCTTGTGCTGCAATGTAACACTTTGATCGCTGTTGTGTTTAGAATAAAGTAATACATTTCATCTGAAGTATTGTTAATACTGAAGATAAGTCACCTAAATAGCTTATATTTATTCTTATACCAGTGCAATAAATCCTGCTGTCAAAACTAAAATCAAATGCTTCAAGTGCCTAATAACCAGATCCTTATAATAAAACTGGATCATACTGTTGCTGCTTTGTGAAAGTTGCTGTATGAAACTACTTTTATAAATACAGTATTATTATTTAACTAACAGCACATATGTGTAACTTGAATCTTTATTGGATGTCTTTGAAGGGAGTTGCCCATTGTATGGAAGTGGTCTCACATGTGGATCACTGCAGCACAGATCATTCAACATACAGTAAAATACAGAATGTAAAATGATAAAAGTAAAAAATTGCTTGTCATTTTAACCGCAAAGGTAAAAGAAGGATATCACAGCGCATCTTATATCCTCTCAAATTCTCATCTCCTCCATCTTGTTTCTTTGTATCTCTCAGCCACTCCGCCTGCCTTCTCTTGCTCACCCTCCATGTAACCTTCACTGCTACATTATTGTTCTATTCTCTTTAATAAATCGTTATCATGTGGCTCTCTCATCCCCAAAGTCTCTTTCCTTGCAGTCTTTTTCCATCCCCCTTTCCTTCCACCTCTTCCCTTTTCCTTCTTCCCTGGATAGCAGCTTTAATGAACCCATAAATTGGAGCAACACAGCAGCGGCTACAGGTCGGCATTGGGGGAGGGTAGATGTAAGAGAGGGGGATGAGCCTGACAGGTATAAAAAAGAAACTGGGCAGAAAGGAGGAGCAGGAAGAGGATTCATTCCTGCAAAACAGACATGACTTCAGTTGGTGAAGAGACAGACCACAACAGGATAAACAGAGCAGGAGGTGCAGAGATGGAGGACAAAGAGAGGGAGAGAACGAGGAGGCTCTGTAGATTGGTTTAGTAATTAATTTGCACCAGGTAAGGTATAGCCTTGGAACATGCCAGTCAGATGAGAGGTCCTGTGGAAGGGAAACTGATCACAATGGCAGCAGATGGTAGAAGGAAGAAAGGCTGCTGGGGATTTTTTTTGTTTGTTTTTTTTTTTTTTTTGGAGGGGGGGTAAAGCTATAGAAGGAAAGAGGAGAGATGTAATATAGAACAACATGGAGTAAGTGATATATAGCAAGGACAGATGATGCCCAGACAGACACACAGAGAGCTCAAATGTACTGTGAAGCATCAAGCAACCAGAGGCCCCATTGGAATGCCAGACAATGATCCTGAATATTATCATTTTGTGAGAATACTCATCACTTTGCAACATTTGTAATTACTCTGGCAGTGTTAAGACTAATGCATATTGGCAGCACTGCAATATTCATTAGCAGATAAGATTCGGCTGCAAATGAAAAATTTAAGGGGGTAATTTGAATTACTTTTAAATCATAAACAAGCTTGCAAATGACTTTGCATATGAGATAATAAGTTTTTGCAGAAGCATAAACTCGAGATTGATGGTTTGCTTAAAGTTTATCCCTTATTTCTGCTGCATTAATGTATCTATATCATTAAATTGTATATACAAATTCACATATTTATTTATTTTCCAACTCCATAATCATTTCTCAAAAGTATGTGCATGTATTTTTTTTTCATTTTGTAACTCAAACACACAGTTTTATAAGTTTTCACAGTACAGTTGACACCTGAAGCTAATGATCTTCAGAGGCAACAGGAAGGAGGCAGGATGGGGCGGAGCGGGAAATGAGTACTGCTGGCCGTGGTGCTCAATTTGCCATGCTGAAAAGCATTAAGCTGTATGGAGGCAAAACAGCGCTTAATACCATCAAAGCAAAAAACACAGGAAAAAAAAAGCAAATATATAAATAGCAAAAAAAAAAAAAAAAAGATGTAGTCTGAATCCAAGCCATGCAAAATATCAAGAACTGTTCACAGTAAAAAACTTAAAAAGAAATCTCATCAAAGCTGACTTTTAGAGAAAAGGAAAAAGACTGTAGAGCTGAAATTGAAACCAAACTAATAAACAGTGAAACAAGCTGCAAAGGTGTCTCATAAAAAAAGATAATAATAATAATAATAATAATGATCACACAGAAAAAAAACAGCAGAAAGCATTGATTTGAAATGTGAAGCCCTGTTGAAGTTACCTGAGCAGTAAACACCAACATTCTCCTTGTAAATAATGAAAATCCATTTGTTTTGTTTCGAGACAGCTATTAGCTTGTGTCATGTTGGAGAATTCCTCGCCATTTCTTGGGAGGCTCAAAGTAATTCAACACCTGCTCAGGTAAAGGCAACTGGGGGCGCGACAGCATGTTGTGATGCTGGCTGTAGGCATGCTGTCTGAAGTCTCTGCCACCATTGTGCTTGGATCTACCCACTGGTACCTCGCTGCTTTCAGCTGACACGCTGTGTTTATAACAGACAAGAAATACAGAAAAGCTCAACCAACACATTTCTGTTTTTTGTTTGTTTTTTGAAATAAGAAGCGGTAGGATTTTATCGAGTCCCAGTTTGTGGCTCTCAACCTCAAATTTTCCACTAGCATTAACCTACCAGCCTCATTTCTGAACAGCTGAATTCTACAAATACTCTGTGTTCTTTCTCAGGTTGTATTTTCTCCCCAGGAAGCTGGAAATAAGATAAATGATATATTTGTGTAACAGAAACTTTCATCTGAGCTCAGTAGCTAGAATTTTACTTCCCTTTTATCTTTACATACAGCAGCATGTCTATAGAAAGCATCTGAGAATCTTAAATATGTCTATTATTTTATATCGTTTTCATCAATTTGTCCACAAAGCAATGCTGCTTCTAACTGCTTAAACTATATAATGTAGCAAGAACATGTTGCATTTTGTTTTAACAGCTTCCGTTATAAGTCTGCCAGTTTTATTATAACACATTGGCAGCACTCCAGAGACCTTTATATTGGATATGTGTGTTGTCCCTCTTATCTCCTCCCCTTCTATCGTTTTCACTCGGACTCATTTATCCAGTGTGCCGTCCTTGAGGCAGTACAGCATTAGGCAGGTTGTTAACACGGGAGAAAAGGGCGTTCAATGTCATGTCACTGTGTCGCAAAGGATGACAGAGCCAGCGACTGGGCCATCTTCTCGAGGAAATAAATACATCGCCATCTTCCTTTTTAGAGTGTAATGGTCTGGATATTACATCTCCTATGGGACATTACAGTCCACGGATAATAAATCCATTTGGCTAAGTGTGTATGTGTGTCTGAGCTTTTTTTGTGTGCATACATGCATCCCAATGAGCAATGAATGTGTATGTGCATGTGCCTACACGTGTGTGTCATTTAGCTTGTTTGCTACTTTCTGCGGAGGGTTTATGTGCACAGTATGAGGCAATCTGTCCCCTGGAGAGAAAGCCATACACCATCTCTACACATCGTCAGCTGGAAGCAGCCAGGCAACAGTAAATCTCAATTACTTAAACCCCTCCCTTCCACTCCCCCTCCCCACCCAGTCCCTTGCCACAAGCGACAATGGACCAAACTGACTGCTCGCTGTTGCGTTCCAAGGCTTACCATTGGCTTCGGGCTGAGTCTGAGAGGGCACGGCCACGTACGGGTTCTCCCCTTTGTCTGAGCTCATAGGGGGGTCCTTTCTCTCCACCATGCGGCCCCGCCCCAGGGGGCCCTCTGCGGCCTCGGGGAGGGCCGGGGTGGGAAGTGAGAGGGTGTGGTGATGGTGATGGTGGCCTGCCGAACACAACACAGGTTAACTTCTGCTCAGTGCACACAGGCATAGGCCAGCTGGGGTGCACATACACACTCACACACACATTTACTTCTTTGATGAGGCATACACACACCTACATAAACCATCACAAGCAGCTGCTGGGCTGTAAGACTTAACAAGGTGTTTCCCATGTGACCCTCCGCAACTCATTAGCAAACACGTGAGTGTTTCTAATGATCAACACGTTTCCCTTTTCTGTCATTCTCGGCATCTCTAGCTTTCTCCCTCCTCCTGTTCTGATTGACATGTCAGATCTCTGCATGGGCCTGTCAGCACATAATTTCTCCACAGTAACCACAGGGTGTCTACCTTTCATATGTAGGACAAAAGACAAACGTTCTCCCCACTGGTCCTGTTGACAATTCTGCCTGTAACGTCTCTTCTGCTACAAAGTTCTACTTGTTCCTCTTGCTCTTGTTCGATTTAGTTGGACTGTTCAGATGTAAAATCATAACTTCTTGCAGTCTAAATCACAAAAATAGAAGTTAAACAAATGCTCATTCTAATTTGCTGCTTTCTGCATCTCATCGCATGTCCTTGAGTTGGACTTCCTGTCACACCATAAATGCATCTTATATCTTTGTCTCTAAGAAGTTAAACCTTTCCTGATATTTTGCAGTTCTTGCAAATCATAAATGCATGCACGTATCTTCATTCATGTGTGGGTGACTGATCGTACGTCTCAGTTTAGATCCACACATTGCTCAGACAATCAGTTTTGCTCTAACCGCCCATTTCAGTTTCTCGTTGTCTTTCATAAGCAGAATTTGCACACAAGCTTTGTCTGACTCTTCTTTGAACCATGATAATCACATTAGCATCCCACATGCTGACAGTTAAGCCACCCTACACAGTTTTGCTCAAGCTATATACTCTATTTAACATAATGAATTTAAGCCATGTGAAAGGAAAAAATAAATGCTTCCCTCGATGGTGAGTGACAACACTTTTATCAACATCCTCTTGCGGAGCTCAACCCCCAGTTTCCATTTTGACAAGCGCTCTCCACAGAGGAGGTGACAGCATGTGAGAGTGTGTGTTTATTTGGGGATGTGCACATTCCATATGTGTATGTGCTTAAAGATGGTGAGGCAACACTGGCAGACAACATGGATCCCCACACAGAACACCACTCAAAGCCTCCTCCTCTTCTGTGTGGCGTGGCAATCATTAAAATGATTTATTTAACTGCTGGCCCAAGGCTGAGAGATTAGTGTGACAGGCCTATTTTATAATTCATTCCCCCACCACCAGGGGAAGTGCAATTCAGGCAGATGACACACATATAGAGGGTGTTCAGAGTGAATGTGTTGCTCCACAGATCTAGAGCAAAAAAAAGACAAAACAAAACGGATGCACATCCCTCTCTTTCTGCAGATTAAAAGAGAAGTGAGGGTGTCTAGTCTTTAGGAGAGAGGAGAATTTAAAGGGATCAACTGATTATCTTAAAATCCACATCAACAGATATGTTGCTGAGACGTAGTTTGTGCGACGGTTTTGGAAACTATTATGCCTGAAAACCCACAGCCAAGCCTGTGGGAGCATATTCAACACTGCAGAGGGGGGGGGGCACACAAACACAGCCGCTTTCGATGACCCAGGATTTCCAAAAGAAGGGAGAATCACAGTGGGAGTACAACCACAGGGGGGGAAGCTGGGTGAAAGGGCTTTCTGGAGAGACTTCAAAATATCTATTCTTGTCATTCGGTATGGATCTGATGGTTTTGATCTGGCAGCTGTAAGGCACTGGATGCATGAGAGTGTGTGTAAGAGAGAAGAGTGGGAGTCAATAAAATAAACCGAGCTAATGCACCCTGCGATTAGACAAAGAATAGGTGCATGTGCTCATAGATGCGGATGCCTTTGGTAGGAAGGACTTTGCTTCAAGCCAATCGCATCTGTTTCACATTCTTTAAAGGATATTTGAGTCTGTGTTGTGAGCACAAACACACTTTTAAAAAGGCCAGGTTAATATATCCTTTTCTCTATCGACTTGTGCCCTGTTTAGTGCACATGGATAGGAACTTCCTCACTATCAAGTCCTTTAACCACCAACAACCAAATCCATCCAATTAACAAAGAAAAGGTCATAGCTAATCAATGCTATTGCACTAGGGGAAAGAAAGAGGGGCTGCAAGGACGAGGAGGAAGGCAGAAATAACCTATTATAACTAATAGAATCAGAATGAGCAACAAAGATGAAAGGTTTCTACCTCTATCAGTTTTTATTCTAAACACCAAAAGGGCTAGAAATAGAAAAAATATTGCATGAAAGTGACCGATTTTCATTACCTTCATAACCGGAAGGGATGTCTATCAAAAAGAAGGAAGAAATCAATTCAGTTAAAACCCCGAGTCATTAATAACCCGTCTTTACACTTGTGGGAGGAGTTTTAATTTCCTTGAGAGGGGATGAATGACTGAGTAGACGAAGAGGTGTGGTTGGATTCAAGATTTAGAGGAAAGCAATAGAGCCTCTACTTATATGATTGCCTGTGTGTTGTGCATGTGGGATACTTACCATTCAGTGCCACAAATGTATCTGAAAGAAAAAGAAAAGGAATAAAAGGAAACCTGTTATCGTGTGCAATAAAGGGAGCTTCTAGGCCTAAACATAATGAAAAAAAAAAACAGCTTTAAAAGTAATTCAAAATCGACTGGCAGCTCAATATTCTCCTCACTTCTAATCAGAGGGAATTTATCTGGCCTCTACGGTTGATGAAGGTACAACAGACTTGGTTCCCGTCACTAAAAATACAAATGAAAGTGAAGGTAAAATGGGCTACCTTTGTTTAGAAAGTGATTTACCGAGTAATTTAAGGCTGGAGAGATTTGAAGTTTAGTTTCCAAACTGTGCAGCTCTGTCGAAAATCAACAGGGGGTATCATATTTGGAAATCCAAACAGTTATAAATGACATAAAAAGATCAAACACAGCATCTCAAAGCGGGTGAAAATCAGGATTAAAGCTGAGTTCGTATACAGCTTTTGCTTGTTTTGTTTTTAAAAGTCAGCCCTGTGACAGCTCATCTTTAAAATCTATTCCGCGTGTTGCTAAATGTTTGTGTTTTTGAGGAAATTTGCGAAAAGGAACCCAGGATTCACCCAGTGGGACACTACACCCTATTGACCAGGGCACCAGAGAAACAGTGGGGGAAGGACACAAGAGGACAAGAGCCGAAAAAGACAGATGGATGGAAGATGCTGAAAGAAAGAATTTGTAGGGACGAAACAGATGGAAGAGAAAAAGGTGACGGCAGCAAAAAGAAGGAAATGGAGATTTGAGAGAAGAAGGGGACAGAGTTAACAAAAAAAAAGAGGAATGGTGGTGGATAGAGCAGGAAAGATACGAGTGAAGAGGGCCTGCTTACTTTGGCAGTCTCCCAGGCCATCTGTGTTACCATGTTCCACGTCCTGCTCAAAGGCAGATCTGCAGGGAACAAAGACATCATGGTCAGCAACGGAAAACAGGCCAGGTCATGCAGGCTAGCCACACCTAGCAAAGTAACAAAACTATGGGAAAGATGACACATAAACGACCAAAATTATATGTCAAATTCTGCTAATATTTAAATGTTGGCTTGGAATTAAAAAGCACCTAGTTTTATGCTCTGAAGACCTGAAAAGATCAACTAATAGAGGATGTGTATGCTAGGGAAATGGTTGCCAGTGTTTAAAAATTTCTATTTTAGCATCATGTTGGGGGGCTTTGAGAAAAACTCTAACATGTTGTATCATTGCGCCTTTTCAACACAAGCTGAGATTAGGTAGTCGCCCACCTACCAAAAGTAGCTAGTTGTGTTTTCTCAACCTAATTATAAGCTGTCTAGGTGCCTGAAAATGGAATATCAAAAATATAATTATTGTGTATTTACATTGCAAGATTTTACTCTATTACTGTCTAAAAACAAATCAACATAAATGCTAATTAAATCGAAACAAATATACAATAATTTGCAAACAGACATGTGATTCTATTACACCCTTTAGTATTCATGCTAAGTGAAGCAAAGCAAAGCTCCTCATTATAGTTTCAAATTTATACACAAATAAAAGTAACTCTCTCCACGAACACTGAGTGAATAAATAATACAGTACTTTTAATGAAAACTAGACACTTTATCTGACTTTATTTAGTGTCACTTTAGAAGAGATATGAGTGTGTAGTTACATGGGCCAAGAGCAAACCAGTGGGGGGTAACCAAGCTTGAGGGACATCATATGACACAGACGGTTTGGACATGTTATTTTTTTAGATGCAATCTGCACAGAGACCTGTTTTCTCCCTGCAAGACCACCAAGCAAGCTGTAAGAAGATCGGTGAAACAGAGCGGACCGACTGTCAACCAGGATTACAGTCACGCACGACAGTTTTTCATAGTCCACCTCAGCCTCCTCCCCGGTACTCCTCCTCCTCTATCTGTACACCCACCTCTCATTTGCCTCACCCTTCACTGGTCTCAATCATAGCAGAAAGAGGACTTATTTTCCAAAACAATATCACCCATCCCTTGTCCTCTGGTTGAAAAAAAAATATGGACCTCACAGGAATGAGACAATTTTAGGGACAGCTTGATTTCTGTTGTTTGGTATTCAGACTGGAAAGGGAATTAAATTTACTCAAAGCCATCCATCCGTTCTCTATACCCACTTGTTCCAGCTCAGGGTCGTGGGCGGGGCTAGTGGTAGACCCTGTACAGGTCAGCAGTCTATCACAGGTGTAGCACAATATTAAAACCATTAAAACCACCTGAAGAAAATTACATGGGACTCGAGGCTAGAAAAACACAATCCTAGCATGTTTATGAATACTTGTACATATTTATGTACATGTACTATCACATTTTACATGTCATCTGTGAAAGATAACCAGTCCACACTGTATTAATACCTCATCGGGTTTACTGATTTTACTTGAAAATCTTATTGTGATAGTGTACTAGTCAATAGTTTTCCTCCGGTCAAGAAAATGATCGTGATACTTTACACTGTTTAGAATTTATTGCTCTTCCACTTCAAACACAACAGCTAATAAAAAAATAACAACAACATTTTCAGTGGTATATTGTCTTAAATATAAAGCAGACATGGAGTTGCAAAACATCACCAACTGAGCACAGATACAGTCAAAGTACTTCCTGGTATCTGCTGAATATTCTACATCAACATCACCTCATCCCACCATCCATAAAACATTCTTTTTGATATGAGCAAAGCAGCTTTGCGATCATAGTTTCCAGCATGGGTTCATGGTAACATTACAGACTGTATTGAGATAAAGATTATAAGGCTTAAATCCCACTAGCCTGGAGATGAATTAACAATGAGTATTCACTCTACAGATGTAGTGTCTGGGCCCTACTTGGCACATATGAAGAGTGAATGAACTACAGTATGAACCCTCAGTTAAAGGGGTCAGGCTCATAGAGGCTGCATTATAGCAACAGCAGTGCAGAGTGTTCTAATGTGACACCACAGGCAGTCAAATCAGGGCTGAGATCCCAGTGCAGCTTCAGAAAGCATGCTACATAACCAGAGGTTAAAAAAATTCTGTATTTTTAATATTTATTATCTAGTATCAGATGGGATTATTATCTGAGATGTGAAGTCACACAGAGAAAGTGCAGGTCAAGCATAATAACACTAATTATTCATATCAGAAATGAACTGGAAAGCAGGAAACAGGGATACATAGATTAAAAAAGTGAGTAATAATTTGTCTCCAAAGCTGCAGTTTCATCTTGATTCATGCTGGTAATTAAAACAAGTGCTTATCAGGTCAAAAACTAGCATATGGACTCATATTATCTGTGTATGTTTATTTGATGTGCTGATTACAGCAATGCAGCTGTGTATCTATTTTACAAAATAACAACCATTCAAAATCATATGCAATTATATGCATGAACAAGGGGGTAACTGGGGACCATATTGCAGGAGCGAAACGTGCAAGCTGTTTATAGGCAGCAGGTATAAGAGGAATAACTACACATGGGAAAGCTGGCACACGAGCATCAGGACCAGATGGAAGAAGCGAGGAGGGGAGGCTTGCAAGGGAGAAGGAGTATGTTGGACTAAAATGGAGGGGAAAATGGATAAAAATAGACACACAACGGCGAGATGGACATAGAGATGTTAAAAACGAGGAAGCAGAGGTAGTTTGTGAATGAGCGCACCTCTTTGTTTCTTCTTGCTCCTTGTGCTTAACCTCACATGTTTTTAAATCACAATTAAGATCAACAGTTCTTTACTATACAAAATACCCTCTATCTACCATTTAAAATGTCTTACTGTCCACTGCTTCTTTGCTGTAGAATAATAATAATAGATATCTGTGGTTTTATGTGTTTTAAGTGTTTGTTTGGCGTGCACGACTAATTTATTTGAAGGAAAGGGATCAGATTTATTAATCATCAAACAGCTAGTGGAACAGCGGTCCCTTCTTTATGACATCATCTGTAAAAGTGTTTTTCCCACCACAAAACTTCATTTGATATTTGGTCAGAAAGTATGTTCTGGTTCTGTGTCATAACTACAGCCACAAAATTACAGTTGCTGTAGCCATCAGACTTTCCCCAGCGCTGTGTACCAACCCCAGGCTTCGAGTAAAATACACTTTCCTTCCAATCATCCTTCCAAAGGCCTCTTTGGCTGAAGGCAGCTGCACTTATGCACCATAAAATTACAAAATTCCAGAGTGAAATGGCAACAGGTATAACAAAAAAAAGGAAGGCTGTTTTAATGGTCAAATTAAACCAAGTCCAGAAGTTTCATGAGGGTAAAACATGAACATCAGCACACGTTTCTAAGGCAAAAAGGAAAACTAGAGGCACCAACCAGAAATATAAAATGTTACAGTGTAGTGGTGGAAGACAAATTCACTAAGGAAAAGTTACGAAAGTATTATTAAATCTTAAACTACCAAAAACTAGAAGTAATAATTTAGTAAACTGACCGTTTTGTTTAGAAATTTACAAGAATTCAAGTGAATAACTATCAGTTCAAATAACTGAACTGTTGCATGTAAAAATAGGTTATGCATCAAAATGACCTCATAAAAGCAAGCCTGAAAACTAAACTTATCCATAAAAAAACAAATCCAGTCAAAAAATGCAAAACATGAACACAAATATTTAGCTTTAAAAAGTTAAAGCTCCCGCTAGCCTCGTACTGTGTTCATATTCTTTTAAATTTTTATTATTTTTTTTACTTTAAAAACTGGGCTACTCAAAGGATTTCATCTTTGTTGTTATTACACCTGTGTTAACTTACTTGGAGTTTTCAACCACTTGTCTACAGGCTCCGTCTGTCACCCAACCGCAGTACGGGTCCCTGGAGGCGATACAGGACCTGAAATACAATCACATCTACCATCAGTCCATCATATCCTGAACAAGAGAAAGTTATTACAAAGAAAATGTTTTTATGGGTCATTTTAAAGATGGACAACTAACTCACTTCTTGCATCGTCCATGTCTTTCACAGCGAGACAGCGGAACTTTCACTACACAGGAAGTGAACGCCACCCACAGAGCATGACCCTTTGTGTCTATTTGAATCCCAACAATGCGTTTGTCTTCCACACCATCTATACTGCACCTAAAAGAGGTGGGGAAGGATTTAAGTCTGTAGAAAAGTTTAGGTAATAAAACTCAGAGTAGCAGATATTTATTATGTAATGCAACAAAATGAGATTAAGACGTAGCACACAGACAAACTGTGAGGTCAGTAAGAACAGAGATAATGCAGGAGAAGACCACATGAGGTCAGAAACAGAGTGGGAGATAAAGAGAGATAAGAAAATGGTTGATAAGGATACAACAGATAAACAGACAGATGGCCAGTGTGAGCAGTCAGCAGCACTTAACTGTAAAATCCAACAACAACTAGCTCAAGCCTTTCCACCTCCCACAGTCGACCACTCCTCCATCCCTGTTAGTCGACTTTGTCTCTGCAGCCCCGCAGGAGCACATTCTAATCCCTTTGGGGTGTGTCAAGCATATTTCTATCCTTTCTTTCTCTCTGTTCCTCTCTCCATCCTGCCATCCAGCTCCTGGGATTTAATCTCCTCTTCACAGAGCTCTGGTCCTGCATTAACGTTCTCAATTAGGGCTTAAAGTACATCTACAGTGGGTAATGCACAACAATCGGGCCTACACTGATCCAGCCAACCAGGCAGGCAAGTAAAGTCACTTACTGTACTTGACTGAAGCCAGATGGCCAGCAGCCGACGAATGCTCGGCATCAGCCAAAAGGAGGGGGGGGGGGGACATGGAAGAGGCGAGAAGGAGACACAGGAAAGGAGAGAGAAAAGAGATGCAGGCCGTGCCCTTCCTTTCCAACATGAAGCTCATCACATGGCTGCAGTATGTTAGATAATAAACCATGAAAGCAAGTAAAGTCTAGCTTCCTGTCTCCTATTTCTTGTCTCCTCAACTGTCTTTCTGCCTAGATATTCCCTCAAACACCAAATCACTCTATTGCGCCAAGTTCATGGTCACAAATTTAAATCTATACAGCACATACAGACAGACATCTAATCTATAAGCAAGAGATCGGAGGCTGGCTCTGAAGACAAACACAGATCTTGACATGAGTGGGTATGTGTGTGTTGTCTTTAATCAGCCAACATTTTTTTGAAGAGTTGGGCTCTGCTGCGGTCAGGAACCACATTCGAATGCTATCCAGAGCTTTAGTGTCTATGTCTTTAGTATAGTAGCTGTGGTTGGGCAGAGTGTAACATGATAAAACTCTTTTAAATGATAGAGTAGCCATCTGGTTGACTGGCTTCACTACAGAGCTCGGGTTGGGGGAAACCGACTGTTAATGATGGAGCTGGTGGGTTGGCTGAGCAGATAGATGGTAACACACAATGTCTAAGCAAAAACGGGTCTTTCTTAAATTGTAGCAACTGTATCCATGTGTTTCTCTCCAATACACACACAGAGTTACATACTTGTCAGGGTTGTAGACGTTGAGCTCCTCCAGAAACAGACTGTCATTAAGATAGCCATTCTTCATCTTGGCCAAGAATTTGAGGACGATGCCTTTTTCGGATCCCAGGAACACAACTGTGTGGTTCCTATTGGGGCCCGCCTCGTTGTCAACCACAATGCGCGTCAAACGGTACCTGGAAGAAGCAGGTAAAACAAATAAACCAATCAGTTTGTCAATAAGCCAATTTGTCCTCCAACAGAGAAACATGTGAGCTCTCTGGATGAGCTACAAACGATGTTGCACAACAGGAGCAGGAAGTCAAGTGAATGTTTTGAACTACAGTCTAAATAATAATCACGGAGCCAATCAGTCTGTCAATAATTGTGCTTTCCATTGTCTCTTTAAAGAAGTCAACAGAGCTGCGGGAGGACTCTCACAATCTCATTAATTTTGTGTTTTTTTTCTGCAACAGATTGGGATGACGCCTCGCAGGAGGGTTTAAACACCCCCCCCCCTTCCTTAAAGGAAAAAAAAAAAGAAAAACATGACACCTCACTGTCTTAAGCAGAAATTCATTTTCTGATTGAAAGTTACTCAATTAAAATCCGAAACATTTCCATCAAAACAAGGAGATTCAGGTTATTTTATAAGACCCCTGCCAGGCAGTATATTTTAAAGTGAAAAGATTTTTTTAAAATTCCCACATCATTTATTTATACCATCAAGTGTATTATTATTATTTTTTTGCCTTTGCTTGTGTTTATCATTTATATAGTTTAGGGGCCAAGAAACTATAAAAGTATTTAAAACAGGCACATATTTGCACATCAGTGTGTCTTATGATAATGTTTTCATTATTTTTATAACCTCTTTCACCCCGAAGCCTCGTGACTGTCAAGAATTTTTTTTAAACAACGTCAATTTTCAAAGGTTTGCAAAAATGTTATTTGACAAATTCGCTGCTTTGAAATAAAAATAATTAAAATGAATGTGCCATTTGTTGTGCTGTAAAATAATATTTGCTGTGAAAAGTTTTTGTTGTTGCGAGGCTGTTGTTCATTCTCCAATTTACAGATTAGATTTGGTAGATAATAGTAGAACTTTTTTCATATTTGGTCTGGTGATACAGATGAAAAGGCTTCCTGTATTTTAAAAAAATCTTCAAAGTGTCTCTTTCTCTTTAAAGCCTGAGGTTGTTCTGTTTGTCCTTAAAGTTGTGGAGTTGTTACTAACTGGATTTAAGGATGTTTTCAGAAAGAAGCTCCAAAAAACAGCTTACAGCTTTAGGGGTTAATAGAAGTATATTGGATTGTAAGATTAGGCATGAGAGATTATCCGGAAACCTAGGAAGTCCACCATTACCCTCATTAATATTGACTGTCTGTTCTTTATGTGAAAATGGGTCAAAAGTCCCACCACAGTAAAACATTTACAGGAAAAGTAACATTTCTTTGACTACATTATTGTGTTCTACCTCATTACAGCAGTTTTACACCATGAAGCCATTAAAACACAAAGTCACACCCATGTGACCTGCAACGCTGGCTTCTTCAACTTTAACAAAAATGTGAAGGTCTAATTAGGTTTTGATCCAACAGGAGCTCTAAGGATCGCGTCAGCAGCTTTGAAACTCAGTGAAATATTACAATCTCAACAGATGAGACAATTTATGTCCCTCCGATTTTGATCCGGATAATAAAAATCACAAGAGCGAGACTCTTCTGTGTGTGTTCCCCATTTAAGGAGATTGATTGTGTCCAGCCAGCTGAGGTCCCTGCTACAGAACAGCAAGATGCAAGACACAAAAGCTTTTTCATATTGAGTTAAAAAGCCTGCACTTGATATTGGGGTGTCCTCTCTGGGGTGCGACAAGGATCAAATCCTATTACTGATTTCATTTCCAGTTGACTTCATCTCAAAAGCAGTATTCCATGCTGAAACCACAGCGGATATCCTCCACGCATATGTTTGGGAGGTTTTTAATGCTTTGATGGTCTTTAAGTTGAATAACTCTCATTACTGAAATAATCCAATGGCTAGTTTGTTAGATTTATCACACAAATACCTTAATTTGTGACTGACAACACAGATTGTACGTCAGATATCAAGAAAATAGCAGAAAGATGTGATAAGATGTAATTTACTATTAAAAAATCCAAAGAATCTGACAGATTTTTCCAACTTTAAATCCCAAACAGCTACCAGAGAGACCCAGATCCAGACAGAAAAGCTGATTTATACCCTTCCAGAAATTGCTAAAAGTGCTGTTTTAGCTGGTTTTGTCCAGCAGATGAGGACATGTTGTATCCCTCCAGAGCCTGTCTTGAATGTCTGTGTGTAGTGTTCATGAAAGCCAGAAAGACCTTTAGGATCAGACATCAACCATGATGCAATGGCTTTTGGGAAATGGCCTCAATGGCATGAACTCTGCTGTAAAACTAAAAGCTCAAATAAACCAAAGTTTTCACTCCAATATTTTCTCTTAAAGTTTCTAGTGTTTTTTTTTTCTGATCCATGAGATCCTGTTCAGTTCAATACAGTTCAGTTTATTTATATAGCATCATCAGAAAAGTAAACAGCTGCAGTTATTTTCTAATTATATTCAGGGACAAAAGTGTAAAAGTTTGTTAATTTGTAGTTGCACAGTTTCACAACACTTTTCCTTTATTTATGTAAAATAATTGTTCGTGTCCTTTAGCCTTCTTGGAAGAAGTGTCCCGTTTTGCAGTGGGATATTTTAACCACTTCTCATTGTGTCTTTGAAGGTGGTATATGGAACTTGGAACAGAATAACACAGCACGCGCTCCGATGCTGAGGTTGATCGATATTCCTCACCAAACCCACTCCGATCCCCGATCCGAGCAGGACAATAAAATATCATGAGTTTAGCTCACTAATCATGCTCTCCAGCCCCGCTGATCACACACTGACTCTGATAAAAGCAGCTCCTACCTATTTGAAGCTCATCGATTCAGTCCGTGGGAAAGAGTTCACAGTTGCACCGCGGCTCCAAAACTTCCTGCAGTCCCTCTTAAGATCCTCTCTCCTCCCCACACACCATCCTGCATTCCCCCACTTATCCAATAAATTAAAAAAGCAATAAAATCCTCCGTGGTGTGTCTTCCTGTTGAAAAAGTGACCCGAAGCGCTCCTCCACTTCACCAACATGCTCCAGCTACGTGTTAGCTAGCAGCTAATGAAAAGCATTTCCACACAGAACTTGCTTGTCACATGGGAAACCCCCCTATGGGAAGTAAATAAGTTATATAATCACCACATATGCTTCCAGCTGATTGACCTGCAGACTCCACAGTACCAGCCTCACTGTGCTGGATTATTTACGGCATTAGGCAACCCAAAATGGTGCCCGCTTCTCTGCCAGCTATTGGCTGGTAGATGTAAACAAAATGCCAACGTCGTGCCTGTCAAGATTAATATTTTATTAGATTTTACTTCAAATATAATTTTTAAAGGAAATTCTACAACCCTCTCAACACCCTGTGGAGGCATTATTTTATTATAAATTTTGCTTTTTATGAAAATATTCCATATACCACCTTTAAATAATGGACCAACGAGACACTCAAAATCAAGGATTTGGGGTAACACAAGAAAAAGAGATTCAGTCCTGGTCGTCTTATCGTCAGGGAGACAGATAGTAAAGTGTGAATTAGTGTTTCCTTCACTCCAGAAAAAATAGGTCAGTTGCTGGTTTGTGATGGAGGACTACTGTCTTTTAATGAGTCCAACTCTCTGAGCAGCACTTCAGATAATTACTGTCCTGGGCTGAAGAGGCTCACAGACCTCTGATGATGATGACGATGGTTTTTGGAGAGTGGAAGCACTTACCGCACCATGGTCTTGAGAAACCAGGGCCTGTTAGCAATAGAGGGCACAGCCTCGTCCATCAGAGGATGCATCTTGATGAAGTTGAGTGTGTCGTCAGGGAACTCATTGGATACCTTGTACCTCTCCGTGGATGGAGTGCCTGCACAGCTGCCAGGTCTGCAAATGGAGAAGAGGACAGAGATAGTAATGAGTGCAAAGCATGATGGGAGGGGGGGGGGAGCAAAGTGGGTGGAAGGAATGTTACAGATGAAAAACCACTTCAAGACAAGAGGCCAACAGAGGACGGAAAGTCTAATTTCCTAAAATCAATAAGAGCGAAGCTATAAATGACCCAACTCTTATTCCAAGAGGCTTCGGTCAAATAAGAGGACACGTCACGTCTTCTTTTCTGTAAATTTGGGGTGAAACACTGAGACAGTCTTTCTATGTGATCCTTTTACAGGGAGCTGGAGAGTTTCTTGTAAAAGAGAAGCTGCTTTTGATAGCATATCCTCTTTGCAGGCATGTCACCTCTGAGGGCTTGTAAGACCTTTTTTACAGTGGGCTCTTTGATATCGTTTCACAGCATATAATACACACAGACACTTGAAATATTAGCCAGCTGGCCTGATGCTGCAAATATATAGGGGGGGGGGGATATCCTAAAATACATGTTTCTACATGTTCCAGGGAAATGTATATGTGTATTTTGTGATTATCTTTGATTTTGTAATGTTTTTATGTAAAAAAGTGTAGCCACGAGTACATAAGTTAAGTTATGACATCCCTTTATACATATATATTTTTTATTTTCATCAATACAGAAAACTAGAGAGAATTTCACAAAGGAATGTGGATTGAATTGCCTGACGACAGCTGGAATAGACTCCAGCAAGACCTCCCCCAAGTGACCCTGAATCTGCAAAATAATACTGAACTGCAGTTTGATGTAATTCTTCAATTAAAATGGGATTCCGCAATGTGACTATGTGAAGTTCTCCCGAAAATCCCTGTTTTCTCCAGAAAGAAAGTTCCGATGAGTTTAGGTCAGCTGCTCGTGATATGAATTTAATCTCCGACTTACCGATGGGAGTCTACTGGTTATATGTGCATGCATATGGACAGCAGAAAGGAAACAGACATGTTTCGAATATGAAAATCTGCAAATGATTTTGTTTGAGAATGTAACACATGGAGGAACAGTCTGCTACAGGACCAGACCTTGGTGGCATTGTTACAGCTCTCCATCTGCTTGCCTGAAGATAAAAAAACTGTCTGAACACACCAGGGAACCGAAATCAATCGCATCAATTACTGCAGAGTGAACAAATGTGAGCATATCTGTTACTTGAAATGTCTCACCTTACTCAACATAAACAAGTCGTTATGAGAAAATGGAGGTAAGAAGGAAAAACTCCCTCATATGTGCTCATTTACCCACTATCATCGCCCAGATCTTTGTAGTTATTCTGTTGTTTTTTTTTTTTGGTTTTTTTTTCTTGAGGACACAAAAACAGCTCTTAGTGCACTAATTAGAGGACGATAAATGAGAAATTGATCCGGCTGGTACTTTTGTGGAATTAGCCAAGCATCTTTAAAATGATCTCATGCTTCATTTGCTGATGTTTATGAAGCTACGTGTGGAAGGAGGGAGAAGTAACAAGTGCATCTGAAGAAAAATGGTTGAAAAAAAAAAAAAAAAAAAGGTTGTAGATGTCTGAGGATATTATAACAGGATGTGTAGCATCTGGAAAATGAATTACAAGGATATCAAGAGTTAAAACATCTATTGTTATCACATTGTCTTGTGTCTATTTAGAGAGTTTGGGGTGGATATATCTTGTGCCTGTTTACATATCTGTAAGAGAACAATGACTGAGAAAAAAGAAAGGAAGAGGCCCTTGGATTTAATGCTTATTACACATGTTTGTATTTATGTTTAGAAATAAAACACAGTTGTACCTCGGCTTGGGAACCCTTTCTTCTGGAAAAGGTGTCCAGGTGGAGTCTGGGGATTTCTGCTCCTTGAAACGCCCAGTAAACGTGTGCGCCACCTCCGCCATGTCGTAGGCACACACCGCCGATCCCGGAATACTGCCACAACACAACCAAACACACGCTTTAAAACAGCTGCGAGGACAATCCTGTTGAATGAACATTTCAAAGAAACACCTTGCCAATTTTCGACTATCACCAAGAGACAGAAAAACGGATTTACCGTCCCCTTTCAGAAGGGTTTAATCCACGAGGCATGGTTTCATTTAGAAACAGCATGTTTTTAAGGTTCACAATTTACTCACATTCTTGCTGTTGTGTTTGTTGATGTATTTTTCCACATATTAGTTCTGAGCTTGCGGCCGCTAACTCTCACGAGGACAAACGGGTTTCTCCCAAATCCTTGTGGTCACAATTCAACTTTTGAGCTCGAAATATGAACAACAAATTATTTTATTTCTGGTTGGAGGGTGGACACGGTGGGGGGGTGGAAAAATACCCTTCTTGTTATAGCAGCAGAGTCACTGACATCTTCTCTTTGTGTGGAATCAATGCATAGCCGATTAATGAGTCACGTCTCCATTTCTTATGTTTTCAAAAGTAAAACCAAGAGCTGTTTACAAGGAGAGAAATCTTTCTCCCTCTCTCGCTTTGCTGGCAGGACTTTCTCTCTGTTGCATCATGAGTTAAACTCCTCTGCTAGACATCAGGGAGACTGAATACACAAGGGCCGTATTATAAAGAGCAAGGTCAGAAAGCTGTTAATTCTTGGCTCAGTTGCTAAATTACAGTAATTACTGTCTGCAGTGGATGTGCACAGAAAGTTTGACAATTATATTCTTGTTTATATCAGGCTGCTAACAAGGCAAATAGATGGTGAATGAGGTGGTCAGTTAGCAAGTGGCTCAGCCATGCTGCGACCCAGCAGTGTCTCCAGACAGACAAATAAATGACACAAACTCCGTCTGCTCTCCAAATTTGTTTCCTCTAATTTCACTCCCTGACTATAAAATGGAAAATTAATGCCTGGATCAAAACGGGTGCTTATAGAGATTTTCAGAGGTACTGCTTCATTGGGTTTTAATGTCCATTAACCATGCTCAATTGCGTTGTCACAAGTAATTGTCTTATCTTGCTAAAAAGCGGCCATAAAATAGAAAATTACAATATGTATGAGCTATCAGCCGAGCTCCGTGGCTTTGTGGTAATTTTCAATTTAGATAAAAACTCCCACGGCCCTCAAGAAGAATTTCAAACTCTAAACTATGAAACAGAAAATAAGATATAACACCTGCAAGTCAAAAGGGCAGCAAACCTGCTTTGACAGGAGATGTAAATGTTGACCCTGTAGTGAAACGGTATTACATGTCGCCAAGAGGTGCTGCAAGATCACAAGCTACCAACTTTAATAAAGGTCAGCCTGTCAAAATGTTGACGGTTCAGGGGCGTTTTGGAAAGTACTTCAAACTGAGGAGCAATAAAAGGAAAGTTCACAAAAAGCTACTTTTTGTTTTTCTTTTATCTTTTACTTAGGATACCTGTTGTAAGGTGTGGAGAACGTAGCCATGACGACGTCCCTCCCATTGATGTGAATGACGTCTGTCACAGCCTGCAGGATGTTGAAGTAGAAGTGAGAGTCTCCGGGGATGGAGCAGTTCAAGCGAGATTTCAAAAACGACGTCCACTGCTTCTCAAGGACACGCGGCGAGCCGCCTCGGTCGTTCTTACAAACCCTCGCCACTCGGGGAAACACAACCTGAGAGAGACACAGAAAAGTTTCATTTACATAGCCTGATGTTTCAAATCAACCGTCACTCATGTCACATTTCAGTCCGTTGCTCTGAGGCATCAATTAAAAGAGTAGCCTGTAAATTTAGCGTCGGACCCTTGCAGCACTGTCAGACTCATGATGAACAGTGTTACAGAAGAGATCCTAATTGATTCTGCAGAGTAACATCAACATCACTCAAACTGATTTACTGTATTTTACATGACACTTTGTTGAACCAGTCCAAAATCCAAAGAGATGCGTGTTAGACTAACAAGTATTTCTAAAGTGTCTGAAGGTGTGAGTGTTAAAGCTTGTCTCTATATTAGCTCTGTAATGAATGTGATCTTCACCCTGCCTCTGGCTCAGTGTCACATGGCGCTGACAGCTGATGAACAGTAGCTTTCAACACATAAAAAAATGATTCCATATTCACAACCAGAAAGGTATTTAACAAAACTGATACAAAAAAAATTGATGATTGTAGTGCCAAATTATACACTGTCCCACTTTGTCACCTTTCATTGATTTGCTTTTTTGTATTTGACAAGCTGAAGAAACTGATTTTGACAGCAGACAAGGATGGAGCATAATTTTAGAAGAATCAAATCTGCATTTCATTTGTGTCACAAAGTCAAATCAATGCAATTCTTTGACACTATTACATTATTTATTTCTATTACAGTTTTAGTTAATCTTGCTGAGTTTTAAAGAGACCCTTCCATTAAAAACGGTTTTCTGAGGTTTCTGTTGAATATTTTAGCTCCACAGGTGTTCTTACCTTCATAGTGGGTGAAAACAGGTCAACAACTTCTCTTTCAGTTTTTATCTCTCAAACTACGCAGGTGGAGATAACACCCGAGTCCAAACGGCCTGTATCTGTTTCATCACAACTCCTTTGTTCGTTAGTATTCAGCAGCTCCCACAATTGAAACCACGCCTAGCATGCTGCTGGCTAAAAGCTGTAGCATAACGTAGCAAACAGGAAGACACCACGTCTAACGTTGCCATGCGCAGTGGGGCAGGAAACAGTATTCTTTGCTCTCATAGGCTAGTTTGTTAGCCAATCAGAGTCCAGCAAATTCAAACAATGAATATGAATGAGCTGCTGACGAAGCAGCCTGACGGAAGGAGTCGGAACCACCCGAATTTTAACGCAGACAGATTGAAAGGTCTGTTAATCAGTGTTTCCTGACATTTTTTAGATATAAAATGTGTCATATTACTGGTAAATACTTAAGAAATAACCACAAAGTCCTGAAATGTGTATGAAATGGACTCTTTAAGGGTAAATAATCTTACTTAAATTGTTCTCAGTTTGCAGCTTATATTGATAGTTAAGATCTTTTGAAGTGGGTTCTGTAGAAATCTTACTTGTTAATTGCTATATATAAAAAAAAACTCAAGTTTGTATTCATGCAGATTAGTTCTGACAGGATTAATGAGCTACTGGCTAGTCAGAGAAAGGCCAAGACCAAAGTAGATAGCTGCTGTTTAAAACCACTCAAAATCATTAGTGAAAATGCTTTAGAAACATATTAAAACCAATAATTGTACAACACACTGTTATTCTCGCAGAAATCATATTAAATTCCTCAGGCCACGTAGCTAACAGCTAACTGTCGATGCTTTCTATTTGTGCTTACAAACAACCACTGAAGTTTTAGGCTAAATTATTCATGTTTATTCCTGAGTTTTCCCAAAAACTGATTCATAAGTTTTAGGATTATATTTCCTTTAAGACAGCAACAATTAATCTTTGTCTTGATTCCCTTCAAAAGAGCTCGTCAATCCAGTCAGAGCAAATCTGTGCTGTTCAAATCAAGATATTAATTGTCTAAAATATTTCCCTAAAAACTACTCTTACAATCTGAACTATCACTTTAAGGTTGCAGCAAGAATTTAAAGTCATTGACGAACATAACATTTTCAATTTATTGTAATAGGGCTTTCTTAAAAAATATTGTACTGTATCGCAAATTAGAGGAGTGAATTGGTGTGTTGTTATCCTGTTTGGGAGTCGGCACCTGGCAACAGAAAGTTTCAGTTATACAACTTCAAATAAGAGCCACACTGTAATTACAATTCTGCCTTTAGATCTTGCAGCCAGCGTTGTAATTAGCTGTTGTCACACTATACTTAACAGCTATATCGCCAACCATGACCTGAAATTGACAGCGTGAATGAGAGTAAACATGTATTTAAACCAGATCTCTATAAACACACACACACCCTCGGCCATATACACACACTACGGTCCTTCACTTCCACATGCACAAATATCATGAATCAAAAATTCAGCAGTTGTGAGAAGCGTCGTAAAACTTTCTCGCTGGTTTTATTGTTAAAATGATTGCAGCTGTTCATGTCTTTGTGTTTCATTTCTCATAGTGGCCCAATTGTTTTGCACAATTACTTCTAAAATACGCAGAAAAAAACCTTAAACTTACAAATCTACGCACACATACAGGTGATTTACACCAAATAACTATATTATCACACGGTGGACATCAATGTTTGTCTTTGTTTTATCCAACTAACATTAAACATTTAAATTAAAGTAAAAGATTTATCAGATTGCCATAAAACATGGCTGACTCTTTACATTGTCAGGGAAGGCCATTCTGCTGGGAAATAATGAAGCGATATCATTCACTAAATGTTAAATTGCTCTCTGCTCGATCACTTCTCCCACCACATGCATAATTACACTGACACCGTTTTCAAAACACCCAGCAGATTGAAAAGCTTGATCTGTATTCATGCTCTATATAACACACGGCTGTCATTTCTGGAAGTGAATCCATTATTTCTGTGTTTTGCAGTGCCTCAGATCTGTTCTCATACCATTTGTTCCCTCTCGTGTGCTTCCTTTAAATTATTCTTCAAAGTACACGTTCATCTCCATAACATATTTTCTTCCTAACGGCTTCCCAATTAAACTTTTCTCATCGTAGCGTTCAAACGTGAATTGAGGAGATATAATAAAGAGAAATACGTCAGGAAAGCAAATCTGCTGTTCAGCTTGTCTGTTTCTGATTCAAGACGCATGGGTCAAATTTCTCTTGGGAAAAATTGAGACAAAAGGTCAAACTGGAGCACTGTGGGACGGATGTGGGTTGTGCAATTCAAGGGGTATATTTAGACTTTAAAATGGGACCTCCAGACATCGATAGATTTTGTTTTAGGATCTATTTTAGGTCCCGTATCCTGTTTAGTGTCGCTAAAATATGTTTCGGTTACTTAACAGCCTCTGAAAGCCTCCTTCCCATTAGGTGATACACCCATATCCTGTTAGCATCCCCAGGCACTTCCTGATTCTCCCAGTAAATAGGAAGTCACCTCTGATTAGGGTTCAAACAACTGAAGAAGAATAGGGCCAGTGCTTACCTTTCCCATTGTGTTGTACTCCATAGCAATTTCCCGAAAGAAGAAATAGATGAAGTCTCCATAATTGACAGCTTGGACAAAGTAGGGCTCTGAAGAAAATATGAGTTGAAGTTATATTTTGCCACGACAAAACAGTTTGGACACCATATTTCACAGTAAACAGTCACAACATCCCATAGATTATGGAGAATTTAATTAAGTGTGAATTTTGAGCGCATCAATCAAGAATTTTTCATATTAATAAAACAATTTGCATGTGAGGAAAATATAGCTATTGAGTTTTGACAGTCTAGTCTTTGTTTTATCCAACCTGAGGATGTCAGCTGGAGCCGAGTGTTCATATACTCATATACAGTTCACACATATCTAAGCTCCGGTTTGTTTGTGCATGTTTTCCAGCCACTAGAACTTTGTTTGTGTCCCCAACTCACCTTTCAGCCATTTAGAGTCATGTTTGACAGTGCGAAGAGTCGGGCTGTCGCCAAGGCTACGATAGATGACTGCATCGATTGCTAGAAAGTCTGTTACGGTGGCTGAGTACAGCTTACCATCTGGAAAGGCAATGCGGAGATGGAAAGCGCAATGAGGAGGAAAGACGGAGAAGGATAACCAAAAGAAGAAAGAAAGAGTCATAAAGAGGAAGAAGAAAAGTCAGGAGAGTTGTTAAATCAAAAGAAAACAAAGCACAGTCACTAAAATAGTCTTTGTTTCTACATTCAAAAACATATTTGAGATGATCCAGACCTGGAAATGAATGAATCACATAAAATGTGGTAAACAAACTGTACACGCATTTAAATATCCTTCACATTTGTAATTATCCAATCTTACAAACACGCTTTAAAATCCCAAACACCGAGTCCTGCTCTCACATCCAATACAGAGCATCTAAAAAAGCCACAGTGATACACTCTTATAGACACACATACGCTGCACAAACACAGCGCAGCACCAGAATGACCTCAGCCTGCCTTGACTTTAACCACAGTGGAAACTCAAATGACATAATTGAAAGGATAACAGTTAGAGGAACCCTCTTGGTTGCTCAGTGCTCCTAGCTTCTTCCAAGTTGCTCTGCTACACATCAACTGCCCAAGCTTGGCATTTACTCTCATCACGTGCATCGATGGTGCCATAAATCAGTTCACAGGGAATGTGAACGAGGACTGGATGTCTTTAGCAGCCCGTGAACAGAGAGCTGACTCATTCTGGTCCCATCTAGTTGTGACTTATTTTTAATCACGTGCATATGGAAAACACAGATTGAAAAGCAAAAACAGATAACAGAAAAGTACAGTACAATAAAAGTCAGAGACAAAATCTTTTTCAGTGTTTCCCCAGTATGACTGATGCTTTTCCAAGGATCCTAATAAGTAGCCAGTTCCTGACTCGGAGCGTGTATCACACAGCCTGGCTTTTAGTCTCATATGTTATCAGAATACTGCCATTAGAAGGACAAAATTAAATACAACCGCTATTAAACAATTATTCAAATACAGTCAGCTTTGCAGTGTGTCTCAGAACTAATCCAGAGAGCTGAAGATGGTTTGCCCCAAAAATCCAAACTGACTATCGAACAAAGAAGACTACAACATAACTTTCATGACAAATCAAAAGAAAGATAAACAATCTGTGGTTTTGCAACAGCTAATACTGGTGACAATATTTAGAAATCAAGGCAGTTAATAAAACTGATTTGTTTGATGGTGTTTGAGGCCCATAATGACCATAATTCAATATTATACACTGGGTTTGCAAACAGAAAAAATTTTAGGATTTCTCTATGGGCCTGATGTGTTACAAACACATCCTACAAGTAATACCTGATATGAGTGGGGTCCCAAAGTTTTCCCTAATTAATGAGATGCCATATAGTTCACAGTCCACCTGTGCATGTGTGACAGAAAGACAAGATTTAGTCTTACCAGCAAAGAGGGCAACATTGGCGTGTTTGGCATCGTATGGACACCGTGCCATCCCACTGATCTCTTCTCCCAGAGGCTCCATGGTGTCCAGCTAAGGTCAACAAAGGGGTAAAAGGTCAGATGGGGGGTAAAAGCTGTATGATGAGGGTCTAAAACAAAGCAACAGGTTCAAATAAGAGGGAGGTAAAGATCTGTTTAAATGTCTAATGACTAAATGAATGTGTTAACGTGATTAATTCTGGTGCATGTCATAATAAAATCAAATCCAAATGGTGTAAGCTGTATTATTTAACTCAGGAGAGTATCCATTTAACTCTCATCTAAACTAATAACCCCTGGATACCACTGGTGTCCCACTAACGTCTGTCAGAGCAGTGCATGTGGGAGTATCTGGGAAACTGTCACAGGGAAAGATAAAAAACCAGACATTTTCCACAGTAATGTGTTTCACTGTATGGGCGGATGGATCTTTTATCCTCCATCTGCACCGATGTTGCAGAAGAGTTTCAACAACCCTCAAGACAGATCTTCAACCCATTTATTACACATCTTTCCTCTGGCCTGATTTCTTAAGTCTGAGCTTTTTGCTGTGCAGACGAAAAAAAAAAACTGTGCAAAAAGAGAAATGGGCGAGCACACAGCCGTGAGCAGGGGATGTGAGAAACTTACAAAAACCACAGAAGTTTAAAAATAGTTGGTTGCATAGTAGTGATTATTGTAGTTGTATTTCTGCAGCTTTAACAGTCTTGTGCTGAAAGCTTTTCTTTTAGCATGATGTGCTCACCTTATTTGGAACAAAAATGCAGGAACGTCCAATTGTGTTGGGTTACTCAGTGGTCCCATTTGTCAAAACTAGTTTGAGTCATCGTTCAGGATCTGAAAGCTACAAGTTTAAATCTTATCAAAAGGCCTCTGTAGATGGAACTTTGGCATGTTGTTTTCTTTTTGTTCCTGTGTTCTACACCAGACACGATAAAAGGTCAAAACCATCACACCATTGGGAATTTCATCCTCCTTAAGAAGTCTTTGGACACTTGCAGGCTAAAGACCAGCAACACTCTTAAATGATAAGATAAAATGCAGTACTGACCAGAAACCCCAGAGTTCTGATGTCAGAAATAAATACCAAACACATTGTCTGTTTGCTGATATTACAATAAACAGTAACTGTTCCTCGACTATCTCTATCGTGTTCTTTACAACCAGGAACCTTATAACCTCTTTTTTTTTCTTGACAAAGGCGAGAGCGGCTCACCAAGTCTGCAAACTGCTCACGCTCCCCTTTTTACTCTCTAAACAGGTCATTTTGTTTTCTATTCCTGTCTCGGCGGAAACCGTTATCATCTGCCCACTAAAAAGGTCACACACACACACACACACACACGTGCGCGCGCGCGCGCGCACACACACACAAAGTCATTTGCTCCGGTGCTACGATGGAAAAACTCGCCAGAGAAATTGTTGAGGCTGATTTGGCAGAGAAAATTACAAGTGACCTTTTACAACAAACACAGAAGCGCCAGCAGCAGTGCATTGCATGACTTCTCATTCCTTCTGTTTCTTTAGAAATTATAGGAGGATAATACAGGAATGGACATATATTGTTATCTGACAGAAGAGGCTGCATATAAATAGCTGCATGAAGGACTTGGAAACATCAAATCAAACATCAGCAGCGACTGTGTGATCTGCCTAACGTAACCAACCCCTCCCTTTTTGTCACAACTGTGATATCTCTTATGGCCGCCACCCCCCCCACCCTTTCCATCTCGCAGTTGTTTTCTCCAAGACAGTGACCCCTGTCTGCAGGGCCGGGCCAGCTGTCACTAATCTGTTCCTGCCGTTTGAACAGTGAAAGACACTCCCATCCTCGCCACAGCTCCACATTCGGCTCCAGTCTCCTGTCGAGTTGGCCTGCGTGGAGAAACAACACTCTTGCGGTCCCTTCCATGATATTATCCTTGTCAAAAGAAATATTCAATATTTTGAAAAGGGCTGACAGAAACGCGTAAACCTGACACATTCCATCGCAACAGTTTTATACACAAGAACATTTAATGTTAAAACCAGCAGATGGAATCTTTTTTTTATTGTTAACCACGTAAACATTATTATATTGTCAACTGTACTAACTCCAACAAAAAGAATTTAAAACAAAAAGAGGTAGAATATGGCGTTGTCATGTTGCACACACACCAGCAGGCTGAATATACTGTAACTTTAGCTTGAGGTGCATTGTATCTACATTAATTAATTACTACAACAGCTCATTTGTGCTTCACGTAGGTAATGTGCTAATTAATTAGACAAACACCAATGTAGAGCCAAAACATGCCCATCAGGAATGTTATAATTAGGTCAGAATTCACGATAAGGCTCCATTGCCATGCCTTTGGAGTTTCAAGGACTCTCTTATTCTTGATCATCGTTTTTCATGGCTAAGCTTTGTTTTATTTACTGAAGACAAACATATAGTTGTTTTTGTTGGTTAGACTGAGTTTAATTAAATCCATTTAGAGTCTAAGTTAACCTAATTTTCGTTTAGTTTTTCATATGATTGTTATATCTGTTGTCATTTTTTAACAATACTAACATATGTAAATAAGTTGAATTAGCCCATGAAGTTCATGTTGATCCAAAACAGCTTTTAGAAATTACTTAATGAGAAAAAAGTGCTAGAACTGTGTTGAAATTCTTGCTGTGTTTATTCCAAAAGTTAATGTTTTTCTTTATTAAAGAGACCCTTCCATTAAAAACAGTTTTTCTGAGGTTTCTGTTTAATATTTTAGCTCCACAGGTGTTCTTACCTTCATAGTGGGTGAAAACAGATCAACAACTTCTCTTTCAGTTTTAATCTCTCAAACTACGCAGGTGGCGATAAAACCCGATTTCTCCCGAGTCCGAACGGCCTGTATCTGTTTCATCACAACTCCTTTGTTTGTTAGTTTTCATCAGCTCCCGCGTTGAAACCACGCCTAGCATGCTGCTGCTAAAAGCTGTAGCATAAAGACGTATCAAACAGGAAAACACCACGTCTGCTGTTGCCATGTGCAGCGGGGCAGGAAACAGTATACCTTGCTCTCATTGGCTAGTTTGTTAGCCAATCAGAGTCCAGAAAATTTGAAAAATGACTATGAACGAGCTGCTGATGAAGCAGCCTGACGGAAGGAGCCGGAACCACCTGAATTTTAATGCAGGCAAATTGAAAGGTCTGTTAATCAGTGTTTCCTGATGTTTTTTAGATATAAAATGTTTCATATTACTGGTTAATACTTAAGAAATAACCACAAAGTCCTGAAATGTGTATGAAATGGCCTCTTTAAAGGTTGAATGAGCCAGTATTTCACTTACTGTTTGGTTGAAAAAGCAAAATGTCATTTATTAAATAGTAAGTGCAGCATATTTACTGAAGAGTACTTGAGCAATTCAGTACTTTCAAAATATTAAATCCTTAAAGTAGTCTGTAGTTTTGACCCAGTTGCTGAAATCCTAAAGGACAGCAAGTGAGACGCGAGTGCTTCAATCCTGCTGGTAAGATCTATGTTGAATTGATCACGTGTTGCCATGAAATCCATATTTCACAGGAAACAACTGTCTTTATCCATAAAGGTCAAGTACAAAAGTTCACACCTGGTCCAAAGGAGGTCGGGAAGACCAGAAAAAATGACACGTCTCTCTGAAAGATTAATAGTCATGGCCCATTTCCATGTAGCCTCTTTCTAAAAACTGGAATGATGAAAGCGTTTCGTGATCACCTTTTACACTGGAGCTGGAAACCTGAGTCTCTGCAGCTGTTTGAAATAAATCTGGTATTTTAGCAGCGATAAGAGGAGCTTCCTTTATAAACATCTTCATCATTGAACTTCCTCCTGATATTTTCAAATTACATTTTTGAACATTGAACATGCCAAATTATAACCAGCTGTCCTTTCTTATTCAAACATATAAAGTGTACAATGTTTTTTTTCAATCACATGAAACACTTTTTGCAGTTAGAAATCATTTCATTATCATCACCTGGGAGTTGGAGCATTCGAGACTCCCCCACCAATTACCCCCGCTTCACCCAGCAACAGGCGATGAAACTGACTCCGCTCACATATAAACCCAGCTGGATGGGAGTGTTTATTATTACAACACAGCAAGACAGTGACAGCGAGAGAAAGCAACAGAGGGAAAGATGGAGAAGTGGTGGCAGCAACAGAGGGAGAGAAGTATTAAAGTTGGCAGAAGGAGAAGGGAGAAGAGAGGAGAGGTAGGAGAAGATGAAGGGAGGGAGAGAGGGAGTTGGGTGATGGGGTAGAAGGCTGTGTCACGCTGACAAGGTGTCGTTCTTTTAATATTTGCTTTTCTACGTGCATTTATGGATCACGATATGCTGAGAGGGGCAAAAAATGAAAAGACGAAGCTAATGAAGAGAGCAACTGGCTTGTGAAGGGTAAAAAAAACAGAAACTCAGAAAGAAGTTAAATAGAACGATCTGGCAGGGAAAGTGTCAGAGCACAAAACAACATGGGATGTCGCTGGTTTAGGCCAGCGCCCTCTCTGCTCCCTTCTTTCTCCCCCTTTTACTTCCCCCTCTGCCCGTTACTCCCCTTCCATGCCTTCCATTCCCTCCTGCTCACCCTCACAGTGTTGTTGATTAATGTGGGATGAGGCTGGCCCCAAAACAGAAGCTCTTTTCAGTGCTGTCACACTGGGGAGATGGAGAGTCAAACTGTGGCCAAGGTGGATTTAACTACACACACAACACACACACTTTTGACCAAGCAGCCTGGATGAGCCCAGCAGGCCATCAAAGGTCTGGTATCTACCCAGAGAGTCCTCCAGCCTGCCAGCAGAGCGCTGATACTTTTTGAAGAACGCGTGTGTTGTAAGGTGGCATGTTTGCAAAGGTTTCGGCATTTATTTGATGTGCACGGACTTTTTTCTCTCTCCTGTGCACGTGTCTGTGCTTTTCAATGATTCTGTAAAGAAAAAAGAACTCATGGTGTTTTAAAATGTCACACTGACTTTCTAATTTATACTATTCATTATAACCAGGATGTCAAAATGTTGACTAAAAACCGTTAGCTAATCTGAGACAAATCACATGAATGTTTTCTCCTATTGTTTCAGAATCAATGAATCAAATGTTCTGATTTTTTTTTTTTTGTTACAGGAGAACATGTTTGTGTCTCCATGCAAGGCCATTCTATCAAACCTCTCTATGTTTTACAGCACTTCCCTCCATTTAGTTCAGCAGACTAGCTCGAGTATCAGTGCAGTAACAGCTAAAACCAACCTTGAAACCATAACCGGAGGCGCTATAAAAGCTAACCACCCCTGATAAATGCAGAGACATAAATTCCACTTTCCCTGCAGGAAGAGTCGGTGAATTGAAAGACGTTCATTCTGTGTGCTTAGCATGCCGAACCACAAAGGCAACGGAGCGTAAATGTCTTGCTTTTCTGATAAACAGATCTAGTGGACCAAAGCAGAGGAGAGTTCGCCGCAGGCTACACAGATAACATCACCGTACCGCGGCTGTCGCATCACATCCTAACAAAGAAAACAATAACATTCATCAAGACAAAAACCACTGCTGAGTCCCGCTGTCCTGCTGTCTGTCTGAGCCATCAGAGGCCATCTTTGTTTTGTGGACAAAGTTTTTATATCTGATGTCTCTGAATGCCAATCCCTACAGGGTGTTTTCATTAGTTAAAGAAAGTATTGAGCAGATTTGAGAAGAGTTTGTGAGAGTTTGATTAAATGTGTAAATTATCATTTTCATCTTATTTTGAAAAAAAATGTTAATTAAAAAAAGTCAAGACTCTTCACAGAAAAACTGCAAATTCTTTATCTAAGACTGAGTAAAACAAAAGTGGAATCTAACGTGAAGCTTCTTCATCTTTGTCTCAGAAAAACAAGAACTTGGTCATTTTAATCATCTTTTTTAAATCAGAGTTTATTTAGTGATTCACAGACACTGACCGCGTTTACATACTGCCGAGGAACATTTATATGTGTTTTGCGCATGTTTTATTCACAAGGAATCTTGTTCTTTAGAGTCGAGGAACCGCATACAAAAACTCATGTGCAAGTAAACAGGAAGTAGAGGTAAACATGGCACAGCACTACACTTTTGGAATGAGAAGGAAACCAATTTCTTTATTAGTGTGGCGAAAATCGTGAATATAACGGGCCTGATTTATCAAAGGTTTTGCGGTTGTTAAAAGAGGCGCAAACTGCTCAGCGGCCGCAAAAACAAGCAGCAGGTGATTTACTAACGACGCGCAGGCAAAACCTGTTGTCAGTACGTCCAGACTCTAACCATGTATACAGGAGTAACTTTACCTGATTAACCAGGCCCAAGTCTTTGACAGATTACTTTACAAAGACGTGAGGGCCTGGAGCTGAACCGCTGTCTCTCAATTTCGAACGCGGGCTTAGCTAGTTGAGAGAGAACCAATCACAGAAACCCGGAAGTGACGCAACATGTGTGACGCTAAAGCAGATACACACGAGGCGGAACAACAACAAAAGGTTTAGCGAGCTGAGCAGTAATGGTAGCTACAGAGTCATAGTTAATGGAGGAGAAAAGATGAATATTAATGACAGTTGTCGCTTTTGTGTCAAAAACTTGTGAATACGAGGTGTCATTGCACACTCAGTTCACGTATTTGACCGCCCCAAGCAAACACAGAAGTAAACACTTCATCCACAGCCGAGTCCGCCATGTTGAATGTTGTGCTCTGGGTGGAAAACGCTAGTTCCGTGTTTTCAGGATGACGCACAACAAAGGTGATATGCAATTGGTCCGTTGAAAAATTTGACGCGGAAATGTTAGGGTGCGGCTCCGGTGTCAGACCCTTCTGCATTTGAACATAATGCAGGAGGATCTGATTGGTCAGGCTAGGAGTAACTCTCTCTGCTCACGCATGTAAACGGGTTATTCCGAATGTTTCCGAAACCCAAACAGTCACCTTAACCCGACCATAACTGGAATATTGACAGCATGTAAACAAAGTCACTGGTTCGCATTATTTGAGATGTACCTTTAAATGATTTAATAAAGATACAGTATGTAAGAATTTTACAGTGAAATACCCACACACAAAAGTTTAATGTCCCACTGATGTTGAAAATAAAGTCACATTGTAACAGATCTTGATCTCAGTCGCTAGTTTCTGTCATTTTAAAAATGCTAGCCTGGACCGTAATCATTATTTACACGTCCAGACTTCCTGATTCCATAACGAATCACATGTGAGTCTGCAAGGCTGCCAAGTCTTCAACACAAGCAGCTGGAATTCAACAACGAGCAGCAGCAAAAAGTAAGAAACCACCACATCCTTCTAACTAATCAGCCAAGCTGCACGTGATGGGGCGTTCAAACGCACTTAGGAAAACTCAATACTGAACAAATAGGACTTCAGACATTCCCAAAAATTGAACAAATACAAGAGAAACTAAACAAGGATCAACATTAGAACTGGCAACCCAACAGAAAAATCAGGGAGGGGAGGAGTTGAGTGTCTAAGTGTACATGAACCGCAGGATTCGGATTTGACGACAAGGTCTAATTCTTACATACTGTAGCTTTAAATAGAAACTTGAGAAAGCCCCTTCAATTACAATAAATTTGGGAAGTTACATTAATTTTATTTTGTCTGGAGGTGCAAAACAAGATACTTTTGGAAACTGACACAATCCTTGTCTGATGACATGTTTTCTTTTGATGTTCTGCACTAAAATATTGAAATTACAACAACTTATATACTTTATACCTTACCTGCATCATAAATGTCATTAAAAATCCACTCAGTAATTGTTTCAACTTCAGAAATTCAGCTTGATTTTTGTTTTTTTCCTCAGCCATATTTTCTAAAGCTGCACATCCATCACATCATCCATATTTCTAGTAATCCTGAACAGTCATGTGAAATGTTATCAGTTACGTTAGTATATAACCAGGACTAATGCTTTTTTGGACAAAATATAATTTGCATTAACTGAGTAACACAAAATTTCTTCTATTTTCTTTTTTTTTTTGCTTAAAACATTAAAAACTGCCGATTTCTTTTCTGGAAAGAATAAATCTTCTTTGCCCATCTGTTTTTTATGTCTGTCCATCTGTTTTACAGCACATCAGGCTTTTTCTTCCTTCTCTATTCATTGATATCTTTATTTTTTTCCATTGAAGTCTGCTTTAATTTCTACCTGCTGTCTTTTTACGTCTCCTGAAGGAATCTTGAAAGTTTTCCCAACGTGCCTGCATGAACGTGACTCTGCAGAAGTCTACTAGAGATGGTTGAATTGGATTTCAGGACTGTGTCATCACCTGCATTTCACACTATGTGCATGTGTGTGTGAAAAATGCAGGTTGATAGGTTTCTGTGCTTCCAAATAGAGCGTGTCAACTTGAAGATAAAGACTTAAGAGAAGGCCTGCTGACTTGTGAAAGTCATCCAACTACAGTCATAACACTAACTCTTACTGCTGAAGTTGAAAAATCCCTGAAAGTGTGTTTTTTGTGTGTGTGTGTGCAACAATGTAGGAAAGTGGAGAGGATTTTTAATATTTTGTATATGCAGGCTGTATAAGAAATGTTTGTCATCTGTTTTCCTACCTTGTACGTTCGGCAAGCTGGATTGAAAGCGTTTGTTCCACAAACAAACAAGGTGTCATCATTTTGCTGCAGGAGGACTTTGATGAAGTTGTGACACTCGTCCTTCAGGGAACGCGGGGCAAGGTACGAAACAAAGGCAAAAAAAGAAGAGAAGAAGTCCACGGTGACATTTATGTCTTTACTGTTATCTTTTCTTCTTTTGAAGGTTTTTTTCTTGTCTTTGTTTTTGCATGAAACACAACTGGGAGGCGTGTGCAACAAACTGTAATATGTCATCATGGAAGATGTTTACAGCACATTTTAATGTGCCATTTAATGGATTTCCTCAAACAATATTGAAACAATAAATCTAGAAGTAAAAAAAATACAATCAAACTGTTCCCAGACAGGAAGATTGCCACTGATGTAATCAATAATATATGAGTGCAGAAGCACATATAAACTATAAATAATGTGTTATTGCAAATGGTCTTGTGGAGATGTATGTGTGAGAAAAGGAGCAGCTGCGAGTTCTAAAGTCTTGTGTGAACTTGTGCAACATGTGACTGACTCGGTGAGGGTTTAGAAGGTGACATTCTGCAGTCTGTGTGTGTTTTTCATACCTTATGCTTTCCTTTCATTCTGCAGGTGTCGACGTCTCCTTGTCTGGACTTCCATGTCATTTTCTAAAGAGGAAAATCAGCAAATTTAACAACAATCAGAAATAACTGACTCAACATTAAGAGAGGATTTTAAGAAATGGCAGCTCTAAACAGCTCAACATGCCATTGATCAATAATCCTCATTTGAATTTCCAAATTTATTAACGTACCTCTTAAAAACTATTCTAAAGTAAATTTAAGTCTGATGGTCATTTAACCTCTCTGGACCTCGAAACACTGACCCTGTGCAAAGAGAAATCCCTCCTCATCTTACACGCACTTATCAATCAATGTGAGGTCACAAACACACACACATGCACACTGCTCGGGTCCTTTCGCTGTGTGGCCTGAGGGTCAGCGCTAAGCCACAGGTTCAGACCACTGCGTCTCCGCCTCTGTTGTTAAACATGTCTGTAGCTCAGCCGTTGATTAAAGACCCTCAGTCATCAATCGATCGTCGCCTCTCCCACCAGCCTTTCATCTGCAGCCTGCTCTCATTAGGACCCACTCGCTGGGCTTTGACATTGAAGTGGATGAGGTGGAGGGACGGAGGGTGGTTGTATAGAAGAGAATGGCCTTGTTTGAGTTGGGTTTGCTTCCATTATGTTAAGGAGAAGTGATGCCACACAGAAAGGAGGGGAAAGTGATCGTTGGAACCAGGAGATACTACTAGAATAATCTGAATTTCTTCACTGAAATTCTTTATCTCTTCACATCTATCTTCCCTTGAAACAAACACTTTTTTTAATACATTTTGTTTATTTTTCCAATCCAATAAACTTCTGTTGTTCTACTGATGAGTGTGGTTTACGTAGGTGGTTTGTTAACCAACTGATTGGATGATCCTCTTAGCCAGGTCACCATGGTTCCCACTGGTAAACAAGCGGGTGTGTTAGAGTGCTGACAGGCACATGCATGCAAACATGCACAAACCCACATGCACACACAGATACACAGAGCGAGGCTATCAGGGTTTCGCTGTCAATCACGGCACAGCGAGTGCAATAAATCCTCAAAGAGTCGGAGGTCTAACTCACCTTACTGAAAAAGATCTCGTCACCGTTGGCCGTCTCCGTGTCCACCGTGTATATATGATCTCTGTCAGCGACGGAGGGGACGGGGGAAAGGTGGGAGGAGAGGGAGAAAAAGCAGGAGAGATGAGGAGATAAGAGGTCAGACAGCAACAGACAGTCAAAAATTTAACAAACAATAAACTCAGCTATTTTTCTTCCTTCTCCGTTTTCCCCCTACGGGCAGCAAACAACGTCAGAAAATGGAGCTTTGTGTAAACTTTGTTCAAACTTCAAAAAATTACAATAAACAAAAGGAGGCCAGAGCTATTTGCTCTGTCAGACGGAAACAGTCAACAAAGCTTTAGAGCACTGTGGCACAGGCCTGGGGACAAAAGCCTCTTTGTCCCAGAGAAAGGTCCTGACGGAGGGTGGAGGGAACGAGGGGGGGGACTGAAGGAGAAGGTTGAGACGGGAGGTGCCAAGTCACTCAGAGCTGTTCAGGTCAATTAAGTCTGGTGTTAGAGCCACAGGAAATCTATACTAACACTCATTATTGCCCAGACAAGAAAACATATGTGTACTGGCCTGGAAATATAAAAGCTTCTTCTGTATTACGCAGTCCTGCCATAAAAAGCCCAGCAGGGCATATGGAAGTTATAAACCTCAAAAAGGTTACCTAGATCTCAGAGGGGCCAGCTCAGCATCAGTGAGAGGAGTTTGGGTGCAGACATGAAGTGGCGAAGGTGAGGAGGTGATGCGAACCAGACGAGAACAAAGACGAAGGGATTTATCTCATTTTGAGCAAAGAACAAAGGTGATCACGCCAAATGATGTAACTCCTTTAATGTGGTGGAGATTAGTTGCAGAGTGTGTTTCTAATCAAAGTGTGTAACAGTGGCATCGTCAGACTCATGGCTTAATTATGTTCCAGCTCCCTAACCTGTGCTCACACCGCCAGCCTGCCTCGCTCTCTCATTAACTAAATCTAATAAAGTCTTTGGAGTAACAGCCACCTTGAAATGAATCAACTTATATCACTTTCTTGGGGGCTGTCGCCGTCTCCTTGAGGATAAAACGCAGTCTGCTGCATGTTATCAGACAAAACCTCAAATTGAATAATTCATCTTTGAGAGAAGTTGAAATTAAGGAAACAAATTAACTTTTTTTTTTTAGAATAAGAAGAAATCAGACTTCTCGAATCTAAGTTTAGCTTTCATTTTGCTCTCTTCCTTTTTCTATGTCTCACATTCTTTTGAGACAACGAAATAATTTGTTTTTATATTTTATCTTTTTCAGTTCGGATTTAGAAGTGTTCAGATTTAAATAATTATTGTTTCATTTCACAGATGTTTTAGGACAGCTATACTAATAAAGTTAGAAAAATATATAAGGTATCAAATCAAAGAAAAATGGAAAAGGCACATAATATTCATAGAACTGAAATGTTAATTTTTTTGCAAAATCTTTACATTGTTTCTATTGATTTATTAAACCAAAAGTAATGTTTTATTAGATTTACTATTACCCTACTTTGTATTATTGTGTCTGTAAAGATTTTCCCTTTTTCATGAATAAAAATATTTCAGGTAAGACAAGAGGAGAAATAACAGGGTTGATAATAAACACTTTAAAGCCCATTTAAAAAAAAAAATAACAGCCACAAAATCATTTTGAAATACATAAAGATGGTGAGGAAACCATTAAAGAGATTGATGGCATCGCTTTGAAGCTCTGAGGAGTCTCTTAGATTTTGTTTATGTGGCTTCAGTTATATATTTATTTTAAAATTCAAGCTAAATGCTTAAAAAAGACAAAACTAAATCAAAAACTATTAAAATCAAAGGATTACTTGGTGGATCTGGGGTAATCCCTTGAGTCGTTTCCCTGCCTACAATTTTGAAACAGCTCATGAGTAATCTGTAATTGACTACTCCATAATTTTCAGCGGTAACCTTCCCAGCTTTTCTCACTGACTCGCGTCTCTCTTGAGCCAGCGATGACAGTGTTTTTCAGGGTCAAGGCCCTTCCAGCCACAGGGTTTTTGGTTCCAACAGAGATTAGAGGGAGCCAAGCGATGAGGCGTCCCTCAAACATCCTGACTGGAGATTTAAGAGGACAATGGAGCGGCTGTGCCTGTGTCAACACCAGCTCTCCAAACATACACATGTGCATGGACATCCCCCTTCCCCCAGAAACTCCTCGTTTTACCCCAACATGAGCACACAGAGCCACTCATGTAACCTTTGATCTCTTCAACACTTCACCTTTACTCATATTATGACATATTTTCACTCACTCGCTGTATGGGTCACATCTGTACAGTACAAATAAAAAGGAGGAGAGAACACCTGGACCACATGTGGTGTTACATGTTTTGAACCATAAATAAAGTTTGGGGATAGTTCATATCTTTTGAAGTTGGTTTCTGTGGAAAGGTTGTGAACAAAAAATATTCCACCTGTTGTAGAAAACTCTGAATAACCTCAGTTTGGAGAAACAGAGTTTAGTTCTGTGCTCATCAGAGTTGAGACCAAACTGTATTATTTATCATCTTAAAGCAACTTTATTCTCGAAAGTGTCATTGACATTAATGCAAACATTATTTTAGAAACATTACACAGTTTTTATGTATCAAATTCTATGATTATCTCCAGCTAAAATTAGCAGCCAAGCTAGTTATCTGCACTGCATCCAATTTAGCTTGTTACACATTACCTGATTTCCAAAAACTGACAGTGATGTAACACTTTATAAAATAATCCATGAATCGGGAAATGTTTGTGTTTAAGAAAATGTTTTAACTTGGTAGAATTCAACTTTGGTCTCAGCCAACATCCATTAGCTCATCTGAAGATTGAGTTTCATAAACAAAGTATTTCTTTAAACTTGGACTTGTTAAACATATACAACAGGTAACTATGAGATGATACTGTCAGGATGTCTGATCCAAAACTCGAAAGCATTAGGTCAACAGTTATGGTATTTGACATTATTTGTCAACAAAGACAAACAACAAATATTTTCAGTAGTGATTGCACAGAAAATTAGTTTCCTTATTTGCTACTTATTCTATAAAAAAAAAAATTTTATATCCAGGGATTTTGTTTTTTTGTACTTTATAATGTTTATTATGAAAACAAACTCCTCAAATTCAGAGAAATAAATAAATAAATTAAGATTTGAAGCATTTTAGCTTAATAAAATAAATAAGAAACTACATGTAGGGTCTAATAAGGTGTCTGAGAAATTCTTTCTTCCCTCAAATTTCGTGGCAGTAACATCAACAAAGAGAGTTTATTTTCAGTTTGTGGCAAACTAAACAGAATGAAGTGGCTGCGTGAGTGTGGGGCATCAATATGAAACCCTTCAGTTTGTTTAAGAAAATGTCAAAATTGACATGAAGCACAGCATAGAATCAGATTTAAAATCATTTATCCAGTGTCTGTCTGGGTCTACAAAAAGCAAACATTCAACAGAACTCTTTCATTGATGATATATACTGTATATACTTTGGAGACTGTAAGTATTCTCAAGTTGTGGGCTCTCACTACTGACACAGCAATTATGAACTGCTCCCCTCAAAAAAGCATAATTCAGATAAATCAAGTTGTTATGAGTAAAAGCTACATGTATGATCAGGAAAGGTTTAGGCAGTAAAGTACCACACTTACAGTCTTAAAATCAAATGTTATAATTTAATCAATTTATGTCACTGTTGACGTTATTCTTGTCTTCTGAAATCGTTTTCTTTAGTGCAATATAAGAATAAAGAGTCATTCATGTTATTAAAGCGGTCCTTCCATTAAAAACAGTTTTTCTGAGGTTTCTGTTGAATATTTTAGCTCCACAGGTGTTCTTACCTTCATAGTGGGTGTGAAAACAGGTCAACAACTTCTCTTTCAGTTTTTATCTCTCAAACTACGCAGGTGGTGATAAAACCCGAGTTCTCCCGAGTCCGAACGGCCTGTATCTGTTTCATCACAACTCCTTTGTTTGTTAGTATTCAGCTGCTCCCGCAGTTGAAACCACGCCTAGCATGCTGCTAGCTAAAAGCTGTTAGCATAAGACGTAGCAAACAGGAAGAGAGAACGTCTGCTGTTGCCATGTGCAGCGGGGCAGGAAACAGTATACCTTGCTCTCATTGGCTAGTTTGTTAGCCAATCTGAGTCCAGCAAATTCGAATAATGAATATGAACGAGCTGCTGACAAAGCAGCCTGAAGGAGGGAGCCGGAACCACCCAAATTTTAACGCAGATAGATTGAAAGGTCTGTTAATCAGTGTTTCCTGACGGTTTTTTAGATATAAAATGTTTCATATTACTGGTTAATACATAAGAAATAACCACAAAGTCCTAAAATGTGTATGAAATGGCTTCTTTAATTAATACAACTTCTCAGAAAAAAAAATTTAACATTTTTCACTGTGATTAAATTCAACTCTAATTAGAGTTAGAATTCAAAAGTCTGGTGGATGCATGAACAATTATTACTTTGATATTACATTAAAACCTTGGGTGGCTGCATGTACAGAGAAAAAAGAAAAAAGCCCTTATAAAGTTATATCGTCAAAATGTAGTATATAGTCAAAATGGCTATTTTAATAGAAAAGTAGGTCACTTATAACAATTACTGCTCAGATTTATGTAGAATTGTTTCCTGCACCCGTTTCTTTCATCTGCGTTTTCCACTTTTCCCCCCTGAATAAGTGCAATTTGTGTTTTGAAATCTAACAATTGTTGAAATTAGTCAGAATTTGTTGAAAATGTTCGGCTCATTTTCAGCATAATAACTTCCTCGAATCAAATCTAACTCCAAATATCAGTGCTGTAAAACACAATGTTCTGGAGGCCAGAGTGAAAAAAATCTGAAACACGAATGAACCAAACAATGATGTGACAGAGGCCTTTAACCACGGCTGAGTCAAGAACATTGGGTGTCAATGTGAATCAGTTGGCACGTACGTCGTGTTTCCCAAAACTCAGTGACAAATATGAGTGAGTTGGATGGAAGGTATGCAAATATTCTGTTAGGCTCATTGATGGAGGCATTGAAAGAAAATGGATACATAGATCGAAAAATGAGCTCAGTGATCGAGTCCACACAGCAGGACAACTGAGCGTGGGCAAGAGTGTGAGACTGAGTACAGCCGAGTCCCATACAGCGTCTCCATCGGACATGCAGCTACAGGAACACAGGGTCTTTGTGAGGAAGAATGTCGTTTTCATAGCTGAATTTCTTCTGGGGTGACTGTAGGCCAGATTGGTTCATCTGTTGGGTCTTTGCCAATCTATCTTGGTACTCCGCCAGCAGAAAAGAGAAGTATGTGATTAGCATGCATCCCATCAGGCCACCACCCAACTTTCTGCAAAGTAAATTCCTGCACATCCGCCCTCCTCCCTACCTCCCACCCTCATCACCCATATTCTACTCTCTTCATAACTGGTTCATGGGTGGTAGACGAGGGCCCATTGTACATTGTATTGGCATTCATGGGTTCAAATCCTCTTCACAAAGCAAATGGGAGGGAACTGGAGAATCCAGCAGGCACCTTTTGGTCTGTGAAAGAGAGTTGTAGAAATTCTAAATGAGCTGAGGGCATCGCAGGGCCTTCTGTGATGTGGTGGCATGAAATGTGACAAGCCAGGGTTCAACCACCCCTCTAGCTGAGGTAGGTTGTTCTTGTTGAAGGCTGAAGTTCTCATTATGGGTTTCTACATTCTCCACACATTTTCCTTTTGTCCAAGGCTGATTTGGTGGGTGAGGGGCATGTTTAAGCATGCAGGCATGAAAAAATTACTGCATAAGAGATGTGATTTTCTTTACAAGACGTCCCAGTGTCCCTACAAGGAATAACTGTGTCCTGAAGTCTGAATATGTGCTTTCAAATCAGCTCACTTGTGTATATATGTTTTATTTATTTATGCACATCAAGTATATTGTAAAGAATCATCTCTTACTGTGTTTTATGCTCAGCATCAATATATACATATATTTCTATTCAAAGTTTTAAAAAATGTACCAAACCATATGTGCTTCTCACGTTTGACTGACTGTCACATGACCACGCCGTTTGTTATTGTTATATAAAATATCTGCTTGTAAAACATGTTTAATACCAATTACTTACTTCTCAGTATCTCCAGTGATCACTGGGTGGGATGCAGAGTACTCCTTGGACATGAAACCAGTTCACACGTTGCAGGAGACGTGTTAAATCCCATCGGCGCGGGTCAGTGTTGTCACATCACGTGCACCCTACCAGGCCAATAGGTGGTTAACACTACGTAGGTAGGCTTGTGTCTGGCATCAGTTTACTTGATCAATCAGTTCATAGGTAGGCATGGTGAGTATAGGCATGGGGTCGGTTTGGCCCTGATCGGACTACACAGCTAGCGGTTCCAAAAAAGGTGCCTGTTTGGGCGGGAAGTATGAACAAAGCAGGAACGGGTCAGTACCAACACCATTCGGCCCATGTGTGAAAGCGGCAATAGAGACAAACAACCATTCACATACACTCATACTTCACTTCAGTCACCCTGATAAGATCTAACATCAGCTTAATTTTGGCCAAAAGTTTATTAAAACCATGAAACTCTCTGTGCTGTAACTTTTTACGGATGTGCTTCCAGCCACTAGTTTGTTTATTTAAGCTTGAAGAGTTTTAACTATTTATTTTTTGTGCACCTCTTGTGCATTTTGCACTTTACCTTTCTATCAAAGCACCATTGTTCTCCGCTATCGTCTTCTCCTGCACTTTCTGGTTTCATCTCCACTGTCTTGTTATGTTCACATGTTTGCACTCATGTTTTGCTGTTTTACACATGAACATTTCTCGTTGTTATCTTGTTTTTGGTCCTGGAGAACCATCATCTTGTTTTACTATACAGTATAAGTTGCACTAGGTTGAAATGACAATAAAAGCCACTTGAAACTTGGTGGAGTATAAAAACACACAAGTGCAAGTTGGCGCTCACTCTACATTGCTGCAAATTTCTAAAACCACAGAAAGTGTTTCACTTGCTTGGAAAGTTATGCTGTACATAAAAAGTAACTCAGGTGGTTATAATTTCTGGACGTGCAATTTTTGTTTCAGAGTTTGGACGTGGCTGGATGTTCCTGGTGCTGTGAGTGGAGAGAAAGGAAGCAACCATGTAATCCCAGTCATTAGTGGGCTTAAACCGGATTTGGTGGAGCTACAATAATGGAGACTCTAGTGACCTCCACTGCGAGACCCAAAGAGACCCAACAGGGAGAAACGAAGTCCACTGAGGTCCGACTGTCCGAGTGGACTCAGCTGAGAGGAAGTACTCTGGATTTTTTAACGTAACTGTTCGTCTCTGTGTGACTGCAAATGGCAAACACAAATTTTGGTCCTTTAGCTTTCAATCTCACAGTGATCATTCTTTCACTTTGTCTATCTCTTTCTCTCTCTCTCTCTCTCACACACACACACACACATTCCTTCTCTGATTCCCATGCTTCCCAGCCTCATAGAGGGGTGTAAACAGAGTGCGGTTGGTGTTACCATGGCGAAGCCTGACTGCAGCCCAAGAATGGCGACTATGCTCTGCATGTGGAGAGACCACGACATGTATGCAAGGCAGCATTATACAGTAACACATTCACACACACCTGCTGCAAAAGTATGTATAGAGAAGCTGTCTACTTATAATAAATGATCCTGCATTGTCCAAAGAAAATCTACAAAAAAATGCAGTGGAAATTAAAATGTTAAACATTATGGGCTGCTTTTTTTTTCAAAGATTTTACATTTTGCTATTTGTTTTGTCATTACTGGTTGATGGAATTATAGAAACTGGTCACTTAAAACACTTCATCTTTTTACCCAAATTAACTTAGTGTCTAAATATTTTTTATATTAGAATTAAGACAAGTTTTAACTTTAATCAAACAATAAAAACAAATCAACTCTGTAAAAAGTTTTAAAAAATACTAGTTTTTACAAAGACAGCAGTGAACGTTCACATAAACACCAGCAGTTTCATCTGGAGAGACTTCAACAAGCTTGATAATCCTAAAAAAACAGAATTAAGTATTGAGATTCATGTCTGACTGTCTGCAGCTACACAACAATTAGATTTGATCAAATTAGTTGACTAAAACACAGACAGCAGGAACCAAACATGATCTTTTCTTGTCTCTGTCACAGCTGCACACACACATCATATTCATGCACACACTCTGACACACACGCGGATATTTTCTCCAGAAATCAAAATGATAAATCTCCCTTTGAACTGTGATAAATTCCCTCTGAGTGCAGTACAAAGTGTACCCTGCCCGTGAAATATGGACCTCCAGGACCAGAATCCTGCTGTGTCCATCTCTCCCAAACAGTTTACAGCTTTGATTAAACGTGACTCTGCTACCAAACACCTAAAACACTCACAGCAGACACTCATAAAACACTGAATTCACATGTGAGGTAGTGCTTTACCTGTGTACTAAAACATGCATCATGTCTCAGTTTAAGGTGAGTTACGCCAAGTTAATGTGCACTATAAAAACAATAAGACACTGTGTTACAAAGTTTTCATGCTGCTTTGCAATAATCAAATTATGTTTGTTTTTCCACAAAGAAATGAAAACAGAACATGGAATAAAAAAATCAGGAAAATAAATGTGCTTCAACACAGAGTTGCAGTTTTTCCGTCTTTGCACAAAATCCATGTCATTCAAATGAGAAACATTAAAGCGTGTTTAAAGATTTGACTGCCCTTCTAAATGAAGAATATTCATGTGTATTTTTTAGTTGTCTGAAATTTGGAAGAGTTTAAAATATTTCCATTTAAAGTCTGATTACAACCTCCAAGATGTGTCATAAAATTAAAGACACAATATCAGCTTTTCTGTCATTTGACCTTTTCTCCATAATAGGTGCGTAATTCTTGATTTTGAATTGTCTATTAATGATTTAATACTTTTTAATTTGGAAATTGTAGAATTAGCATGTGAACTGGAGTTTGTGGTGTCTGACAAGAGAGGCAGACACACCCTGGGCAAGCTGCCAGTCCATTACAGGGTTCATGGTCACACCATGTATATGGTATACATGTATATGAAAACATGAAAACTACATGCAGAAGGGTCCCGGCCTTCCTTGATGCTGCAAGGTTCCACTGTGTAGCTCCTGTTCAAAAACCAGCAGGTTGATGATGAAATTAAAAAAAAAGAGGAGCAGCATGAACAAAGATCTTTTTTTTTCTTAAATGGAAAAGTTGCTCAGGTGGTAGAAAAAGTACATGGTTTTAAATTTGCTGTAGTAAACTCCAAATACTGGAGTTACAGTAGATTCTTTATATTTAGATATTTCAATCCTAATTGGCCCAGAAATGTTTATTACAACAGTCTGAGATGTTCCTATTACATCTTCTTTATTAGTGGAGATTTTGCAGAAATTACTGCTAGAATCTCTCTTGTTAAGGGTAGATATTTAACAAAAAGGAGAAAAACTAACATCATCCTGAGTCCAGTGTCCGTTCTATTAAAAATGAACAAACAAGAGAGTTTTTGAAAGACTGTTCTTGTATCTTATCAAGCTGCGTTGCCTCTCTGGGTAAAACACTTGATGGAAACTGAGCCATGGAACAAGATTAAAAATAATAAAGAGCTAAACTAGCCATGAACTGAATTCATAATCAGCATTCAATATATATGAGTCTACAAAGGCTAATAGTGTTTTAAAATCATTTGAAAAGCCCAGTGACCTCATCAGTGGAGGCCATTTTCTTCATTACTTGTCCTCATACAAAAACTGAAACGGTGATATTTCTGAAATAAAAATACTTTTCATTCAAGGCTAAAAACAGAGAATAAATTATCAATCACTTCATCTGTTGCTGAGTTTGTCTGTTGCCAAAGACTTGACTCATTCTCTCAGCGGATTAAAACACTTTTTGTCTGTTTACAATTTCATCACTTTCTATGTTTGTATGCATGGCACAGCTTTAAAATCTTGTGATTTTTTTTTTCTTTTACTTTGCCAACTCTGAAACAGGAGCCAAAGGGATTTAATACACTGTGAGCAATCATTCAAAACAGGCTGAAACGGTGCAGGGTTTTGGACTGCGTTCACAGAGGCCATCTGCAAGCTGCTGCGCACCAAGAACTGAGGCGAGCTGGTCTAGAGGCATGATGGCAAAGCAGTGTGATGCTGGCCCCAGAATAAACAAGCCATTTAACTGGACAACCTTCATAAAAGCAACTATTGATGTGTTTCAGTTTGTTTTTTTGTTTTTTTCTGCCACATCATGTGTTATTTTGTAGCTTGACTGTTGGCCCACTTTCACATTGATTTCTGAAGTGGTAATTGTCTCTGCTGTTTGCTTTACACTGTCGTTTAACTTTTACATGTCTTTAATGATATCCCATTAGAACCGATGGATGTTTCTGTCACAGTCATCACTTCTCTGTCCATGTAATCGACTCTCACGTTCCTCTGTGATCAATGGCGACCATCCGACTGGCTAATCCAAAGCAGCAGTTCCACTCATTTGGAGGGTCACATACCACGACCATGTGTGAAAATTCCTGTCTGCTTTAAGCGAGCACACATGACGGGGACCAGCACACCAGGTGGCATACACACACAAACACATGCACGACTCGACAGGATCTCAGACTGCGGCTCCGAAAAACCCACCAGCGCTCGTGTTCAACCATACCGTTCAAATATGAACACGTGTGGCCAAAGAAATGACTTTTAAATCCACAGGACAACTGGTCAGCCTGCTAAACTGGGCTGCACACACACATCAGTAAACCCTCTGTGTCTCATTTTCCTCTCTGACCCTTCAGGCCCCATGTACCTCATGTGGAGCAGGTGGGCAGAACAAAGTCTCCGACACCACACACACACATCTAAACACACACGGGCTCTTTTTTTTTCGCTCTGCTTCCTCTCACTTTCCACGCACCTCTTCTTAATGACCACGGATATGTTAAAAAGCTCTGCCACTTAAAGCAGCAGCCTCCCTGTGCCACTTAATTTGACATGCTTGGGAGGAAAACAAAGAAAGACCCCTATTGTGGCTTTTCAACAGTCTCCAAATAAGCTCGCCACTCAATTAGCCAACGACAGCAAAGAGAAAAAAAAAACATAAAAATGTAAATTATCAAGACTTTTTCAAGTGCTACAGTGTTTAAGCATTATCCTGCAAATTCAGAACAAGTTGAAATTGTCCATTTAAATCTGAATCTCATTGTTTTCCAGATTCCTCACATCACTTGTGACATACGGAAAGAAAAGATAAATATGGATTTTTCTCCATGTCTCCTCATGGATTGAGTAATTGGGATATATTTTCTCCCAAAACGAGTCATATCGAAAGAAGATACACAGGTGGAAGCACATTGACAGAAAAGCAGAAAGCAATCGGCAGGTGACAGACGAAGATGAAACATCCAAACAAAGAATCATACTCTTTAAAAAAAAGATCAATCTGTGCAGTCTGCCAACAAGTAGAAAAAAAGAACCTGTTTACTGACAACACAGAATGTGCATTAGAACCGTCTGGATTCGGGACATAGATGTGGAATTTACCCTTTTATAAAAAAAAAAAAACGTCTTTTGCTTTGATGTTTTTGGTTTATTCATTTAAAATTTGCACCTGTGCGCATTCATTTTTGGATGTTTTATGAAATAGGGATCAAGTTTTCAGGGGGAATTAATTGGAGAAGGAGTTTTTGCTGAGGAAAAAGTCAAACTAAAAAAGAATATTAGCTCGATAAAACCCTTAAGTTAAACAAACACCCACCTGGCGGCGACATATAACGTCCTGTTCATGATCATGATGAGCTGGATGTCCAGTTTGTGCCGCTGCGTGTTGTTTCTTCCAGGTTTGTGGCCCACAAATGCTGGATACTGTTTTGTGTCTGCAAGAACAGAGCAAAATGTATCCCTGTAATAACAGTAATCATAACTTTGTAGACATCTCACAGCTTTTATCAGTTTTCTAGTGGGCTTTAGGTCAAACGTAAACTCTGGTTAGATGAAAACATTCAGCCACAGCTGTGGGTTGAACTCTCCCTGCGACCATAACTAGTCAAATACAAAAATGCTGTACTGTATCATGGCATCGTTTTATTGTTAGTGGCTTTGGAAGAAAGAAATTGGTTTCAGGAAATATTCTGAGGCACACACAGGTCTGTGTGAAACGGGCTGGCTTGTGGTTTAGGTCTCCTGGCCAGGACATCCAATGTTTACGCCCACAAAGAAGAAGAACAAGACAAGATCAAAACAAAAACACAGAAATAAACAGAAGAAACAATGACCACGTCTTTACAGTGTTCTGCACTACATTATCACAAAAAAGCATAAAAAGCCCAACAGAGAAAACAGCAGATTATCCTTTGATGTGAGGTGGGCTTTGTTTCAAATGCTGCCTTAAGTCCTTTATTTTAGTCTATATAAAGAGGGTCTATCCTTGGGTGCCAATTTGCACTCCATGCCATGAGAATGCATTCAGCTTGGGGAAGGTACGGGTTGTAGAAGAGAAAAGGGTTGAGAGGGAAGTGGAGGAGCAAAAAGATGGAACAAATGAGACAGATACTGAGAAGGAGGACCTGCTAAGTAGAAGACAAAGAGAAAAAGAGTGAAAGCGGAGTGAGTACTTGTAATGAGAGGGGGAACCATGCGCAAAAAAAGGAAAGAGAAGCAAGAAAAAAGATGCACTTACAGTTTCCATGTGAGATGCTAATAGGCTCACTGTCCTCGGGGAAGCCCGCCCCAGCTATTTGCAGTAGCGTAAAGTAGAGTACTAAGGCCTCTGACCTCATGGTCGCACCAACGCGGCTGCTGCTACTGGTCCTCTGCTAAAGATTTGGCTCAGCCTGTAGGAAGAGACAAGAAATGTAACACAATGATGAGAAGAAGCGTAAAAACAAAACATTACTTCCCGTCTTTGACTACTGCTAAATGAAAACAATAAGGTAGAAAACCTCCAAAACTTCAGGTCCAGCTGAATTAGTTGTTTGTGCATTTTGTAAAGCTTGTTTCAGTCAGTCAGGGATATACAGTGGGGCAAAAAAGTATTTAGTCAGCCACCAATTGTGTAAGTTCTCCCACTTAAAAAGATCAGAGAGGCCTGTAATTTTCATCATAGGTATACCTCAACTATGAGAGACAAAATGAGGGAAAAAAATCCAGAAAATCACATTGTCTGATTTTTAAAGAATTTATTTGCAAATTATGGTGGAAAATAAGTATTTGGTCACCTACAAACAAGTAAGATTTCTGGCTTTCACAGACCTGTAACTTCTTTAAGAGGCTCCTCGGTCCTCCACTCGTTACCTGTATTAATGGCACCTGTGTGAACTCGTTATCAGTATAAAAGACACCTGTCCACAACCTCAAACAGTCACGCTCCAAACTCCACTATGGCCAAGACCAAAGAGCTGTCAAAGGACACCAGAAACAAAATTGTAGACCTTCACCAGGCTGGGAAGACTGAATCTGCAATAGGTAAGCAGCTTGGTGTGAAGAAATCAACTGTGGGAGCAATTATTAGAAAATGGAAGACATACAAGACCACTGATAATCTCCCTCGATCTGGGGCTCCACGCAAGATCTCACCCCGTGGGGTCAAAATGATCACAAGAACGGTGAGCAAAAATCCCAGAACCACACGGAGGGACCTAGTGAATGACCTGCAGAGAGCTGGGACCAAAGTAACAAAGGCTACCATCAGTAACACACTACGCCGCCAGGGACTCAAATCCTGCAGTGCCAGACGTGTCCCCCTGCTGAAGCCAGGACACGTCCAGGCCCGTCTGCGGTTTGCTAGAGAGCATTTGGATGATCCAGAAGAGGATTGGGAGAACATCATATGGTCAGATGAAACCAAAATAGAACTTTTTGGTAGAAACTCAACTTGTCGTGTTTGGAGGGGAAAGAATGCTGAGTTGAATCCAAAGAACACCATACCTACTGTAAAGCATGGGGGTGGAAACATCATGCTTTGGGGCTGTTTTTCTGCAAGGGGACCAGGACGACTGATCCGTGTAAAGGAAAGAATGAATGGGGCCATGTATCGTAAGATTTTGAGTGAAAACCTCCTTCCATCAGCAAGGGCATTGAAAATGAGACGTGGCTGGGTCTTTCAGCATGACAATGATCCCAAACACACCGCCCGGGCAACGAAGGAGTGGCTTCGTAAGAAGCATTTCAAGGTCCTGGTGTGGCCTAGCCAGTCTCCAGATCTCAACCCCATAGAAAATCTCTGGAGGGAGTTGAAAGTCCGTGTTGCCCAGCGTCAGCCCCAAAACATCACTGCTCTAGAGGGAATCTGCATGGAGGAATGGGCCAAAATACCAGCAACAGTGTGTGAAAACCTTGTGAAGACTTACAGAAAACGTTTGACCTCTGTCATTGCCAACACAGGCTACATAACAAAGTATTGAGATTAACTTTTGTTATTGACCAAATACTTATTTTCCACCATAATTTGCAAATAAATTCTTTAAAAATCAGACAATGTGATTTTCTGGATTTTTTTTCCTCATTTTGTCTCTCATAGTTGAGGTATACCTATGATGAAAATTACAGGCCTCTCTGATCTTTTTAAGTGGGAGAACTTACACAATTGGTGGCTGACTAAATACTTTTTTGCCCCACTGTATTTGTATGCATTTTCGATGACTCAAGTAAACCACAGAGCTAGTGAAACCAAATTAATTGGATTAGGGAGGTAATATGCGTCATAGATCGATGTCAGGCAAAGGAGATCTCCGTGCTTCTCTCCCCCCCCCCTCCCTCCTCCCTGCTTGTGTACAGCAGAGTCTTAGTCAAGCAGGAGCGCTTTTGTTATGAATAACCTGCCTCAGCATCAGCCATGTATGGAGAACAGCGGAGAGGGGACAGCAGTTTATTCCAGTCTCTTCCAAGGGTAGCAATCCTGTGTCTCAACTCTTCCAGGTAGAAGATAACTCATCTGCTAAATCAATGCATCAAAGTGGATGAGAGTCTGAAAAACACTCCACTTTACCACAGCTGTGATTTAACAGCAACCTGAAGAGTTGCACTTTTCTTTCCTCTCTGCCAGTTTGTCACCGCACTTAATGTTAACCCACTATTCACCATCAACAGACAAAGAAGCTGCAAAGAGAATGTTTCTTCGTAAGATTTTTTTAACTTTACAGAGAGATGCTAAGGGGATTTCTGCATGTTCAGCTCACATAAGGGTTGAGTCCTCGCTGCAGCTATCAATTAAATGTTTCTCTTGCATAAATCTGTCCCCATTAAGCTAGCTGATTCAATAAAATGAAGAATTGACAATGCAAAGGATGTTTCCACTGTAAATGAGGTCAAATTGCACATTTTCCTGTTTCAAAATATGCACAAATTTGCATGTTTCTAAAGATGAGATCTGAAAACTGGTAGAGCAACAGTTCAAAATTCTTGTGCATTCATTTTATGCATAAAGTCCACCTTTTTTTGCAAATGAATTTCTCACAGCTCTTCATAATACAAAATCATCATTTTTTTTATCAATACCGGTAGTCCCTGTGTTTTAAGAATATTGTTTTCCAAAAAATTATTACATTTTAGAATAAAGAAAGGAATAAATTGAAACGTTTTTTGTAAAAATGCTTTTAAGGTGAGCATTTCTTAGACAAATGATATTTAAAAAAATTCTTAGAAAACTCTGAAGGTAAAAAAAATCCCGTTTCTCAAAATTATTCATTTTACTTTTCTAAATTTCACATTTCTTTAATGTAATTATTTTATGGCTCATATAAAGGCAACTGAGCAGTGTTTACTGCATTTTGTGGCAAACAATTACACCCAAAAATCATCGTAAACAATTATTGCAACTGTAACCTAATCTAGAAGAAAGCCTTCATTTGCATGAGCCACCTTCAGGTTTTTTTGTCTGAAGCAGTGGGGATGATACATAGCTGGTTAGATGGAGCAGGGGAAGCTTCAGGGATGAAGAATTGAATAAAATAGTCAATTTCATTTGCTCCAGCCTTATAAAAGTTGTTTATCCCACGCTGTATTTTCATTCGCTATTGTACATCCAAGGGGAGAACGAACGGGAGGGAGGAAGGAGGAGGAGGGGTTACTTTCTCTTTTCTCTGTCATGTCCCTCTAACCCTCTCTTCCCCCATCTTTCTTTCTCTCTCCATGCTCCTGTGAATCTCATTCAGGAGAGGAATGAAAACACTATTCACTAGTAGATTCATTTTAACACTGAGGAGAATACCAAAACTAAAGCCTGGATACGACCTTGATCTCGAAAGCCTCTCCCTTCCCCTCCTCTTTCACTCACTGGCCGACTCTTTTTATCCTTACAGTGTCTCTTTGTAACAAATTCTGCTATATGTTTCATGAAGGAAAAATATATATGAGTGGACTTTTGTTACCTTCATCGCACAGAAACTGAGCTGTACATTTAAACTTTGTCTAAATTGTAAATATCTTGTTTTTTCCCCGGTACAGTACATTAAATCTCTACAGAGGGTTAAAAATGTGTTTTTTCTGATCCTTGACCCAGAACTCTTCTAGTAATTGACTGATTGATGAGCAGGAAGCAGCATGAGAAAGAGAGGTTAGCCCTATAGGAGAGAAAACAGTGAATGATGGATGGAGGATACACTGACCAAAATCTGCCTCAGTGCAGCCTAATAAAATGGGGATAATTCTAAAATCACATTTTTAGGCAAGAATCAAAACAAGAATGATATCATCTTTAACGTAAATGCTCTAATTCTGTTTCATTGCTTGATTTAATCCGCCGCATTTTTTTCCACTGACAATTTTCTGGTAATCGTTTGTGGCTAAAGGCGAAACAGATCTTCCATCTATATCAGTGGGTTTTAATTCGATGCTAAAACCCCTTCACAATGTCTCCTGTGATGCACGAAATAAATTGAGTACAAAATGACTTAAGTGAAACCTCGACACCTTCCAGCGGCCCTTTCATTACCAGCTGCAACGCACGAGAAAGAGGATGGAGCAAGACACAGTTGGTCTTTACTGAATTACATACTATGGGTGGAAGAGCAAATTGCTTCCTTGTGTGTGAGTGTGGCTGAGTGTTTAAGGCTCTGATCTAAAATGCTACTTGTGTGCAGCAGTTTTTAGACACTCGCGCATGCTGAGAACATCAGGATGCAAGAATGAAGGATCAAAGGCATGCCCACACTTCAGTAATAAATTACTTACTATACCAAAAAACACACAGCAGAGGTGGGAATGTGTAGATTTCCACACTTGTAAGAGCTTTCAGTGAATACAACCGAAAAGAGGACATAAAGAGTAAGAGTGGATCTCAGTACCTCCTACTCTGGCTTTTGATAGATAATATTTTGAGAACCTTTTCCTTCACACTTCTCACACAGTCACAAAGATAAAGTAGCAGTGTGTACTTGAGTGCATGTGTGTGCATTTGTAGAATAAAAAGGGAGGAGATGGAAGACTTAATCAAGCTGGATGCTGGCAGGAAGCACCAGCAGGTAATAAAAACACAAAGAACCCCCATAATCCCTTTGTGCACCACACCCTCTCATGATTGCATGCACACACTCATTCACACACACATTCATCTTGTAACCTTTGCAGAAAACTTTTGATTTAAAAAAAAAAACACTCATGATTTAAGACTATCAATAACTCAATCCTAACACAGGAAAGAACCTGCAGGCGCTGCAGAGCCGAACTGCATTTGCTTTAACAATAAACACATTAGCCTTCTTAATGATGTCATTGCCTCTCTTGCATCAACACCTTACCTATAGGTGCTTGGAGCTAAAACAGTCTCACAGTAACACACATTTGTTTTAATGACGAGGTCAGCCACAGTGGGCTTGGGGTAAAAAATAGGAAACAAATGTTTGCTAACATTTCTATTTCATTGTAAGTTTAGGATTTGAAACACAAACAAATGACTGTGAAATGTGTTTCCTCTAAATGCAATCACACACACATGATTAGCTCATCTTTTGAGGGTCCCAGCTGTTCATCTGTTGAAGCCCCCCCACCCATCGGTGCCAGACTAAGTGTGCAGTGGAGTGAAAGACTGAGTCGACCTGTGGCTGAGTGACTGGTGCTTCTGAACAAGCTCTGAAAGGGATTTCACAAGAAAAAGTACAAAAATAAGTTAACGTGGCACATGTTTACAATCAGCTGACCACGTCCTCCAGCTGCCCTCACTATCATCAGGAAGGGAATGAATGGTTGATGTTGCAGATACACAAACAGGGAGGTGGTCTTTCACGATAGATTGGTTGAGAAAATGTAGGAATTGTTTCCCATCGTCGGTTTCTTTTAATCATGACCACAACTGTTCACTAACTTTTATCATGTGTTTGCTATTAACGTAACCAGAACAACGAAGATTTATTTACCCAAACAACTGTTGAACTTTAACTCAAAGCATCATCTTTCCTGAACTCATTTGTTGTGCTGAACTTAACCAAAGCTTTACCTAAACTGTATAAGAGTCAAAAACAAGCTCAATATATGAAATGAAAGAACTCTGTTGTGCATTTAATCAAACTTATAGAGCAGAAGGGTGACTTGTACTTTTTGCAGAGTAACTGTGTGTCAAATCAGAAAACCAGATCAGAGGAAAGTTTTAGACATAATGGGGATATTTAATGTATTTTGGGGGGGATTTGAAGAATTAAATAAATATCTAATCATGCTATGTTCTCCTGTCTGTTAAAGAGGCCATTTCATACAAATTTCAGGACTTTGTGGTTATTTCTTAAGTATTAATCTGTAATATGAAACATTTTATATCTAAAAAACCTTAAGAGACACTGATTAACAGACCTTTCAATGTGTCTGCGTCAAAATTCGGCTCATTCCGTCAGGCTTTGGGCAGCAGCTCGTTTATATTCATTATTCGAATTTGCTGGACTCTGATTGGCTAACAAACCAGCCTATGAGAGCAAGGTATACTGTTTTCTGCCCCGCTGCACATGGTAACATCAGACATTCTCTCTTCCTGTTTGCTACGTCTTATGCTACAGCTTTTAGCCAGCAGCATGCTAGGCGTGGTTTCAACTGTGGGAGCTGATGAATACTAACGAGCAAAGGAGTTGTGACGAAACAGATACAGGCCGTTCGAACTCGGGTGTTATCGCCACCTGCGTAGTTTGATAGATTAAAACTGAAAGATAAGTTGTTGACCTGTTTTCACCCACTATGAAGGTAAGAACACCTGTGGAGCTAAAATATTCAACAGAAACCTCAGAAAAACCATTTTAATGGAAGGGCCTCTTTAAATGTCTTCTCTGATGGAATCTGGAGACATTTTTTTTCCTCTTCATTGAAAATACCAGAATCTAGTTTTGTGTCATAAGGTCTGTGATCAGTAAAATCTGCCGGCAGCCCTCCATATGAAGATTTTAAAGCAGCAGCTTCTTGTAAATTCTGTTCGACAGCTTTGATATGAATGCAGTCTGTTTGTGTTTATATTTGGAAGTCTGGATGATGTCCGCAGATTTGTGCTGAAGGTTTTACAGATGACTGGAATGCCAGAGAGAAGGGGAAGCTTATGGCCAGTCACGGCGGCACGTACTGCTGCTTGTGTATTGGGATTTTATAGATGCAAGCTGTAAAAAAAACAAACTGAAAAAACATCTTTGTCTCATATTGAACATATTTACCTGAAAATATAGATAATTTCTTCAGATGTGACTGAAGAAAACAACGCCATTATTTTAGTATTGTATCAAGATTTTGAGACACTTGCAATATGTTTGAATGAAAACTTGGTGAGAGATAACTTTAAATATGAGCATGCTTGAGTAATTTTGGAATTGCTTTTACAACAATTTTCTTTCTTCACTACTGAGCTGTGATACCTGATGGCAGCCAATCTGGAGAAGACTGAGTTTAAGAGTGATGTGTGATAGTAGGAGAGAATTAAACCAAGCGGTGTTGGAGATTGGAAAGACTGAAAGGTAAAAAAAATCCACTTGCGTTACCATAAAGAGGAAAAATAGGCCACATCCCAACACCTTCGGCTCCCAAATGGGGAGGACTGGCTTGCAGGTGTTTACGCTTGTCAGTTCAGGCCAGATAAATTAGACAGAAAAGACAAGAGGAGGTGGTTGTCTAAATCCAGGAGGATGTGATAAGAAGAGGCAATGGAAAAATTGTGAAAGAGGAGAACCTGCCAGTCTGTCTGAGAACAAGAAAACCAGCAAAGCTGCAGTTGTGTCGTCTCACACTTGCATGAACACACTTACAAAAGCTTCAAGAGCTACCAAAAAGCATGTTTGTGTTTTCCTCTTCCTCCCCAGTTTGTCAACTGTTACATGTTGCTTCTGAATGAATATCTGCATGGAGGCAATCCATCATGGTTGGATTATTAAAAGACAAGGAAGCAGACTTGAATGAGGCACCCTGTCGCTGTATGCCAGTTATTAAAACAAAAGCCCAAATTCAAGAGGTGATGGATTGAGTCTGGAAGCAGACCAAAGACGACTAAAAAAAAAAACGACATGGAAAAGAGAAAAGAAAGGAATAAGATCAAAAGGATAACAGAGACATTCCAGACTGGCAACAAGCTGCTGTATACATAAATCTATGACATGAGAGCCATTAAAGCTGAACATGTCTGTGATTCTTAATCATTAAGACAATTATCTGCCATAAAATATGTAACAACTATCACTTGTATAAGGAAAGTTTGAGAAGGAAACAGAGACGAGGAAGAGACGAGGTGATGAGTGTTTATTTTCTGAGACATAAAACCAGGTGAACTTTTGTGACTTTGCCAGCAGATTTTTTTTTACAGAGAAGAATGATGAGAGGAGATAACAACCAACCACAGCATTGTTTTTTTTTTAAATAGGTCATACTGAAACAGCAAAAAACTCCCAAAATATTCAGAAGAAACTCTCACATTCAACACGAGCAACCCGATAAATCCGCCTAAAGCAATTTAGATGCCTAACATCTAAAATAAAGCCTTGATTTTTGCTCTAGATACCCTGGACAGTTAAAACTATCAATTTCATTTTGATTAAAACATTTTATCACCTACATTTGACACAAGTACATAATAAAGTGTCTATTTTTGTAATTAAATAGAGTATAAGTGTATCTGGTTTTCTCATAAGGCTAACAAGGTTGTCTGTACTTGACCTTTTTCTCCTTTTCAAGTCAACAATCTGTGTATATTCCTGAATCAGTTCACACCTACCTTCCTTCCTCATCGCTGCAGCCCATTCCAGTCGATCGGTGTGGTGTGGGCTACTCACACATTTACAGAACAGGAGTTGTGATTTTTTTGGGCTGTGAGTATTTTAGAGGAATATGATAGTTTCTTTACAGATTTGCTTATTAATGTTTCTATTATGTCTGCACAGGCTTTTCTTTTTATAAACATATAAAAACACTGTTGTTCAACATTTAAAACTGCTTTAGCAACTTTATTTTGAAGATTTTGCATTTCAAGGGAAACACTTTTTCTTCTCAGTTTGATTGAACTTAAAGAGAAACTCACCCCCCTCTAAATTATCTTCCTGTCTTCTAACTGCTTTTTTAAAAAATGCTGAAAGTAGGCGTTACTAAGGACCCTTGGGGGAGTGGCAGGCTGGGCTGTGGATGACGTGTCGCATTTCTTGTGTTTGGATTAGCTCCAGCGTGACTCTGCCGTGTTGCAGAGAGGTAACCCAACCATGATGAGAATATAACGTCTATAAATAACACCCACACAGTCACAACCACTGCAGTGAAGTCTTTGCCCCGATTTCATTATTCTTTTAATGATATTAGTTATTCTTTTTGTCGTTGTTTTCAAAGTAGTTTACCGATTGATTGTTGTTAGCCACAATGCTAAAGCTATTGCCGTGTTACAGAGAGGTGTCTGAGTAAATGCCTGAATAGAAATATAACGTGCACAAATCGCATCCACACAATCACAACCACTGCAGGGAAGTCTTTTCCCCAATTTAATGATTCTTTTACTGATATTAGTTTTTCTCTTTGTTGTATTTTTTAGCCAGTTGCTCAAAATCCCTGTGTGCAGCTCTTTGGTGAGAAGCTGAAGACAACGGGCGGGCGGGGTCGAGTGTGTCTGTCTGAGAGATGGTTTTATGCTCCAGGAGGCGTGTCTTAGAGACGATGCTGGTGATGTAGACATGTACCGCTTTCAGCCAATCACAAAATTCAAATGCAATAGCCATATTTCAACCCTAAGAGGGCAGCATTAAGACGTTTTTAGACCAAAAGGTGTAGATTTTAACAAGTTTACATTAATATGTCAAAAAAGCCCAGAAACTGAAAGGTTTCATTGGTAAAGACCCACTAATACAGTTTATGAGCAGAAAAAAAACAGATTTGAGGGTGAGTTGCTCTTTAAATACAAATACGAAGTGTTTCCTAAAGGATCATTTCGAGTCATTTGAACATCCAGTATTCATAATTTAGTGATATCTAGTGGCAAATTTGTACATTGCAACCAAATTATAACCCCTTCAGTTCACCCTTTCATTCCAAACTAGTGTTTCAAAAAATGTTTGGTCTCTTTCAGAAAGACTGAAATTGGGCGGTAAAAGATGCCAAAAACCAGATGTAGATTTTTACTGTATTTTTCTCAGATGCTCATTTAGCTGATTGTAAAAAGAACAAAGTAAAAGATAGAAGAAAGTAAACAGTTGAAGTTTCATTGATGCTTTACTGACTTTGTTTTTTAGGACAGAGACAAACATAAAGGCAAACTGTCATCCATCAAAGTATTATCATGTTGAAAAGACATCTACACAGAGACTGTAATTAATAAAACCGTCTTGATGCTTTTATTTATATTTTCTTGTGTCCACAGTGTTTTCACACTATAGAGCGAATAATCATGTTTTAACTATGCCTTCTCCTCATCTTTATCTGTCAGCTTCTTTTCAGCTTTTGGGGAATAAAATCATGTTGCTTTTTTTCTTCATTGGTCTTGTTATATATTAGCTTTAAAAAGCATTTAGAAATCTGAGTAATCCCCTGTGTGGAACAACTTTCATCACACGAACACATTTCTCGTGTTGAAGAGACTGGAACCCACAAAAAGAACAAGGTTACATGTTTAAATACCAGAACCTTTTTCAGTCCTGTCAATCAGCAGTTGTGATGACACAAGCAGGAAGCTTAATCATTCTGGATGCAGCTGATACAGAGCTGTGTGGGCAAAGCAGAGAAAATTGCTACTGATAAGGACAAGCTTGGTAGCACATGGCCTTCTCTGTCTCTCTTTTTGATCCAATTATCTCTTTGACCAACTCTGTCTGCCTTTCTGATGTGCATTCTGTCATCCACCCTCCTGTTTATCACGTTACTCCTGTTACATCAAGCCATGCTTTATATACTTGCTGGTCATTTAAAGCGAAGCTTACCTGTACAGTTGAACTTAACCCTTCTAAAAGGGTCGTAAGGAGATGAAAACAAAAATTATAACTCGTTTACTCACGGGAAAAAGAAACTGCTGTGAAAACTGTCAGTGTCACCAAAGATGAATGCCACATTAAGTCCACAAAGACAAATCCTGGCATGACGGAGGCTGTGCCCCATGGAGTAGCAATACGAGTGTTGAAACTGTCAAACAGCATAATGCACATTTTACTTGGAAACTCACTTTATGAAGGCCGACTGCAGGGTGCCTTCAGGCACCGCTGTGCAATTTCATGCTATGCTTAGTCACAATACAGACCTGGGAGCTTCAGCCTGCAAAGTTGGTGAGTCAAGTAATGCTTTAATTCACGTTGCCTGGGGTTAAGAAAATGACAATATGTTTAGAGATGTGCGCGCGACACAAAATGGATCTTAATGCAAGCTCAGCCTCTCGTTTGTGATAAACATCGACTAAGCCATCAGCGGAGAGGAACGTTGTCTATTTCTGTGGGCTTCTAATTAAGTTTGACTTTTTTTTCAATCCAAAACGCATCAGCTTTAAAATGTTCCTTTGAGTCATAGCAGAAGTCAGTGAAGATATTTTAGAGAAGAGAGGCTCAGATGCTGGGATAGTTTTACCCACAAATAAAAGAGAATGGCCAATCAATAAAACAATAGATGTAATTCTTGTCTAGGAGCGCTATGATTACAAGCCTGCTTCTTTGACAGGCTCTGGGTACAAATGAGAAATGTCTCCTAGTCAATATTCAATCAATTAGTTTTTATGGAGATGAACACCTCAAGGATATTTGGAGTAAATATGGAGGATGTTTTTAGATTCATTTAATAGAGATGATGTTTTATTCAAATGTGTCAAACAAGTGATAGAGACAAAAATCACATGTATCTGCAAACCACTGGGCAGAGGCGTCTGTTGATTGAGCTGGAGTTTATCCTGGGACTGGTGTTTTTAAAAGTCCTGTTTCTATTTGAGGGTCTAATTGTACATGTACGTGTTTTTGATGAATTTACAGCTGTTTCTCTTTTTATTTTTGTTATTTTCATCTCCTTGAAACCAAACTGGAGCAGCAGACAGAGGATATAAACAGGTGGCCTGCAGGGACTGAATAAGAGGTGTGATGGCTTTCTGTTGTTGCATCCATCTGGTGCAGTTTTCACATCTCGCAGCCTCCTGCTTCTTTATAATAGGTGTGCTTCGGAGTTTTGCAGGGTGTTACACCGTCTATTTGTGCTCCTAATTCAATCCTCGACATGCTGCTGCTCAGCATGCTTTGAAAAAATTTCGAAACCAAAATTTTTTAGAAAAAAAATGTTTCATTTTGCAATGCTACAAACAGACAGAATAATAAATAGACTGTTAAATGTCCTAGGGACTAAGAAAAAACATAAAAAGTATTATTTTGTAAATAATCCTTCTGCATCTGTTTCAGTAATGAAGTCTGCACCATGATTTAATTCAGTGTTTTACCTTCACAGAAAATGATTTCAGCTGTTTATGGCATGTTTCTTGTTGAGCTCCTGCTTCATTCGATGTAGCTTCCATTATGCTAAGTGACCAAGTCTGTGTCCTCGCTGATAACTGGCTAACTGGCCTTCTGTTCTTCAGCAACGTACCTATCAGATCTGACTTAGCATGATGCTAATCTCTATTTAAGTGGCCATGTGCTGGAGAGTGAGAAGCACACGACATCATATGCTTTCTCTCGGTTTTTTATTCGCCTATAAAAGCCATTTCCAGTCCTTGTACATATTTTTTCCTTCTCTCTCAGCTTCACTTTTCTTCATGCAGCTAAACATAAAATAAATCTTCAAAACCAAATAAAACCTCATCGGACAGACCCGCTTCCTCTCTGTGACAAGAAACATATATTTATAATGGAGAGGAGAAGAAACTGAACACAATAACACACTGTGTTAGCCTGCAATACCGTGATGCTGATAACAGAAGATCTTGTTTTCTGTTAGTGCATCATATCCAAAAGCTTCATGAATCATCTCTAATTTTAAAAAAATAAAATAAACGAACATTAAATCCTGCTGCCGCATGAGGCCAAACTGACAACGTATTGTTCTGGAGTGGGTGCCGTTCTTCCATTGTACAGAATGAATCTGTCTAAATGTCGTTATCTCCATCGACCATATTGTGGGAGTGATGCAGCTGTAAATGAATGAACGAGGCTAAAACAGGGAAATCATTGAGACGCTCCCATCAGCATGCAAAACAATACATTTGGAGACTAAATGTGTTACAAAATGCAGGACAACGGGTTGCAAATTACATGTTGTCAGTCGGTGAAGAGCCGTAATTGTCATTAGGTTATTATGTCATAATGTGAGGAAACACAATACAGTAAGTGCAGTGATTAATGTTGACATCGGAGAGACTTTTTGCTTTAGTTGAACACCAAATAAATTACAATAAAGAAGAAAACAATTATTCATAATAAGAGAAACAGGGATTTTTTTAAAATATCTTCAAATATACCCGAGATGATGGGGAAAAAAGGTTGTATGCCCTTAGGAAACCAATGTTTCTGTCACTAAACCTCATTACAGGCAACCTGATCAGCTCAATTAGTGTCACTGCATGTGCAGTGCGGTGGAGTTGTATGTTCAGACTTGTTAGATGTAAGACATGTTTCATGACAACAAGAACATAAATATAACTGCAGGCAGCCTCCGAGTCACCAGCATTTGTGCCTTTTATTAGCTTATGAGGTAAACCAAGCTAAAATGATTTCTTGAACATCCAAATATTTTACCTATCGTCATATTTTACAATCCAAAAACCTGTTATCATTAATTAATCACCTTAAAATAGCAAACATGTCAACAATAAAGACGATTTAGGCTTATTTCCTCTGTAATCAGCTACTGTATAAACCCTTAAACATAATCCCTTTAGGTTTGCACATAAACATGAGGCAGGATCACCGGTTAACCTCAGTTAACTCAAGACGTGCATTTGGCTGCCGTTCGTGCAGCAACTGCAGATCTCTCCACTATAAACACTGTAACGACTGTAAGTTTAGTGTGATACAGGATGAGAATTGAAAACGAGAGCTTTTGCACATGTTTTGAAGTCAAACTTAATTAGCAGAGAAGGCCAACACCGTGTAACGCTCTGCGTGGATGCTGGTGCCACAAGAGAAGTGGATTTTTTTTTATAATGAGACTACAAAATCAATATAAAGATAATAAGATTCATTTATGCAGCAGTATCAAAGGAAAAGCTTTAACCTATGAGCAAGTCATGTTAAAAATACACTATGTTCTCTACTGTTGTGCTGTAGTTTCATATCTATTCTTCTGTTTTCATATTGGGGGTAGAAAACAATTATACACACTGTTACTATATTTTTGTCTCCTAATTGGTATGAACAAAGGATTCACACAAACATTCAGAGCGATATAAGAAATAAACTACAGTAATGACGTAAAAATAACAAAAATGTGACCTTGTGTTTGTTCTAGAGATGTTTGATTCAGGACTGTGTCTCATATGGACTGTAATCATGCTGTAATTACAGTGTACAGTTACAATGAACACTCACACAGACTTGAAAATCATGTACCAACTGGTGGAAAATGGCATGAAATTACATCGGAACAACCACCTTTCAATTGACATTCGCCGTTAAATTTATTTCGAGCATCACTCGCAAGCTATAAGATCCTCCTCAAAACTGCCCTTCCAGTGTAGCAAGTATTTATAGTTTAAAGGTATATTATGTATTCTCTATCTCTGCCTTGTGTCACAAATTTCAGCAAAGTGCAGATGACGTTTCTTCGATAAGCAATTTTCCATGCTATGTCACAGCGTCTTTGTGATCACTGACTTCTTATATGAGCTGTGTCAAGCAATTTTCTAATGGAAATGTTGCATCAATGCAGAGGCTGCGGCCGTACAGCTTGGCTGTAGATCTATTGTGTGTGGGTGGCGAACCAGGCCAGACCTGACCAGCTGGTTAATGTCTTCTGTTAGGAAAAACAAAAGAAAAAAACGAAAACGTAATAAAATAAAAAATAAATGAACGTGTACTTGAGCTTTTTCTTCCTATATAATTAAATAAAAAATTTCATGGGCATTTAATTAAGGATTTTATTTAATGAAAGGTTATTCTAATGAAACGATGTGAATATTAAGCATTATATGGAGGTAAAGATTCAGCTTTTATAATATATCTAATATTGTCAAGAAAATAGAAGCATTTTTATCGTTTAAATTAACAGAAAAAATGTTTGTGCAGCAAAATTTTTCTTCCTATTTACTCCCTTGTCTCTTCTTCACACTATCTCTGTTGTTCCTCCCAAGTGTTAAAAGCTGTAAGCGTTCCACACCCACCAAACTTATTTTATTTTCAGCTGCCATGAGACAAATTGTTTAAATGAAATATACCACACAAGAGGATGAAAAACCTCAAACAGTCCTTCTGCCTTTTATCTCTAACCCCCCCCCCCCGACCTCTTCCATAGCTCCAGTCTGGCAACATCAAGAGATCTGCATTTACAACTTCCTGGTATCGTAAGTGCCGAGGAAGGAGAAATAAAAGCGATGCTGTGGTCGACTGAAAGTGGCGAGGGCCTCAGCCTTGAACTATTCTTCTGATTCTGAGTGATAATGAAGAATAGAGTGTGAAGAGACTCCGGTGTTTGTGTGCTTCAGAAGGTGTTATGTTTCAGTCGATCGGTCAGACGTTGGACGTGCGTCTACTTGCAGCTCCTTTTGCTTTACTCTGTGGAAAAAAAAAAAAAGTGGGAAACCTGAGCCTGCTGAGCCCACTCACCGTGATGTTAAGCTAATTCCAAGATTACTGCCTCCTTTCAATCAAAACTATGAAAACATCCAGCTTGTCTCTGCGCCTCATCTCATCGTCTGTTAGCTGCTTGACTGACTGCCAGACAGCAGACACACATCAGGTGAAGCAGCTTTCTGAGTTTACTGACAAACGTAAAAAGTTTTTGCAGAACTCGAGGGGATAGTTTGGTTCTCATGTTGGTGTGAATTTAAAATGAAGCAAAAAGATTTGTGTACGTTATTTATTAATAACTGAAAAACATTGATTTAAACCTGCAGAAGGACTCCTCTATATCATGATTTTATAAAACAAAGCAAATAGTCTCGTATAGATTCTCATGGATAATTTCACAGAAGAACTTCAATGTTAATGTAAACTGTTTGCATTATCTATAAGAAATCCCTTTATGTGCATAAAGACTACTTCAACTGAGGAAAGTTGCATTTCCATCATCATTTTCCAATAATTTCTCACAGTTTCCTGTTTTGGTCTCTTGCATTTTAATGAGCATCTATTGACATTCACATCATAGATTCAGCTGCAGAACCAATAACCGTGTGCACACGGGCTTTACGCCTAATAACAAGCAGAGACCAATAAGTTTAAAGAGGTGGTTTCTCACACTTGTGGCTAAAGGAAGACAATTGATTCCAATATTACTTCTAATTTAATACCGATAGAAGAAGGTTAAAAAATTTACTTGCAGAATCAGACTTTGGCAACATCTGTGAAGCAGCAACAAATCCAGTAGAATTCTGATCCATCACTGAAAAATAGTGGTGTGATTAATTCAGTATTACCGTATATACTAATATACTGTATATAAGTTGGTTTTTTAAGGAGTAAATTTCAGGTCTGAAGAGGGGTTCCGACTTATACGCGAGATATCGGGAAGAAGTAGTTTTTTTTTTCAAAGGAAAATGTCGACAGCTTGGGGACTAGAGCAAGTACTCGGACGAGCGAACGATGTTCCTTATCAGCATGGATTATCAAAGACACGTTATATCTTTTTATTGTTATAATAATAAAGAAATTTATCCAATTTTGTTACTTGTTTATAAAATAAACTTGTATTGTTTTACACAGAACGAAATCAATCGGTGCCGAAACGATTGCCGAAAGTACCGATTTTCATTATTTTCTGCTTGATCACTGGGACTTCCTGACACAAACTGATTCTGACACCAACTTATACGCGGGTCAAATTCCTCAATTTTTCTGCTGAGAAGGAGGTCCAACTTATACGCAAATCGACTTATACGCGAGTATATACGGTAATTAAAATTATGCAAAAATATGAAGATGGTATGAGCAATGTGTGTCACCACATTTGTGGCTGTGGATGACATCATTAGAGAGAAAGGAAGCAGTCCACATGAAATGTTCCAAAACTTTTTATGTGTTTATGACAGCCCACCTTGACATTAATAAATATAAAGACTCTGGTTCTGAATGTGAATTTCTCTTCCTACTACCATCTTCCAGACATCTGCACACTTACTTATACACAAATGTCAGAGGAGTGGTGCAGTTACAATATACAGTATACATGAACCAAAAGACTGCAAAAAAAAAAATTCAATTTCCTCAGGGATTTGTTGCATGGCTGTACATCTCAGCAAACACGCGTGTATTTGAATGTGTCTGCGTGTTTGTGTGGATTTCTGCGGTCTAACTAACCATCTTATTTCCCCATTGGAGGACTCAATCTGGCTGTGACTGCATCCGCTGGCACACTCGCATTAACATTTCATACTGATTGTCTCTGTCAAAGTAATTCATCATCATCAACTAAAAGACTGTGACTGGAGGCTCCCTCAATGCAGCATCTCTTTCTAGCTTCTCTCTCTCTGTTTCCTAATTTTCTGGCTTTCGTTCATTCTATTTACTTCCTTTACCGCTCTGTATTTTCTCACTCATTCCCATCTGGCTCTTAAGATAAACACAAGTCTGGCTCTCCTGTGCAGACAATTTATCTATAAAGAAGAGGAGAGTCGGGTTTGGCTATTGTTTCTCTGTCTTTTCTTTTTTCTTTACCTCAGTGTTTTGGGGGTTTTTTGTCTTTGTTTGTTTTGGATTGTTGCCTCTTTGCCTGGATTTATATTGACAAGTCTATTTGGAGGTAAATGTGATTTAAAACTTTGTTTGAAACAAGCTACTTAATAGAGCTAGAGACTGAAATTCAAGAAGCACAGAAGGGGAAGGGTTCAAAGCTTCACTCAGCTGAAAAACCAACAACAGTAAGCAGACCTTAGCTGCTGTCAAATATGACTTAGAGAGAAAAAAAAAGGATGACAGGCCATGTCAGGTTTTTCTTTCTTCTTGTTTCCCTCAATCTGTCTCCCTTTGATGAGTCCCTGGAGTAACCTGCCCCTTCCCTCCTTTCCATCATCCATCCATCCCTCCATCAAATCCTCTTTTCATCCACCACCATCACATCCAAACCACCAGCACCACCATCTTTAATCCAAGGACAAGGCCAGCAGGAGCGTGCACACTCACCTTTACATGCACACAATCTCAGAGAAAGCCTGAGCGGCGGTACTTTACAGTCTGCTGGCTACAACAATGAAATCTGTGCCTTACCAACAGCCTTAGGACCCCTAAAGACATAAGAGGATCAAGTTGTTCATCCAGTAATTTAAACCATTTAACTGTTTGTGCATTTAATTCCGACTGACATTGAATTTTTGAGAAAAGAGGCTATCTGGTCAGACACAGCGTAAGCTTAGAACTCAAGCAAAGCTGGCTTAAAGAACAAACCCTGACAGAATTTAGGAGACTACTGGTGTGAGAGGGACAATCGGATGAGTTTAATTCAAGTGTCAGGTTGTTTTTGATTACTTTGAAAGCATCTTCTTCTTCTGAAAGAGAAACTACAGGATCTTCCCTGTAAATGAAAACTCGATATTTGTTTGCAGTTGATTTAAAAGGTGAAGTTCAGCAGTATGAGTCACTGAAAGGAAAAGGATTATCACTGTTACCTTAGAACTCAGATGAAGCTTAATCTCTGATGGAAGGATAATACAACAATATTTCAAAATGTCTGGATGTAATGTTTTGCTGGAAAGGCTTTTTTTTAGATGTTCTTTGTCATCTAATTGTCTTGCATTATCATGCAGGTCAATGTAGGCCACAAAATAGCAAACTCTGATGGAACGGCTTGAAAAACATGCAAGTTATTTAGTAAGTCATTTTTATGTTTTCACATATAAAAATCAAAAAGTAACATAAGATGTATAAAGATAAAACTTATAAAAACGCTACAAAAAAACAACCTGTCAACAACCTGCTTTCCTAAAAAATAATGTCTTCAGTCCCTTTTTCAAACGTGTCCACAGAGTCGACCACACGGAGCGATAAAGGAAGGGCCTTCAACAGTCTGGGGGCCACAGATTGAAAGGACAGATCTCCTCGGGTCTTGGGGACCACAAGAAAGTTCTGCCCAGAAGACCGAACAGCGCTGCCAGAGGAACATGGGGTCAGAAGGTCAGATACATAGACCGGGGCCTGACCTTTTATGGCTCCGAAACTTAAAACCATGATTTTAAAATCAACACAAAATTTGATTGGGAGCCAATGGAGGGACGACAGGACTGGGGTGATATGAGCCCGATGGGGGGTTCCTGTTCCAGCTGAATTTTGGACAGTCTGAAGTCTGTTAAGAGCAGACTTATTAAAAAAAGTGAACAAAGAATTACAATAATCATAACGTGTGAACACAAAGGCATAGATAATCATTTCTAGGTCTTTCTTTGATAGCATGTGTCGGATTTTAGCAATGTTCAAAAGGTAATAAAAACAATTTCTGACAAGCTACTTAAAGCGAGTCTCCAAGGTCAGGGCCTGGTCAGAAACAACTCCCAGGTTTCTGAGGATGGATTTGACAGAGGAGCCGAGAGAACCAAGGTACTGTTTAATGTCAGGAATCTTATGGTCGGGGGGGAAGATCAGGGTTTCAGTCTTGTTAGAATTTATCTGTAAGTTTGTGTTTAGCCAGTTTGTAATGGAGGCATGGACGAAATTTTGATTTCAGAGGTGGGGGGGACAGAAGTGTTTTTGGGACAATCTGGGATGCAACGATCATCAACTTAGATGAGTTATAGAGAAAAAATATATAATTGTACAATAATCACGAGTTTAGATAAATAAACATAAATTAATTTACATGGTATTTTTACCTTTTTGATAATAATAATACATTTTATTTATCAGCACTTACACTAAAGGAATACATGTTTCAAGATTATTGTGAGCTTTTTTACACGATGAGGCTATAAAGGTGGACATGCTGCTTTATGGACCCAGTGAAGGTGTTGAAGGACGGCTGGAACACATTTCTTTGAGTAACTTACAGTTTGACTTCTAAAACAGTCTCTTATGTCGCCTTTTTTTCTCTTTGACATCATAAACCCAAACGCCGGCCAAACGACAGTTGCACAGCACTCCTGACCGCAGGTTAGCTTGCCACCACACCGGTCTGTCTGTCTGCAGTGTGCAAACAGACAAGGGGGAGTGACAGCAGAAACAGCCAATCACACAAGAGGAACTGGTAGGCGGGCTAAACTAGGGGAGACACACTCTAAGAACCGTGACATGAAACTCTGTCATTAATAGAACAATAACAGCAGTACATCTTCTGCATGATACATGATAAAGTACTCAGAGTTGATGCAACTCACAAATTTTCTGATATCAGTATTGAACTTTTTCTAATATAATATAAAAACATGACCAACCAAAATTACAAGTTTCCATTTAATATCATTCAGCTCAGTCTTCTTTTTTTTTTTTTTTTAAAGCATGTGTATCTCACATTTACACATTCTGTGCCTAATCTTGCGCTGCATTTGTTTCTTTCTCAGCTCAGGTTGTTAATTGGCTGTTTCTTTAATCTCGCAGTTTGTAAGGAATCAATTCACTGGAGCAACCTAAAAGACTTCATTTTTCGTTTTCGTTTCACTTCTGCAAAGATAAACCAACTGTGAAATGATACAGTAGAGGATCGAACTCTCGTAGCATATTAATGCGATGAATTAAAATCACTCCCAGACAGGTTTAAGGAGACCTGCAAGGTGATTTTGAGAAGTTACTCAGATCAAATTGACTGAAAGTCCTTATTCCTTTCTGCACAGTCTTAATCAAGGGATTTGTTCCTTTATTATAGAAGTAAATAGCAACATTAGCAGCAATGTGAAGTCAGATTGCAGAAGCCTGGATTTTCTTTCTGGTTCTCAGAGTAAAATTCCCATAAAATGACAGTTTCATGTTGAATTCAAGCCATTCCTGTTGAATCAATCAAGGCAACAAAGGTATGCCTGCAGCTGACATGTTTCCAGAAGCACTCAGTCATCTGCTTTGCCCTTTGACTTCTTTTCAACATCTGTCAGAAGACTGAGGATGACAACAAAAGTGCTGTAAAACTGGTAGCGTGGGGTAAAAAGGACTTTCTGAATTGCTCAACAACAGGAGTGCTGTTGCTTTCTTGGTGTCTGTTTGCTGGTTGAGGTGAGTGGTTGGTGGACAAGACAACATCAGCTGATGGGTGCAGCTAATCCCCCTTGTGCAGCAGCATCAGAGCATTACTCCACGTGGAGTAACAGCAGACTAACTGCCGGATGAGGACACAGGTTACAGAAGGCAGGTTTAAAGCAGGTGAAGGTGGCAGAGACATTCACAGGTTAATAAACAAACCCACTGCAATAAAACAGCAAGTAAGACCCCCATTGAAGCACATGCAACGACCCCTTATGCCAGCAGAGACGGGTAATGTTTCCTGGAAAGTAATGTGAATGTAATCTAGTCAGCATTTGCTATGCAAGACACACTGTGATCGGAGAAGTAGCAGCTCATAAACAAAGCAGCAGGGTGTTATAAAGACCAATTGAGGACAGAACCTCTTGGATCACACCTGCAGTGTATTTTCATTCAACCCCATAAGTGCACAATGACATTAAAAAGCACAAAGTGCAGAGTAATAAATCAAATGGACAAGCGAGTCTAGAGGCTACACAGATATTATCTCCAGATGTGTCAGAACAGTTTGTTTCATTATGCTGAGTAATATCAATTGCTATCAAGTTACAGCTAAGCACAGGGTAGTTTGCTATAATTTCACTGAATGCATTTATCTTTTGCGTTTCAGTGAAATTACAACCCAAACTGAATCCAGTCTGAGGAATAAGCTGCAGCCAGAGAAAATCATTCAACAGGTTTTTACTCCCAGATAAAGCAAAAAAAAAAAAAAAAAAACAGCACAGCACATTTAGAAAAGTCGTATATTTGTCCAGTTGCCTCTTTTTATTTTTGAGCTTTAACATCAGATTAAGATTATCTGACCTCCCTCTATGCACAGATACATATCTCACACTATGCTGTGCAACTGCTGTATTTGCATCTAGCTCATTCTATGGAGCAGCGGAGATGCAATAACAACACAAGCTAATCCGAGCAATGTGCCTCAGAGGGGTTTATCTCAGGGGGAGGGACTTAGAAAAGAGGGGGAGCGGAGAGAGGGACTTAAAGCAGTCATTGTCCCTCCAGAGCAGATTAACTATTTTAAAAGCTGAGGTGACGTATGTTGCTGGCTCACTGTGAAGGCAAACCAGTGCTCTCAAACACTTTGTGAGTTCATGTTTCTCAGACCAATTATTTAACCTCTTTCTCTACAAAGCGTTCTTTTCACTCCAATATCTGTTGTGTTTACCCAGACTGTATTATTTTGGGTTTTATAATTTTCTTCTTTAAAGAGGCCCTTCCATTAAAATCGTTTTTTCTGAGGTTTCTGTTGAATATTTTAGCTCCACAGGTTTTCTTACCTTCATAGTGGGTGTGAAAACAGGTCAACAACTTCTCTTTCAGGTTTAATCTCTCAAACTACGCAGGTGGTGATAAAACCCGAGTTCTTCGGAGTCCGAACGGCCTGTATCTGTTACATCACAACTCCTTTGTTCATTAGTATTCATCAGCTCCCGCAGTTGAAACCACGCCTAGCATGCTGCTGGCTAAAAGCTGTTAGCATAAGACGTAGTAAACAGGAAGACACGACGTCTGACGTTGCCATGCGCAGTGGGGCAGGAAACAATATACCTTGCTCTCATAGGCTAGTTTGTTAGCCAATCAGAGTCCAGCAAATTCGAATAATGAATATGAACGAGCTGCTGCTCGCGGCCTGAAACAGAACAAGCCGGAACCAGCCAAATTTTAATGCAGACAGACTGAAAGGTCTGTTAATCAGTGTTTCCTGACGTTTTTTAGATATAAAATGTTTCATATTACTGGTTAATACTTAAAAAATAACCACAAAGTCCTCAAATATGTATGAAACGGCCTCTTTAAAGGTTCAACATA
>SSNP01000067.1:570181-817681 GCA_006937955.1 Pachypanchax playfairii
TTCGTCAGACTGCAAAAGACAAAAAGAAGCTTGTTAATCTGTGTTCAACGATACAATTTGTGGTGCAACAAGCAATTACCTGCAACATAGCCTTTGATGCAGAAGTCTCTCTTAACTGTTTTTATGTCTTTACCGCCAGGAACAAAGTGTTTAATCTTTGCAGATATACCAGAAAGATGACAGCTGGCATACATCAAGTGGACTGCTTTTAGAGCGGGTGGCTTTTATCATCTGATTAAGCAGCATCTTTCTTCTGTATCTATGAATGTTGCAAAATGTCAATGCATAAAGCTGCTTTAAAAGAGAGACAGTCTCAGATAATATTCATCAGGAAGCGTGCATCGATGAGTGCATGTCTTCGCAAGTCTACACATGTGCATCACTAAACCCTAAAATATACATTTTTACACTGAAAACCATCATTTTTAATGTGTTTGACCTGCTTTACTGTAAAAAAAGGGGAGCAATTCAGTTGTCATCATTTGATTTGCTCCTAAGTCGCTTTTCAATTAAATTGCTCTCTTTGAGAGTTCATCCAACGACTAATCATGGTCAAATGGAGAAGAGGAAACAGAGGGAGCCAGAAGAAAATTGGAACAAATTAAATGAACCATAACACCTTTGTAGCTCCCATTCATTGATTTGTGTTCTTTATGTCACAGTTGGTAGCACTGTTGCCTTGCAACAAGGAGTTTAAAACTCAGCTGGGACCTTTCTGGAGTTTGCATGCTCTCCTTTTGCATGTGTGGTTTTGTTTCTTCCCACACAGTAACCCCTCCTTTCCACCGGACGCGTCAGCAGCGCGTTACTGGAGCAGCACGTCATACGCAGCTGTAGTCAATAGAACCCTTTCCACCGGATCCGTCAGCAGCGCGAGTCGGCCGCGTCTCAGGAGCGACATGTCGCGGCCCTTTCCTAAACATACACGGCGGTCCTATTTTCTACACGCTACGCTTCTGAAACGGAAAATATTGGAAAGGGAAAGACAGGAAATCAGATGCAGAAACTCCGGAGATTTTCAGAATAAAATGTACTGCTTTCCTGTTGCTTTACATAAAAACCTGTGCGGCCCGGTGAGAAGTTATCACCTAGTGAATTTGGATATTCCCTGACTTAATATAAACGTATTAGCGATTATGAAACTGACAGAACATAAAACACAAACCTTTTGGAGTCATTGTAGTTTTTTCCTGCTTGTTGCTGTGTATACTGACGAAGTCACGCGTGATTTTGCTAATCTCGCGTGACTTTGTGCTCTTTCGGTGACAGCTGCTTCCCTGCTGCTACGCGCCTCATACGCACCCGGTGGAAAGGGCCAAGCAGCAGCATAAGCGAGCGAGACGTTCTGCTTCAGTCATGCTCTGCTAACGCGTCCGGTGGAAAGGAGGAGTAAGAACATGCATGTTAGGTTCATTTGTGACTTGAAATTGGCCCTGATCTGACAGATCTGTATGAATGGCTGATGATCTGTCCAGGATGTGCCTCTGCCTCTCACTCCGACTGCTGGAGCCAGGCTACAGCTACCATTACCATGCACAGGAACAAGTGGGTATAGAAAAGGATATATTTAAGATAAATTATCAGTTTTAGCCTCTTCAGCTGTTTTTAGCAGCTTAAAATGCTTCAGACTTGATTGAATTCCGGTGAGGTCACAAAGGCTAAAAGGATCATAAAAACTGTGAGAAGATAAATTTTCAAATTACGCATTTACGTTTAAAAAAAGAGACTATTTTTATTGGAACTGATGGTTGGCCTCTTTAAACCGACCATCATGCCCTGTGAAATGTCCCCATCAGAGCCTTGGTGCTAATTACATTCATGACATTATCCCATGGTATACATGTAAGTCTTCCTCTAAGTTCCAATCAATACAGAGTTTGTTAAAGAGCCACTAATGTCTATGGCTCCATGCCTTGCAGACACTAACGACCTCACTCTGGATCCGACTACGACAGCTGAAGACACCCAGCACACACAGCAATCAATACTTTCTCATACAGGCTCAGTCTTTTTCCTGCCGTCTATCTCGTTGTTTGTCTCACTGCCTCGCTTTGCGTTATCTGTCAGGTCTATCTCTTCCTTTCACCTCAGTCATCTCGGCTCGATTCCTTCTCTCTCTGTGTCTTTTGCCACAAACACTTTCCATAAGCAGTATCTCTCTCTATCTGCGCTTCTCATCTCTTCCATTCCTCTCTCAGTTATTCACTCTGTCCATCTCAATCTTTTTTTTTTCCTCTGTCTGTTTTTCCTCTCTTTACCCATCTTTCTCCCCTCCCTCTGTCTCTCTCTGTCTCAGCCCAGCCAACAGCTTCATTGTCCTTGGGTCAGGGTGAACAATGTCGTCCCACATGGGGCCTCAGTGCGGTCCCAGCCGAGAAGGCAGGGAGCACCAGAGAACACCCATAACTCAATGTTTCAACTGGGCTGTGGGATAAAGGGAAGCCTCACACATGGCTGACTATGTGGGTCAGCCTTGGATCATTTAAGGAGGAGGCCAGCAACTGGCACCAGAATCCCCCACTGAGTGTGTGTTTATGTGAGTGTGTGAATGAGTGTGTCATGTTCCCTTGCAACCGAGTGCCGAGCACCCCCCCCACCCCCCACCCCCCCTCCCAACACCACCCTCTTCTTTAGTTTATCCCAGCCAACTATTCTATGGGAAACCTGCTCATCTCCACTGCTGCTCCCCTCCTCCCCCATCCTTTACCCGACCGCACCCCAATGTGGTGGGGACAAAACAGGGGGCTCTATGGGGCCACCAATTAGTCGTTCCCCATGGGGTGACATGGCCCATGAATAGAAGAACCCCCAAACTGTCCACGCATATAATCTCAGCCTCTCTTTTGGAGTCATAGTCACACAGATTCAACCTTGTATTCAGAAAGGTTCTCTTGATTTAAAAGCACGGCTCACTGGTCCCAAAAAAAAAAGAAGAAGAAAAAAAAACGAGCATCCAAGTACTAGCGAGTCACTTTGTCTGAAGAATTGGATGGGGCTTGTTCTTTCCTCTGTGTGTGCACGGATGGCTCTGAGAGGGAAGGGAGGAGAGTAAGACAAGGTGAATTTTTCCCATCAATCACCAAGTGACATAAGCAACAATAGAAACTTTGAATCCATTACCTAAATAAACAAAGACATAGCAGGAGAGTCTGATGCAGAAACTTAAGATGGAGGGGGCAGACTGTGTAAACTAAAGTGGTGATTGAGTAGGCGCAAGAGGATCTATTGAATGAACAACCGGATTGCTCATGAACCGAAACACGTCATAGGGATCAGACGTCTCAATAGCTGCATCATCTCATCAACGAGGCCCTCCCCCACTGCTGATTGATACTGATTTAATTAGTTTGAAGAAAAAAGAAACATGTGAATTTTATTTTTGTAAATCAAAAATATGCTTATGACATCTTGCGCCAGATGATTTTGTAAGATTATTAGCAGACGCCTCTCAGCTAGTTTAAGATTTAAACATTCCTTAAATCTCCTCATCTTTTAGAAAAAGAAACGTTTAGATTCTATTGACGTTTAACATGATTTGGCGCCCAAGCTGCTCGCAGACAGTCTGGCTCTAACCCTCACTAAGCATTCTAATTAACACTAACACACACACACACACACACACACACTGTGCTGAAATCCAAAAGATGAATTTAAAAGACCTTATTTCAGTAACAATATTCAAATAAAACCAAAAAATGATTCTTTTAACACAAAATCTTCTGTTTCTCTTCACTTTAAAAAGATTTATGATCTTGGGCCACATGACAGCCTGGTCATGTGACAAGTTCCCACAACACACACAACTTGCAGAGATTAAACTTGCTATTTTCGACCTTTTACCTTCTCTGCACTGACCATTGGCTCAGAGCTTATACGGGACAAGATAGGATAAAGGAGCAAAACAGAGACTGAACCCAAACAGAGCAGGTGAAAGGAAGTGTCATGTGATCCTCTTTCCTGAAAAAATAATTCTCAACACATGAAATAAATTACATTTTATTGTTGTAAAATATTCTCTTTGTTACTATGTGATAGATCTCTTTTGCCAGATATTTATCAAAGAAAAAAATCTATTTTAAAATTTAATAAATAAAACAGAATAGCTGAAAAAAAGATCACTCTGCAAAAGAGCCAAATAGGCTGTTTAATGCTTGGCTGTATTTTAATGCACAAACCTACGGAACGTTGTTCTGAAAGGTCAATAATCCTCGGCTTAATAACAGACAAGAAATCCCACCCTGTCTGTATTAAACACATAACAGAAACTTCTGTTGAGGGTCAGGGTGTTGCAGTATATGACTGATGGTGTCACTAAAAGCATCGCTGTTTGTTTTATCTCCTGATACAGCTGGTATTTTATCTGAAGGTGAAAGCTGCAGAGTAGCTTTGTGGGCTCCCACTGAGAAGGCGTGGAGCGGTGGGTGCTGCTAGGCAATAGATCAATGACTCCAAGTTCCCACTGAGAGATATAGAAAGTACAGGGGAAGCAGCAGCTGGGCCTTTAAAAATAGCTCATCTGATTGCAGCACAGCTTTAACCCAAATAATGGAGAGTCTGACCAAGATCTGCAGAGGTCTCTTCATTTAGGTTTACCCCCGTGACCTTCATACAGACTGGAAACAAGAGAGAGAGAAAAATAGAAAAGCCAGACATGACTTCTCTTACCTCTGTTTGTCTTCTATTGTGAAGTGATGTTCTTATAAAAACTTTTTAAAAAAGATCAAAGCATAAGCTGGCATATGAACCCACACACACCATGGGTGTGTGTTGTGGGAGCATTATTGTGCAGTGTGTTGGTGTCATCCATCAAACTTGTCAGTTTACAGCTAACAGGAAAAAGCTTCAGGGGAATGTCAGACAATCAAACATCCACCCACGTTTCCCTTCAACACACACGTCCTAGTCCACTTAGCACTGTGGGTTCAGCAAGCTAAGTGACATAAGTAGTAGTAGAAAATCTTAAAGAGGCCATTTCATACAAACTTCAGGACTTTGTGGTTATTTCTTAACTATTAACCAGTAATATGAAACATTTTATATCTAAAAAACGTTAGAAAACACTTATTAACAGCCCTTCTGCATTAAAATTCGGCTCGTTCCATCAGGCTTTGTCAGCAGCTCGTTCATATTCATTATTTGAATTTGCTGGACTCTGATTGGCTAACAAACTAGCCTATGAGAGCAAAGTATACTGTTTCCTGCCCATTGCGCATGGCAACATCAGATGTAGTATCTTCCTGTTTGTTACGTCTTATGCTACAGCTTTTAGCCAGCAGCATGCTAGGCGTGGTTTCAACTGCAGGAGCTGCCGAATACTAACGAACAAAGGAGTTGTGATGAAACAGATACAGGCCATTAGAACTCGGGTTTTATCACCATCTGCGTAGTTTGAGAGATTAAAACTGAAAGAGAAGTTGTTGACCTGTTTTCACACCCACTATGAAGGTAAGAACACCTGTGGAGCTAAAATATTCAACAGAAACCTCAGAAAAATGTTTTTAATGGAAGGGCCTCTTTAAAAGAACAAAGAACTGGGTAAAATCTTCTAAAATAGTTTTGTTTACATGTCTATTATAGTGTTTTATTTCAACTTATTTGCTTAAAATTTTCTAAACTTTTTCTTCAAAATGAAAATCTGCTGAAAAACAAAAATATATAAGTTGATATGTGGTATTAATGTTCCAATAAAACATATCTTTCTTGTATTTATCATGACTGATGTCTCTAAATCATGTTTCTTCTTCATGAAACGGCATGTAATAATCCCAATTTAGCTTTTTTTCATTTTTTTTTCTTCTAAAAAGAGTCACATCGTTCTTAATACAATGACACTGAAATTTAATGAGAAAAACAAAGACTCAGCTTTTCTCTGACCCAGAAAATAAAACAGCAAATTAGCATGCGATGAGAAAGAAAGCCATAAACAGAACTGTAAATAAAAAGAAAAAGAAATAATTAGAAAGATGATGATTCTAGACAAGTTGGCTCATTACTAAAAGAAAACTCCATCCCTTTGTGCTCCATGTTCACCAATACGACTTTTCCTGTTGACTAAACAGATTTCACTGAGGAGCCTCTTCTGCAAAGACAAAAACTCCTCGCTTTTCTCTCTCTTTTTTCTCTGTATCCCATTTTCTTTTCTAATAATTCTCCCTGACTGCTTGTTTCTACGCTCCTCTCTCCCTCCTCCATCTTTACTCAACTTTCTCAGGGTCAATTGGACTACAGTAACTAAACAGCAGTTCCCCCTGTCACATTCCATCCAGGCATCCTCAGTGAGTGACTACAACTTATACTAAAACAAATGGGCTTTGAAGGACCCAGCTTCAGCAGCTATTACCATATGAACGACTCACTTCCTCAAGCATAATGAAGTACCTTGACAGAGCTTCTTTAGACTGAGGCTGTCCTTCATGAGTCTGTGTTATAAATGGGATATAAAGTCTGCATGTCTTCCCTGGTTTTCCTCCACTGCTCTGGCCTGCATGATCTACCCGGCTCTGCTTTCTTAGCTTTGCAAGACTCACCTCATGAGAAGCAATCAGAGTTTCACAGACTCACTTGCACAACCTCACAGCAGAGGTGGGCATTAATACAGAGAACATGAAGCATGAAGGAAAAACTTGTGATGTACACACTCAGGCACAGAGTTTCACACAGATACATGCCCACAGTTTCAACTACAAGCGCGCTACGCTGTGCGCTTCAGGCCAACTGCCATCAAAGACACGTGTAGAATATCTTTAAAAATGTCTCTTGTACGTTTGCATCCAACTCACCCTCCGAAAAACACTTCAAATCATACAGATAATCAGCAAAAAGCCATTTTAATAAAAAGGTGCCTTATTATTGTGAATGTATTCTTAAGCTCCTCCCACTTTTTATTCAAATGAATGGTAATGTTTTGCTCTTAACTCACAAGTAAAAGGAGAATTATAACTGTTTGACAAAAGCATTTCTATTTACTTTTCAAAGTACTCAGAGAGGTCCTTTCAGCCTGAAGAATGTGTGGTTTTGATGAAAGGTTTGGTAAGAGTACACTGAACAGTAATTTTGTAATGAGCATGAAGAGCTGTGCAGCACTTGAACCAACAGAAACAGCAAAAAAAACAAAAGACTGTCACTGTATTTTACTTACAGAAAACTGTAGAGCAAGTCTGGCACAGCAATTGTTCCTAAAAACATGTCTCCAAATTTCTCTTGTCTTGTCTTACAAGGACAACCTGAACATATGACTAATGTTTCCTAGCGCACCTGCAGGCAGGTAGATCAGCGTGTGTCCTGAAACCTTTCTCTGTATTTCTATACCCTGAAGACTCAGAACACAGCTCTGCAGTTGTATTGACTGAAACACAGAAGGAGGAAGTATCACAGGATTTGCTCGTGCACCCAACATGAGTTTGTTTGTCTTATCTTTACATTTGATCTGTTCAGAGGAGGACGTTTGGGTGAATGGTCCTTTGTGATCGACCACTATAGTTTACAGCTTACATGCTCGGGTGGGCAGAAATGTAATCAGATTTAACCGAAAAACTAAAAAACACTCAGGAGAACAAACCAGATCTATGACATGGTTATACAATTCAATCAGTTGTGAAGGAACGTATGTGTCAGACTGTCAAAAATCTGTCTGAGAACAAAAATATGCTGTTTTTCTTCATTTGGCGGCACTCTGATGCTCACTTTTATGAACATATTATAAATAAAAGAAACAACAGATGGTGTGATGAAGCTTTATGTTACACAGCAATATTGTATACCTAGTTATAATGCTCCCACTTGAGTTGTAGAGTAATGATGCCACAAAAATCTTATATGTGTAGCAAAACATGTCGTTTTTTTATCTTTCTTTGAAGAAGGATTTAAGCTCCTTAATTCCACTGAAAAATAAGTTTGAACTGTTCTATATATTTTATTTAATTATATACTAAAAGCATAAATCTTATAAAATCATTGTTTATTTTTTGTTGAATGAATCTCCATCACATATTTCCCAGAATCCAAAAGAATGAATATTTCTACACTAAGAGCTCATAAAATTGATGTTGACTAAATGGCTGAAATGATTCTATGACTGTCAAAATAATTGTCAATTAAATTCTAGCAGGCCACCTTACAGATTAATCCACTAATTGTTTCATTCCCAGTCCACAGATCTCAGTTGACCCCTTCAGTAAACTCCAGCAGGCAAATCATCCCGGCAAAAACAAAGAAAACCCGAGTCCAAAAATCCGGCTTCTCATGGATCACATCTTCATCTGACCACAGAGTCATCTGACTCCCAGCACATGTCCGGCTCACCGTTACTCGATACAGAGAATCCAACCCAAAACCCTGATAGTAGATATCAGAGAGGGACACAACCCAGCTGATGGTGTAACGTGTCTATAACATGACTTGAGATCAGCTTTTGGAAGGTTAACACACGCTTCATCGTTTGATCAGTCATAGAACTTGATTTAAATTATCTAGAAATTGTAGCAGCAACATCAGTGTAAACATTCTCCAAACGTTATCTCCCACATGTATTTGTTCATCACCATAAAACCCCTCAGAGATGGATAAAGTTCCTTCCTCTGTGAGGTAATAAAATACACTGTTTGTTCTCTTATACAAATGGCTGCGACACAGGTGCACGTCTCTTTCTATCGGTTTGAGAGATAGCTATCAGTTAAAAGCGTAACCAAAGCCCCTTCAATAATCAGGTCCCCCCTCTTTTTTCATTGTATTCAGCTCGTCATTACATCCCACTGGTAATAAAGTCTCCTTTAGCTCTGTTTACTCAAAGCATATGGCAAGCCCACTGTAGTCAGCAAGCTGTTCCTATGACTAACCTCTCCACCATGGTTTTGTTGTTGCACTCTTATGACCACATCATATGATAACGATGTCTGAACCATGAGCTGAACACGTGATAAAAGCAGTTTTTGTTCAAAAGAGGAAGGATGTAGTCATCTGGGTAAAAAACACGCAGCGGGGGAAACGTACTAATGATTCGGCTGATTACGATCTCGCCATCCGTTTCTGCTCCATTCTTAGATGTAACACAATGCATCCCAGGGAATTAATAACCATTGCTAATGGCTGTAAAAAGCTCCCGAGAATCAGTTAACATTCTAGCCACTAAAATCAATACCTTCACCAACCACAATCTTTATTTAATCTTAGCATGGTGGCACAAGGAATTAAGAATGAAATACAGATGAGAAGTTCAAACTACAAAGCTGGCTGATCGTAAGATGATCTTAAACTGACTGAAGTGTTACCACTAAATCTTATCCAGAGCATGCAGACAGCAAAAGTTTGTGGATTAGACTGATTTGCACATGCGTAAAATCCATCCTGTTTCTATTTAGTTTAATTCTTTGTATTAAAAACAGCTCAGTTTCCCCTTTCTGGTCACCTTAACCTCAGTTTAGATTTCCAGATAACACTAATTAATTAAAAGCACCTCCAGTGGGCTCATCCTTTCCATTCAACTGAGGCTGTCATCACAGACCGGGTAGTATTTACAGCAGTAATTAGCCCAGTGTCAAAAGCATGGAAATCACAGTGATGAAGGAGTAAGTGTGTGACTGCCTCTAGGGTGGGACAAGCAATGCACAAGGAGAGGAAGTAGAAAAGGCCTCTGCAGGTAATTTAGGCCACGTAGGCGGATTCTTACAATCACCACGAATAAGACTGAGGAGCTGGTGTAAAGTGGGAATGAAAATAACAGAAACCATGCAGAGGCCTGCTCTCAGTAATCAGTATACCTCTGAAATGGTGAAATGATGGAGAGAAAAAAAAGATGAAAAATTGAGAATTATAAGCTCCAAGAGTCTCAACAACTTTTAAAATGTTAAATATCTCAATTTTAATTGGTGAAAAGAATGAGTATGTTATGGGGCAACATGTAAAAAAAAATTCTCATTCTTCACAATGATGAAATCAAGTATCTTTGTTTTATGTTTTGTCTGTGACTGTTCATTTACCAAAAGTTAAAGGTCATCCAGAGTTAACACAAAGCATACATGCAGCAACAAACACACACTGTACTGTAAGTCCTTCACCTGTGAACGTGTGAAACAGATGACTGCTCCGGCGGCGCCACGGTGAACGCACCAAAATGTCTCCATCTTATCAGCTGGTTGAAAGAAAAGCTGTTTGTTCTAGTTAGAGTCTGCAACAACCAACCAGCCTGCTAGAGGGGAGGATAACTCTACCTCACAGGAGTGAACAGAAAAACTAAATTCAGCTCAGCGTAAGAGAAGGATGAAGATCAAAGTCGGCTACAGACTGAATGACAACAATAGGCCTACACCACAGGATCAGCTTAACACTACAAACTCCAAATCTTATCTAGGTCAGAGCTGCACTAGAATCATCCCACCTCCTTTCTTTGCAGCTTGATGTCTTTGTTTTCCTGTGTGGTGATGTAATATACTGTAATTTTGCAGTGTAAACTCAAGATGAAGACCAGATAGATGATACATGTTTTCTGGAAACACTTACACAACAACAGTTTTCTTTGAAAAATGAAACCAGGAGCAACTAAAAATAAAAAACTCTGTTTACTGCTGTAACTAACCCTTAAATGCAAGTTTAAACCAGCTGTAACCCAAATTCAAAAGTACAAAGCTGTAAAATAAGACCTTTCACGTCAGGAAGACAGAGCTACACCATGTAAATGATTTAAAGATAGTGGGTTTAGATGACCTCACCTCACACAGGGTTACTATCTGGTTACCAGGCTAGTGTTACCACGCTAGCTACCATGACTAGATCTCATGCATGTAGCATTAGCTCACATGTTCTACACCACGACACCAAGTCACACATAAGGAAAAAAGAAGGATGGGAGGAGAAAAGCAATAGAGGACAACTTATAGATTGACTGTTTTGTGCAAATGTTACCTGTCAGGCTGCTGAAAACTGTCGTTTAAAGAGGCCCTTTCATTAAAAACGGTTTTTCTGAGGTTTCTGTTGAATATTTTAGCTCCACAGGTGTTCTTACCTTCATAGTGGGTGTGAAAACAGATCAACAACTTCTCTTTCAGTTTTTATCTCTCAAACTATGCAGGTGGTGATAAAGAGTTCTCCCGAGTTCAAAAGGCCTGTATTTGTTACGTCACAACTCCTTAGTATTCATCAGCTCGCACAGTTGAAACCACGCCTAGCATGCTGCTGGCTAAAAGCTGTAGAATAAAGACGCAACAAACCGGAAGCTACTCGGTGCGCTGTTGTCATGCACAGTGGGGAAGTAAACAGAAAGCTGTGCTCTCATAGGCTAGTTTGTTAGCCAATCAGAGTCCAGCAAATTCGCATAATGAATATTAATGAGTTGCTGCCGAAGCCAATCACAGACAGATTGAAAGGTCTGTTAATCAGTGTTTCCCAATGTTTTTTTAGATATAAAATGTTTTATATTACTGGTTAATACTTCAAAAATAACCACAAAGTCCTGAAATTTGTATGAAATGGCCTCTTTGAAGCTTTTGTGCATAAACACACACATTTGATAACATATTTCAATAGTTAAAACAGGACTAATTCACCATGATGATGTCCTACCAGTTTTGACTCAGACGAACTGGGCACCGAGCCATACCTCTTCAGTAAAACTGTAAATCCAATTAAATCATCAGGAGTTCAATTGCTATGTAATACTACAATCAATTTACTGAAAAAGTGTTTGAAAAAATATACAATGAACTTGTCAATAGAACAGTGAGACCGATGCAAGAGGATCTGAGGATTAAGGAGGATGACAAAACATTGTTTCTGCATGTTGGCGCTAAACCAAAATGGGCTCCTTTTAGGCTCTGTTACTCAATTTAATGCAACGATACATAGAAACAAGTTCCCAGCATGAGTGAACTCATGCAGCATCACACACCTTCATAAACACACAAGATTTCACATCTTAAATAATCCAGTCAACAAACCTTAACAGGTTCAGAAAAGCAGCGCGGCTTTTTCACATATAAAGAAAAAGGCCCCCAGTAGACTGTGATGAATGAATCAACCCAAGCATGCTGTGAACATTATCAGAGTGGGGGGATGAATGAATGTATTATCATGCAGGGCACAACTTCTCTCTTCCTGCCTCACAGCTTGTTTGTCTTCTTACCTATCAAACCTGCTTGCCTGATTACCTGCTCACATACAGAGCACCTTTTGTCCGTGTTGGACGGGGAACGGTTGGGGCAACGTGAAAAATTATTTCATATTAGCATAATTCATCTTGAAAAGGAGATGTGTTGAGTTTCTTGGCTCTGTGAGCTTCACTAGCTGTCTACTTTTCTAACTGCGCAGGCTATTTCTATTACCCTCCTTGACAGGCTGTCTGGCTTTCTTCTTGTCTCCTTAAATATCCAAGATGCCTCTGTGAATTTGGACATTCCTCTGTGCCCCTAACCAACCAGTTATCTGCATGGCCGTCAGACTCTCTATCAACTGCTGCATTCCAAAGACGTCTTCCTAAGCAGCAAAACAAAAGTCCTGGAAACTGTTAAAACCTGCAATGTTTTGGATTCCTTACCTGCATCAGGCAAATCGGATTTCAGTCAATTTCTTTGTGTTTGTTCATCTTTCTCCAACTCAACTGTTCACTTCAGGTTGTTTTTCTTTTTGTTTTTTTGTTTTTTTGTATGATAAAGACTCTTTAAGACAGCTGCTTGAATGGAGCCTTCTACAATGATACAGCAGAGAAATGTGCAAATGCAAAACTTAGTATGACAAATGTACAAATACAACCGTGTTTCTTCACAGTGTCACAAAACGAGTCAGTAAGATATTCCCCTGGATAAATATTCTTTTGTGAGTCATAACTAAATCACACCTCTTGACTGTGTTTGGTGCAGAATAGCAGTCCTGCCTCTGTGAGTCTACCCCAGGGCAGCGACTACAGTGTAGTTTACCTCCACCAGGGTATGACTGTGTCTCTGAATGAATAATAGATTCACTGTAATGTGCTTTAGGTGCCTTGAAAAGCACTATATTATATAAATATAACTTCTTATCATCATTATTTTTCTTAATTTATCTGTTTGCTCTTGTTTCATTATGCTAACTTAACCAGCAGCGTGTCTCCATACACACACACACACATACACACACACACACACACACACACACATACACACACGACTCGAGGCAACAAAACAAACAAGGACATTCATCAAATTGTTGAACTACATTAACATTTCAGTACTTTTCACCTAATTAGCTAAGTTTAAACAATAATTAGGACTTGACAAAAGCAAAAGAACAAAAAACTTGTCTTATAATAAAGTCTTAATTACTTGAGCTGAGAAAACTTTTCCATTGATTTTCTTAACTTTAAGATTTTAAGTAAATATCACTGCAAATAAACACATAATGTAAGTGTTCCTTGATCCCCTTCTTTACTGTCTATGCAATGCACAACCATATTCAGAGAATAAAACAATGCAAGTAAAATCATGGATGGAGCACCTGCACACGTTCATCAGTGGATCTGGAAACGGAAATGATATTAGCTTGTTTATTTTGTTATTTTATTGTATACACAGGGATACTTAATTCATTTCTGCCAGCCTGCAAGTCCCTTCATCAAGTTTTCCTCCCAGAGTCGGCTAAAACTACTGTCACATCATGCATTTAATCAGTCCAGCAGCCCTGACTACACCAAGCAGCCTGCCTGTGCTTGCACGTATACATGTGTGTGTGTGGTGTGTGTGTGTGTGTGTGATGTGAGTGGGCCTTTGTGAGGCCTCCAGTCAGCCGAGTGGTGATAAGTACTCCCAGCCCAGCGCTCTGCATGAGCTGATGGACAGACAGGCCAAGAACACTGGGAGCCTTGTGGTTGATGTGTGTGTGTGTGTTCATGTGTGTGCATTGTGGTGAAGGCAGTGGCTGGGGACTAGTATGTATGCATGTGTTTCTTTTTCTTTCTTTCTTCCTTTTCTTTCTTTTTTTTTTTTAACCAGCCGTGCCACCAGACCATGCCACATGGCTGCAATTTGTTCATTAGCTATGTAATAAATGTACACACACACACAGAGGTAATATTGTTCGGAGTTCTGCCTGATTGGATTGTGAAATAGAGGACCCTCCGGGGAATCGCTTGTAGTCTGCCAGCCACTGTGACCGAGAGAGCTTCTTAACAAGCATTGAGACAAACTCCGAGGAAGCCCATGCAGTCTGTATTTTTATGTTTGCTGAAAAAAAAAAACTGTGAATTTAGTCAAAATAAGACTGCTTTTGTATTATTTCTGATTTTAATGAAATATTACTGTTGATTGTGCTCTATACTTATTAAATTTTAATTTTACATATAAGAAAAAACAGCAGGTCAAAGAAAGCATTTTCCAAGCACCTGGAAATAATCATTATTCATCCCGGGTCAATTACAACAATGATCATCATCAGTGTGTCAGATGAGCCAAGGAGGGTTACTCCAGTAATTACCCAGTGTCTTGGGTATCAGTTTAAAGTGGACTGAGCTGAGCTTGACTGTCTACAACCAGCTCATTAATGTTTACATCATGATGTAGTGAACAATATCAGATTATACACTGCCACATCACTGGTGAGAACTGATGTAAAAAGACATGGAGAAAAATCTGAAACATGTTTAAAACATTAAATCCTTCTAGTGCAGTTTGGCCTTTAGATGGAAACCAACAGAAGAAGCTCCTTCCACATTCAGTCAGGCTTATAGCCTCTGGGAGAGTATGACTGCTGCTCTGCTATGAGCATACAGATCAACTTACACACTGGCTTTCCTCCACTTTGATGACGGATGCACAGACACATGCATGTCTGCTTCCACTCATGCTCAAGAGCATTACACATTTGCACGCACACACTCGTGCACCTTTACCTCCATCCTCCACCTGGATTAATTCACCTGCTGCACCTGAGAATGCAAGCGCTATGATGTCACCCGCAATCACATCAAAGGCACCAAAAGCACTTCAGTGCCATCAGCACAGAGAGTAAATGCACCCGCTCAGTTTTTCCTTTGTCCTGCTCTCATACTGGTAATTTTCCTGCAGAAAGTCCATATATGAACAGAAGTGAATTTCACAGCACTCGATCAGATATTTGGGTTTTTTTTTTTTTGCCCACCAGCACCCCGTGCACACACAACAATATAAATGACAAGCTTTTTTATTCGTCTTCAGTCTTACTGACATGAAAGAAAGTGTCCCCGCTGTATGAAATTGAGTGCACTTAAACGTGTCTTATGAGTGTGTCAGTTTGTGTGTGTCCATGTTTCTTTGTATGCATTTGAGTGAAATGTGGCTGAACGTTGTAAGAATGTCCTGATTATAGTTCAGTTGTAGTCGCCTGCTCTTCTAAAACTGAACAAACAAGCAGACTATGATAATAAAACTAGTACGTTAGTTCATTTTCAACCATTAAAAGACTCAAATGAGATTAGGAGCTCGTGTATGAGATACAAATCAAAGGCCACTTTTGTGAATATCATAGGGCGCAATCAATATTCCACCAACACAAACAAAAAAAAAACAGATCAGAAGAAGAATAAAGATCTGTAAGAAAGTGAGTGGAAAAAACATGATAACAAGAAATAATCAATGCCTTGGAATTTTCCATCGAGGTTGATTTCTGTTATCCATCATTGAATAACAAAATACTAACAGTAATAATGGTTCGGCGTGGTTTACCATCAGAAACATCCAACTGAGCATGAAACAGGAGGCCTGAACTCATCTTTCATCTCAGCTCAGTGGAAAACATTTCCATTGTAAAGTCAGATAAAATAACAGCGGCTCAATGTACTGTGACGCACTGAGATGCACCAGCTTCATGAGCGTGCTGCTCACAAGATGAGGCCTACTGTGAAAATATTCTTCTGGTGTCTTTGGGAGGGAGCGAGCGGAGATGGAGATGGTTTGTGTGCGAGAGAAAGCAAAATTGAAGAGATGCACACACAGGAGGAGAGGATTTACTGCCGAGATAAAAATGGAATCCATTTTGGTTCTTGAAGCACTCACATCACAGTGTGAGGACCTGCATGGTGCGTTAGCCTGACATTCCTCTGTCAGTCACTTCCCCCATTTTACCTCCTTGGGTCTGCTTTAACACTTCAGCCTTCCCTGCACTACTTTATTTCATCTACTCTTTTTTTTAACTGTCATACATCACTGTTTTCCTTTCCTTTCCTTTCCTTTCCTTTCCTTTCCTTTCCTTTCCTTTCCTTTCCTTTCCTTTCCTTTCCTTTCCCTCCACTTCATTCCTCTCTAGGAAACCCCAACACTGTCTCAGGTCCTGAAACTATGGCAACAGAATGAGAGTGCAAGCGCTCTCTATGATTAATAGATGAGAGATTCCATGCCAATCGCTTGGGCCTGGGGAGGAGGGACAGATGCACTCGAACATGCACACACAGTCACAGGGACTGAACACACTCAAACGCGTACTCAGATCCCTCCGCCGCCTCCATCATTAACCACCTTCCACTGGTTTGAGGTACTTTACTCTCAGAAAATTGGAAGAGGTCCAACTTACACACAGACACATCAGCAATGTTATGGTTTAGGAGGCAAATAAAGAGGCAATGAGTTACCCTGATCCACATGACACAATTTTCCCTTATTTGCTCCGGACAAACAAACTAACCACAGACATAACCACAGTCACAGTGGAGGATGTGGTTTTAATGAGTCCACACACACACATACTGTGGCTGTCCCTATGACTCACAGCTTGTGTCTCCTCCTGTAAAAGCACAACAACAGCAGGACAGGAAATAGGACATCATATTTTCACACTGTGTGACTTGATTTACATTATCAGATCTGTGGAACAAGACGAGACTCTTTAGGGCCAGTTATTTATCTGTCCATCCATCGCTAAGGCATTTACTCAAAACCCTGTGCTGCTTTTGGATTATCCTTATAAATGCATTTGTTTCCATTCCATCAGCGTAATAACAGGCAAACCAACTCATCTGTGACAAAGGTATTACCACATATTAATGCTACGTACACTCAAGCACATGAAATAGAATGAAACACAATTTTATGATCTGATTTCATGCTTTCTGTCATTTAACATAGAGACTCATGGACATTTGTTTTTTTTTCAGCAGTAGGTGCAGTGAGTTAGTTATCACTCTCTAATTCACTTAATTTCTAACAACAAAGACTCGCCAAAAACCAACAGCCAGCATTAGACACTTGGTTGCTCGGTTGGTTTCTGTGCCTCAGGATTTTTCTTTCTTTCTTTTTTTTTCTGGGACAAAGTACAAAACACTCTTAATCAATTATGCTAATGTGGTGAATATGAAGACTGTTAAATCATGAGTGTTTAATTCAATAGATGTGCTGTTGAGTCATTTCATGGATTCATAAAGGTGAAGGCTAAGTGGGAGAAAGCAGTTAGTTTGAACAATACGAAGAAACTTGGAAACTGTTGTGCCGTGTGTGTGTGTGTGTGTGTGTGTGTGTGTGTGTGTGTGTGGGTTTGTATTTCTGACCTCCTGGGGACCAGTTTCCTGACTTTTACTATCTTTCTGGGGTCCGAGGGTTCTTGTGGGGACCGAAGCCTGGTCCCCATGGGGGGGACTCCCCTTTTTAGGGTTAGGGGTTAGGTTTATAGGTATGGTGTGAATAGAGTTTTAGTTAGTCTTAGGGTTAGTTATAGATCAGTAATGGTTAAGGTTAGGAAAAGGGTTTGGGTTAGGTATAAATCTAGTTACTAAAATCAATGGAAGTCAATGGACGGTCCCCATAAGGATACCAAAACACAGTGTGTGCGTGTGTGTGTGTGTGTCTGTGTGTGAAAGACAGCGAGAACAGGGAAAACTTGCCAAAGCTAGAGAGAGAAGAATGATTGCATTGTCAATGAGCCATGCTGTGGATACTAGGCTGCATTGCACAGCAATAAAGACCAACAAGCCACAACAATATGACCATCGACAGGTAGAGTGAGTGAAATATATAGTGCAATATTCTATAGGTTCCATGGGAAACGCCATTTTTGAAGACCAGTCAAACCATTTCAACAACACTTTCTGTAAAATGACAAATTCAGCAGGAGAGAAATCAGTCCTACAATAAACGCTTCAGAGTTTTAATCTAGTCCCAAAACATTCCTGATACCATTTTGATGACGTCCATCCTCCAACCCGGATGAGTTTGTCTTAATTCTGACTGATTAGTGCTGGTTCTGTGGCTAAAGGTGATTAAAAAAGCAAGTTGTCATTGTGTTATGACTAATTAGCGTAACACCGAGCAAAAGCTCGGCTTTAACCAGAAAGGATGAGGTGGTGAGTAAATAAACTCTTGAATCTAAAGAAAATTCACAAGTGTACCATCTGCTTTCATCCTCCTAATATTCTCCGTGTATTTTCATAGTGAAAAGGAAAGCTATTTATCAAATAATGAGTTCAGCTTCACAGGGTCGGAGAAATCATAGCCAAATTAAACGAAAGAGATGGAACAGCAGAAAGTTAAGTAGGAAAATGTTTATCCAGAGAGGGTGGAGGGAGTTGTGTAATGAGTGGAAGCAGGTTAGAATACCATCCTGTTTGCTTTTTTCACACTCTAAATCAAAGCACTGAACCTAAAAAAAAAAACACCCAACTGGAAAAAAGAAAAGCTAGAGTCAGCAAATGAGCCATGAAACACCTGTGAAGGACAGTTTCATGCATTTTCTATTACACTGACACATATTTCTAAAACAAACTAAGCCAAATCACATACAAACACTCCAGATAATATACTGAGTTTTCCCACTACTACAGGAGGCTTCCAGTTTTTCACTAATTCAGTGTAATTTTGTGGCAGAAAATGGGTTGAGTATTAATAAATCACATTTAGATGAGTGTGATTGGTCTGATGCTTTCTTGTACTCCAATTATTACAAAAAAAATTAAAACCCACACACTGAGGATGCACATAAATAAAGCATGGCTTTTATAAAATATGCATAAATACACACGCTGCTGAATGCTGGGTATTGACACTGACTGAATGAGGACCAGTACTTAACAGCAGTTGGCTGCTCTTGTTGTTTATAATCGAGGGCCAATTCATTTGAACAGGAGCAAAGCCATTTATCAATTATTCAGGCAGCAGCTGCATGTGTCCTTAGCTGGCAAAGGTAGATACAAGCCTCTGTCTCTGTGTCTCTGTGTCTCATACACACTCACACACATACAGTGTGACAAATCCACATCGGTCACACACAAAGCCGTCCCCATTGCTATTGTTAGGGGATCGGTGGATCAAACGCTCCACGGAGTATTGCTCCAAATACAAGCATCAACTCGGGTCATTCTGTAGTGTTCTGCTTCTCCAGGAGGACAACAGGCAGTTATTGTCACACAGGTAATCAAGCTGTAATTCATGTATCAACACCGCTGCATGACAATATGTATAAAGTGTTAAAGAAGGGATTAGCTCTCTGGTTTGGGGTGTCAAAACATTAATGAAACTGTCTGATTTACAGACTGCGAAGGATCTTAGAACAGAATCCAGAACATTTGAAATGCCTTGAGGCTGATGTTGAAGGAGGAGCAGTGGCCAACTTTGGATAGATCTCACAAAATTTCATATATATTCCCTCCACAGCTAGAGTGTAAAGCCTACTGACTGCCAAATGACAAGATCACAGCCAAAAATGAGATCTATGCAAGTGGCTCCAACACTTCCAGTCATTTGCAGGTAAAAAGATACAAACTATCTTTTCTTTTTAGAGTTTTAGAGAATTTGTCCCTTTTCTTTTTGAAAGCAGATACTAGAATTACATTTCTAAAACAGCATGTGCTGCTGTTAAAAATCAGCTGACAAAAGACACATTCTGCTGTGTGGGTTCAGTCAGGCTTTGATTCACCAGCTTTTATCGTGTCTTTTGCAAACTTCACAATCTGTAACCTACATTTAGAGTTTCCAAATCCCCTTCCCAAGAGTTTCACTGAGTCTCAGAGGGGATCTGTAATCTTGGGCTGGGAGAGAAGTGGAGGAAAGGAAAGGAAAGGAAAGGAAAGGAAAGGAAAGGAAAGGAAAGGAAAGGAAAGGAAAGGAAAGATTGGTGTCAGTGGAGGTGTTGGCTGGATGTTGTTTCTATTGGCTTTGCTTGATATGATTTTTGTCATATTTCATTTATGCTCTTTTTAGCATCTTCATCTTCAGTCCACTGTCTGAGCTCTAGATTGGATTTTTAGTATTTGATTGATTTTTCTGGATCTGAGTAATTGTGACCAATCCACTAGATGGAAATCCTTGAACACACCTAACCAGGATGCGTGCGTTGGGGGGCGGGGGGGGGGGGTAGATGTGTGTATCGGGCAAACTATCAAACTTCCTTAAACCAAATCTGATTGAGGAAAATGACAGTACAAAACTGTAAACATCAGCCTCCCATCCATCCTGTAAACTGGTGTTTTAATTTAAAATGTTAGTCATAAAAAAACAGTTCCCAAATAATAATCCGTGATACTTCAGTGTAGTGCGCTTTCGGACGAAACCAGGTTTATGTATGCTATTATAGCCTACATCTATAATCGATCTGATTTAAACTGTCAGTTATGGTTTTGGTTGCCATTATTATTATTATTATTAACCTAATTAGCTTTATGCTAAAAAGGCTGTAAAAATGTTTAAAAAAAACACCAGTCAGGAGAAGGACAGCATGATCGCGCTCTCCAAAAAGTTCCAACAAACACTAATCGACAGCCCGGTATCAGCCGGTTCAAATGTTTTACACATTGTTTACTCGCGTATGATCCAAAAAGCCACAGTTAATTATTCCATATGAGTAAACAGCACAGAAATGATTACGCACGAAATTATATTCCGTTCATGAGCGATATAGGAAATCAGAGAAGTCTTTACACTAAAAAGGCTTGTTGTTTATGTTATATCTGCGATGAAACTTATAAATAGGTAAAGATGACAGTAAATTGGTAAAGTGACTCCAGTATAAAGCTTGTGCACTTGTCGCAGGAAGCCTGCTGTTCAGGATTACAAGCCTCCGTGGTTGGAGAAAGCCTGCTGGAGGAGGCTGTAAGCGCAGAAAAGTTTCAATAAAACAAAGAAATCGTACCTTCAGCTCATGAATGGATATCCCTCGAAGTGGTTCTATGGCCCAGTCTGTTAATAATCCATGGGATGTGTGTCTTAAAGCAGTTCAGATGGAGCTCGTTTCAGAATAACAACAAGAGCGCGACTTTTCTCTTGCGCTTCTTTTTGTTACATGCCGCGCTCAAATCACACCTCTTCAAATCGGAATATCCATCGGAAATCCACTCTACAGGGGACAGGGAAAAGACGAGGTTTGAGTTCTTAGATTCCCCCTCAGGTGAACACTGATCGGACCGAACCAAGCGGATGTCCCACAACTAGCTACGGAGATACGCAGTCCCGTCCACAAAAGCCGACAGTCATCCTATTTGGAGAAGCTTAGACTGGAGCGGAGCGCAGCGAGCCCAGCTGTCACCCACCCGCTACACACACACGCACACACTTACACACACATACAGGGAGGAGCTTCGTCTATGGAACCAGAGCTATTGTGTCAATGGGAGCCAGTTATGGACAACTGTATTTCTATTTTTACGCAGCGGGATTTCAGAAGAATGCGCGCCGGAGAGCAAGAAAAATGAGCGTCATTAACAGTGTGGAGACCAAAAAAAGAACAATATAGAAAGGTTGTTAAGAAAATTCAATCATAGCGACATGTCAGTCACATATTAGACATGTACGCTGGAAATTTTAAGACGGAAAATTGTAAGATATTTGTTAGTGTTCTAATACATGTGATCCAGTTCAAGGTCTCTTGGCTCTTCTATCCCCACTCAGGAGCGCACTTTCCTCTCTGGTGGTCCCTCCTGCTCTGACGCTGGCACGCGCTCACGCACATACATACAAACATACAAACGAGCCCTGACTTTACTCCGCCTTCTTCTCATCACAAGGACAGTCAAAACAAACTCCGACAATAACAGCAAAGTTCAAAAAGCTGCTCAAATTTGTGGTACATTTGCAATCAGCTGTCAGTGATGCATGCTTCACATATAGGCCACTCTCTAACAGGCAGACTTAAAAAAAAAACTCAAAATAAACAACAATTTGCTTGACTCAAAATTGCAAGGCTGCCACGAAATGCAAACGTAACTGCTTACAGATGCTGCTGGATACACAACCTCATGTATAACAGCCAGTGCACACCTGGATGGACCAGCTAGAAGAGGACAAAACTAATGGATGTGAAGACTAATCAGAACAACACGCCACCTGTGAATGAAGCAAATGTGTGTGTGCTTACTTGGGCTTTTGAGCAGAACTGTTCTCTTGTTACTGTAACAGTAGGATAGAGCAAACACTTTGAAGGTTTTTTAAAATCCAAACTATGTTCAGTCAGGGCCAACAAGTGCCTCATCTTTTGAGTTTTTATATAGAAATCTCATCTTCCATCATGTTGAACCATGTCCTGGTTTTCCATTCACTTTGATTTGAATGTTTTATAAAACATTTTGAACTCGAACGATGTTACAATGTGAAGTTTATGCAAGGACATTCAAGCAAAGAAGGTAAGAGGTACAAATCAATATTTCCTCCTACAAATCAGGTCATTGGTTTGAAGTTTGAATAAAATATGGTTCAACAACACGTTGCACTTCAATATTTGCTGAAAAAATCAGAAGTGGATAGTGAAGGGAACTAAAAACATAAGGAGGATGTGAGGCGCTGCTGGTTTAAACGCATTTGATCAGGTAGACTTGTGCAACCCATCAAGGCCAAGAAGTTTGCAGTTCTACATCAGACAAACCAACAGAGAAAAAGATCATTCAGAAGTTAAAAAGATAGTTGTTGGTATTTAAAGAAAGTGTCAGTGGGGTCCGGCAGAGCTCAAAAAAACAACACAAAGTTCCACCTCAGTTTCTGCAGAACTCCGTAAGCAAAATAAACGTCTGAGTTCACAATAAGACTGAAGCAGCGAGGCTTGTTGCCTCTTCTTTCAGCAGCACGGCTTTGGTTTGTCAAATTGCATTCACGTAAACTGGAGAACTTATGGAACACTGACCTTTGCACAACAATGACCAGAGTAGAGATGTCTGGACGCACATCGTACTGCATTTGGAGAAAACTCAGGACTGCAAGACGATGCATAAACATGTTATAATGCCAGCAGATTATTGAAGTTTAGATCTGTTTAATAAGTTTGTATGAGAGCAGATCACACTTTTAGGCTATTGGTGACACACACAGGTGAATAATTACAGATATTTAAATCAGGTGAGAAAGGTATTTTCAGCCACTAACATCAGTAGTTCTGCAAATTCTACAAACCTCTAAGCAGATCAAACTCCATGTAGACAGATTTTATTCCACAGTCTATCTTTACATTCTTTAATCCAGCTATCTCACTTGCTCCCCCTCTCTCACACACTCTCTCACAGACTTTGAAGTGAAAGTGTTGCCAAGTGTGGGTGGCAGGCAGGGTATAATTTGAGCTCAATAATGTCAAGATGTACACCAGTTAGCTTGAGCTCTGGAAATGTGTTCATGTCAGAGCTTATTTCACTTACCTTGCTGAAGTCGTCCCAAGCGCATTCAGGTTCTGTGTTCAGAGAAGTGGCTGAAATGGAGCAGCAATCCCATCCCCAAACCAGGACACGCAGCGGGAACCACAAGAGCAATTCTTCAGGGATTCAGATCAGCTCACATTTAAAAAAAATCTGACTTAACCACTACAGCTCACATACACGCCTGTCTTCTCCCCTGCCTCTGAAATGTAAAACTTTACTTCCTGTCCCAGAGAAATCTTCTCCTCACTTCATTCTAGCTGCAGGAAAAGACCCCAAACAACTGCAGAAACCTTCCTCCAGAGTGTAAAAGTGTACTTCATACCACCAAAAGTGAATGGTTGTTCATCTCTATGAGACCACACATAGACTGGACAGGCAACCTGTCCAGGTGTGACCCCGCCTCTCACCCAATATCTGCAGGAGACACCAGCTCCTTGTGACTGTAAAAAGGAATAAACAGATATAGATGAAGGACTGACTGTGTTTTCTCATTCTAAAAAAAAATAATACTAAAAAAATCTGTTTCTGTCTGCACCTCATCAAATGCTGTTTGTAGGATTATTTTGTGTTTAAACAGCACTAAAGGCAAAATATCTGTGTTCTTACAGAATATCTGCTATGCTAACACAAGCCACAATTCAGAGGGATTATATTTTATTATAGCCTAATATATTTTTAATAACATAGAATTAGATTTAGTATTGTATTTTCATTATGAGTTCATTAGTGTTTACTTTTGTTGTTGTTTTTTTTTGATAAATAAAAGATATTTTCAAGCATATTTTCCAACTAGATTATTAAATATTTTAAATTATTAGCGTTTGGTAGACAAGTAGGTGGAAAATAGGACATTTTTTGTTGCAGTTATAGGCAAAAATTCGACAACGGATTTAAACAGATGCAAAATACAGCCACATCATAAAATTTTAATTAACAGTATAAAATTTAATTTGATAAAGATTATGCATAATTATACTGCAAAAGAGAGGCCACATGTTTTTAAGCAGGAGGTAAGAAATTCCTGGAACATTCAAAATTTTAATCAGGTGATTTTGCATCAATTTTAGTCCTAATCTTCTATTACTCACCTTTTAGGGTAGATTTTTGGATAATAAATTTTCTTGATAATAAATAAATCATAAATTTTCTATAAAAGACCCATAATAGTGAATTTCTTTAAATCAGAGCAGAAATATAGAGACTCTTTAGGACTGAAATCCCATCAGCTGTGACACACATCAGTATGCTGACATCCCAACTCGATACTTGTTATTGCATCACATTCTAAAAACTTGGTTTAAACCATACCTGTCTTCAATCTGAGCTTTTATTTTGACAGTTAAGTTTGCTGTTGCTGTATCTTGTGCGGGTGTGAAGTGTTGACACTATCTGCAAACACGCAGACGGATTTATAAACACCTGTCAAAGTCTTCCAAATCCCATTTTTGTGATCGTCTCTGCTACAGGTGTTTGCAAAATCCCACTTCAACATGATTATTCACACAAATGGAGAATCAAAAAGTGAAAACATCACAATGTCACAGCTGGTAATAAGCTGCTCTTTTGAAGCCTCCTGAGCACCAGAATAATGATCATCTGATATCTGAACTTTAACTCTCACAGGATTTCTCACTCACTGTCACTTTCATATGAATATACATGTGGAATTTAATTGCACATTAACACGCAGACGCGTACATATTTTAGTGATAACAAGACATAACAAAGTATACAGAAAATAAGGAAAGAGGAGCAGTCACATTTTTAACACCAGCCACATGCAGGTAACACGCTCACACACTTTTAATTAGTCTCTGGGAAATTTATCACTGGCTCTGTCATTCTTTTCACTTTTCACAAAGCAGTAGGTTTTTTTTTTAAGTTTGGGAAACTTATTTGCATTAAGAAGTGACTTTTCCAAAAAAAAAAATGTGTAGATTTCATCTTTAAACACTGTTTTCACCTCTTTACATTAACAGCTGTAGCTGTTATTTGGCATGTTTGGAGAGAGTGTGACAACTTTTAATAGTTTAACATTTTTATGATGAACATGGCTCAGATTTGCATGTTGACTAACATTCCTGCTTTGTTTGATTATCAAGAGATTTCTGAAGAACAGAGGTGTGATTGTTTGAGCTATTATCAGTGAACATGCAGTAATATGAAAATATTATGATGCAAACAGGATATACTGTTATTGTTCTGACTCAATTTTGCCATCAATATGTTGTCGTGTTGCCAGAAATATTAACAAGCCTTATGAGAAACTGGCTTTGACTGCAAGCCGAAGGCATCTGTGTCAGCATTTACTGTGGATTTCGACAGTGTGTGTGCGTGTCTGACTTGTAGGAGCATGGCTGACAAAGGCACAGTTTTAAAGGTCCTGTATCATGCAAAATCAACTTTTTGGAGTTTTTAACCATCTTGTGATGATATTTCCTTATTAAAAACCCCAGAGTTTTTGGCTTAATTCACACTTTTCCCAGTAATCCTCCTGCATCCTGCGCTCTGAGCAGCTGCTCCACTCTCTCCTGGAAAACGACTGACTGTAACATAGTGATTTAATAATGTTACACCAGGACCTGCCCGACGTGTCCGTGCCGCCCCTGCAGATTAAACACACACACCCCGAGCTGTGAGAGTCTAAAGCAGGACATTAAGCACCACTGTTTGTAGTATTTTATTTTCTAAAAATGTCTCAGTGAAAATGAGCATTTGGCTGCGAGAGTTTTTATTCAACATTTTATTCAGGCAGCTCGAGGGGCAGCACTCATGAGGAGAGGGCCTGAAGGAGAGATGGGATTTTAGATAAACCGAGTGTTTTATTTCCTGGTTGGAGAATAACTCAAGTTATATTTTATGACAAATTAAGGCTATATAATACCAAAGGTAATATTTTATCATATATGTGTCTATCCCAGACGTTGAAAGCTGTAAAATAGCAGGATACAGAACCTTTAAAGTACTGAGAGATATACACACACAACAGCCGCTTGGGCTCCTCCCAGACCAGCTTCAGTTTCCTCTGTGCATCAAGGTTTGCATGAAAACCATGAATAAGTCAGCATTTCTGCATGATAGGGCTGTAAGTAGGACTGACAGTTAGAGAGCAAAGTCTCAGAGTCGCAGATGGGATTCTGTATATGTGTGTGTGTGGATGGATGTGGGACCAAGTGCTGGTGTATGCGTCCTTGTGTGCCCCCTCCCAGCTCCCTCACCCAGCCCACAAATGGAAGTCATGCTGCTGATGAGGGCTGAAAGTGAAGTCGTTGACGTCAGCAGCAAATGGAGCTGTGAGGTGAGGCATCACTGACAGTCCAGACAAACTGAACGGGTGTCAAAATCAGAGGAGATAATCTGATTTTCATATAATTCATTATTATAAATATTTGGCTTAAAAATATTTTTATAATTTCACAGTTTCATAATGTCTCAAAACCTACATTTCTAATTCTCTGGTGATTAAATCTTTACTTTTTTGTTTGTATTTATCTTAAAATGTCTCTTTTTAAAACTATTTACTTGGTTTGCATAAATGTCAGTCTTGTTTTTTTTCTTCTTGCTTTTGAGGGTGTATTTCTGAAAGCTAATTTAACCTCTGTGGTCCTGAGCGTTAGTTTGGTGTGTTTTTAATTTCTCTTTGCTATCTGAAACTTTATAAACTTAAAAAAAAAAGATGAAAAAATGTCTTAAAAAGTCCAAATCAAATCAAATGATTTGAAAAAAAAACATCTACGTGAAGAATAAGAAAATACAGTTTTAAAGAAACAAGTGTGCGATGAACAAAACTAAATATGGTTCAAGAAATTAATACCCCACGGGAGGTTACGGAGTCTCAGCAGGTTCAAATACAATGTTATTTTTTAGGATAGTATCTCTAATTTTGTTGTCACTCTCAACCAGATAGAGCGACTAATCTGAAAAACTGTAGAAAAATAAGAATACAGAAACAAACCAAACAGCTCTCAGTTCATCTTCTGATTTCTTTATCTGGTCTCTGTACAGAGTCAGTTAAGTGCATCTTCACTCAGTAACACTGATTTTACTTGTTAGGAAACTGAAACACAGAAAGTAAACTTTGATTTGATGATAATAGTTTCGTAAAATACTTTTTTTCAACTGCCAGTTTAACTGTGAAACTGTGACCCAGAACTTGCATCACGCTGACACCTGTGGTCAGATTGGGTTTTACATCATCATGTTTTGAACAACCTTTTTTTTTTACATTGCCATAAAAATCAAAACAATTATATCAGTTAACTACATCGATCCATTTCTTGTACTTTCAGGTTGATGATTACAAAAGCTAATTAGCTAATCTGAATATTTTTAAGGGTCTGATATGAAGTGATGCTGCTTGATGAACAATTCCTTCGTTCATCTGAGCTCATTTTCTTTCTGTAAAAAGCCCAGCTGACCTTTATCTACTTGATATTTGTGTGCAAAACAATCCACCTTGTTGCATGTGTGAGTTAAACTGATTTGATGAAGAAATAATCCTACCCAGCTCTGAAGAACCACAATATCACACCAAGTGGGAGTGGACGCTCCCCTGATATTGCATTGTTGTTGTTTCCATCATTCTCTCACTACATTGATCTAGGTCTAAATCCAGATTTCAGATTTGACTGTGGTGTCTCATTTTTCTCCCTGATCCCCAGTTTGAACTTCACCTTGAGTAGGGCATCTGATTTAATGACATGTTGACACGGCTACCACTGAATAAGTCATCACTTCTGCTTACACACCCATAGGTCTCATCTATTTTTCAGTCGAGAGGATTTCTTTTCTTTCTGTCTGCTCATCTGTCCCCTTCTTCATCTGTTTTTGTCTTTATTTTAACTGTTTTAGGAATAGAATCTATCACTATTGCTGTTATTTACAGTCCAGCCCTAGTAGATTGCTGTTATTGAATTGTGTTAGTTTGTGGTAGGTTGGAGTAAAGTGGTTTGGATCTATGTAACAGTAGGAGGGAGTAGAACTGAAACTCCATTTACTGCTGACATTACTGACAGCTGCATAGCTCCTCTAACTGACTGTCAAAACTGTTTACTTTGTATTTATCATCTTTTGGATTTAAAATACATATTACTGCAGCAGTGCGACATGATTTGATATAAAATTGTTTGACAGTGTCCTGTGAGAATTAGCGTTAGAAAGATCAAAACCTCGGAGTTCCTCTGTGGAAAAGCTTTAGCTTTGAACTGCTAAATGATTGATGGGTGAGATGAAAGTGAATGTAGGTCATCGTGGGTGAGGGTCGGCAGAAGCAGCATAAATCAGACAGCGATAATAACCAGATATCGTGAAAGATAATCGTCTAACCAGAGCCATCACAGGTAAATCCAACAGTTAAAACTCAACAGCCACTAAATACTGGGTTGCACACTTTGTTGCTAACAGAAGATTTAGTGGTTTTAAACATGACGTGATTCCAGATTTGAGGTCAACTGCATTGAATGAAATATAATCTTAGTTACAGACTTAATATCTATAAAAATTAGAGTTCAATTTAGTGAAATTGACAAAAAGTCTAATAATGTTGTTCAAAAATTTGAGGAAAAAACACATTTGGACACAATTTTTATGCTGTAAATACGTTTCATCTGCACATAAAATCTGATCTGATGTCAGTTATTGTTTGAGAGAGATAACCTCTGGATGCATGTTCTGCGATTTCTGCATAAATCATGTCAAAATAGTTCTCTCTCTTGATTAAACAAGTTTGCTTTATATTTCTTCTGACAGGATGATGCTGAAAGACAAAGAACGAAGCCGGAGCATGAGATGATAAAGAGACTGGTGCTCAAAGCAGCTCAGATACACTCGTTGAATATAAATATGTATACAATGTATTTAATGGGAAATCTGACCAGTCTAATGTAAATTTGATGTTTTCAGTTTTAAGGGAGTCTCATAAATGCAGCTTTTGCTGAAATATTGAGTCACTATGCTCAAATATTGAATTTCTGATGAAAAGTTAATGAAGTTAGTGACGTTTTCTATGGATTTTTTTATTTATTTTTTATTTTTTTGTAAATTGGAGAAAAGATTTCACTTTAAACTTTTGTGACACAAAACCTAAAATCCCTTTTGTTGCTCATTTTAGCCAATACCCATACATAATTCTGTTGCAGTACATTGTTGTGAGTCATGAAACATTTACAATGACACAACATCCATATTGCATTACCACTTGCCCCAGATTTCCGCTGTATTTTTGACACCCATTAGACAAACTTAGTTTTTTTATTTGCAAAAGGAATCTGGTTCAATCTTTTGTATTTCTTTAAAAATACTTGCAGCTTTTTTTGTGACTCAGTCTATTGATTTGCTGCAGACTTGACGAAAACTTGAAGCCGAAAGGGACCTTTTTGGTCCTTTGTGTATATGTGAAAGGAAATGACAGAAGGAAATTGAGACTGGAGCCTGGCTATCAATAGAGCAATAAGGCACAAATAAAAGGCAAAGACAGGGGAGAATTGGGGAGCAGATGGAGAGGAAAAAAGATGGGAAAATCATAAGAGCAGTTTCAAAAAAGAAGAAAAAGGAGTGGTGAAGGCCATAAGGAGCTAAAGCGGGTGTCAAGAGTAAAGGTTGAATAGACAGAGGAGAAAGTTGTGTTGTCAGTCCAGGTGATGGGAGGATAATGACAGAGGGGCGGAGCTTCCCTGACCCTTCCTGACCTCTCCCTGCATCCAGCTGCCTGGCAGAGCAGAGGGAAGTGGGAACAGCACAGATGATGTGTTGGGATATCCTGCCTGCTAACCCCTCTTCCTCTGATGCTGATGTTTGTTCCCGTCATTTCAGTCACCTTCGCAGAATGACCACGTTGCACAGCCGCACAGACACACTCATAGACACCTCATAAAGTGACGCACGCAGACGGACACACCGCACTCTGATGCACGCAGGCATTCACACATGCTGACAGCCAAAAAAAACTCTCACACTCACATGAGCACACGTCCAGCTGACTCAACTGTCAAAGCCAAGGATGCTTTCACTCAGGTCACTGCATTTACGTAGAAACAAAGGACAGTGTTGAAATCGTAGATGGGACATGACCCAAACACAGTCGGTGTGCCAGAAAAGACATGAAGAAAACACTATCATGCAGTAATATCTGGTTTAATGAGTACGAACACAGCCCAGGTTCTATTTCAGTAAGTGTGCATCTAAACAAAAGCTCACCATGTTAGGAGGTTTTACAGGACATGCACAATAAAACAATATCTATCACCTTGTTTCTAATCACGTCAAATACTAATCATCTTCATGTAACTTCCTTTTGTTGTTTCTGCCTTAAAAGTTAAGTTTCTTGTATAGCCAGTTTATAAACCTGCCAAGACCCCCCCCCCCCCCCCCCCCCCCCCCCCCCAACACAAACACACACATCATCATCCACGAAACATCAAAGCAAGGCCACAGTGAAATTTCAATCCCATTTTGGCTTTGCCCTCCTACCTCCAGATCCAGTAATTACAGCTTATACGAGACATCAACATTATAACTCGTCAAACCGCTGTATAATAATACCGCAAACGTACTTCAAAGAGGCAACTCGCATTTCAAGGGGAAAATAAAAACTCATGGATTATGCATCATTGGGGACTGATTCAGCCTTCCAGAGCAGCTGGAGTTCAGTGCATGTTAACTGGAGTGAGACCCAATAAAATAAATAAATAAATAAACTTGATGATAAACATGCATGTAGGTTTCATATGAAAATAAATTCCACATGAGTGTAATCATTGAGAAAGTCCACTGAGATGCAGTTTCATCATTTTGTTGTTAACAGGGGCTACGTGTCATGCAACAGTAGGACTGTGCTGCAGCTGAGTGTGGCTTTGGACAGTGAGGTTAACTTTAGGGACTTGCAGCTGGGAGTGAAGTACCAGAACAATATCCCCAAAATGTTATTTTATATGTTTCAATACTGCCCTCTTGTGTCTTATGTTCTTTCTATTCTTTTTCCTTTGCTGATTAGACTCAAAAATTAGGGTTAAGTCAAGTAGATTGTGAAACTAAAGAACAAATTAGTTGGGTCACAGCAAAAAAAGCATAATAAATTGATAAAATACAGTATAATGAGCTGTAATAGGAACTTGAGCAGTAAATTACTTAAAGAAACCCTTCCATTAAAAACAGTTTTTCTGAGGTTTCTGTTGAATATTTTAGCTCCACAGGTGTTCTTACCTTCATAGTGGGTGAAAACAGGTCAACAACTTCTCTTTCAGTTTTTATCTCTCAAACTACACAGGTGGTGATAACACACGAGTTTTCCCGAGTTTGAACGGCCGGTATCTGTTTCGTCACAACTCCTTTGTTCGTTAGTATTTAACAGGTCCCGCAGTTGAAACCACACCTAGCATGCTGCTGGCTAAAAGCTGTTAGCATAAGACGTAGCAAACAGGAAAAGAGAACGTCTGCTGTTGCCATGCGCAGCGGGGCAGGAAAAAGTATACCTTGTTCTCATAGGCTAGTTTGTTAGCCAATCAGAGTCCAGCAAATTTGAATAATGAATATGAAAGAGCTGCTGACGAAGCCTGACAAAACCAGCCGAATTTTGACGCATACAGATTGAAAGGTCTGTTAATCAGTTTTTCTTTTAGATATAAAATGTTTCATATTACTGGTTAATACTTAAGAAATAACCACAAAGTCCTGAAATTTGTATGTAATGGCCTCTTTAAAAATTTGTACATGCAATGTACAAAAGAAAAGCACAGAAAAAGTCCAATTTACCAGAATACACACATAAAACCAAAAACAAGACATAAGTAAGTTATTGATGCTGCTGTGATGTTGTGAATTTTGAAATGACACATAAATGACATTTATGTGTCATACTGAAAGCAAGTTGATGTTATCCTTTAATAAAGCTGTGACCTACATTCTGGCTTCGAAGTCAACAGTTTCATCACTATATGTCGCCAGCCTTCCTCGATGTCACTAACATGTCGGTAATTTTAATTAATCATGAAGAGTGTCTGCCCCATTATTTTAACATCATCTAAATTAAGTTTGACACTTCAAAGCCCATCATTTGTTTCTTTTTCCAGCTGTGTTTTGTTCATTATAGTGAACGTGATATTATGATTTAATTTTTTTCACAGCCATTAAACTGTAGAATTGGAGCCATTGACAAATGAATTTAGCAACACTGGACTTTTTTTGTCTAAGGTGGTATTATTATGAAATATTTACACAATAAAATGATGAATTTGTTAAAGCTTTGGAGAATAAGAGTTGCTAGAACGGTATCTGTAATTTGTACTGGTACGGTCAACTGCAGTAAATTAAACAACAGGGACACCTTGTGGTTTCATGCAACAAATGCAAGAACTTGAAATACTGTCAGATCTCCAACCTGTTCAACTCCTTTAGTCGTCTGTATCTTTTTCCTTCACCGTCGAATCTCACGCCGTCTTCGTGAGGTCGAGACAGAAACTTTTCTGCAAAGGAATCTGTTATATCCCTTCTAGTGGGTGAAGATATTCTTTAAGAATGTGGTATTTCGTTCTTATTATTGCTTTGTTGTTGCTTTTTTTTTGCAAGAATTGTCTCAGTAACTGAACAAATGTCAAACTTCAAGTTGTGTCCTGATGGACATTTTGGAGTTTTAATAGGTATTTCCTTTTAAATCACTTTAAATCTTACTTTGTAATTATATTAATTAGTGTTAATGTATTCGTAGTATCAATCAATTAATTAATTAGTATTAATGCCTATTTCATGTAATGGTTTAAACATGTACTATAGGATACAAGCATTTTCTTTTATACATCTAATGAGAACAGGTGTTTGTAAAGGGAATGTTTGGAAATCAAATACCCAGTTTATTTTTGACACCTATGCACAAACTACAACCCCTCAAACACTGTTATTTGTTGATGGATATTAGCAGAGTACAGTCCCAGGCTGAGGATATATGAAATTACCATTGCTTGCGGAATCTCATCACAATATGTCTGTGCACTGAGATTGCCTCTAATAATGACAAGTCTTGTTTTTTCCAGAGAGGTAGATGCTGCTCCACACCATCATACTCCCTCCACCAAAACCTGTGACCCTGTCGGTACATCTAGATCAATTAAAAATGGCACGCTTGGAGTAGACCTCTGTAGCAGGGTCCATGCTCACAGGTGCTGATAATCAGGTGTCTAATTGATACCTGATTATTAGCACTGGTGTGAAACTTTAAGCAAGAGTTAATATCAGAATACGCTGTTTGGTATTAGTTGGTAAGATTGCACAACTTTTATATGAGTGCAACTCATGCACTCAACTCTACTCAATGCACAAATACACTTAACAAGGAAATAAACAGGCTTTCCAATGATAAAGAGTCGATTTGCAAGACTCCCTTCACACACGCACGTGTGAAAACTAAGAACCGATCAAAAAGGTATTAAGTTTCTGTTTCAGTGTGAGGTTAAGTCTTAAACTTTGCTCCTTTGCAAGGCCGTTTAAATACAACTACAAGGACCACAATGCATTGCGGTGACACGCACAGTCCATATCATGACACATCTCCAGCATAAGGAAAAGCTTCCTCTGAAGGAGCGTTTTATTTGTTAACTTTGGTGAGGGGGGATGAGTCATTCTTAGCCGTTTGAAAAGTAAATAGTCCCTCTTCTTGGCAAAAAGACATTAATACCCATACGTATTTTGCTAGAAGTTCTTGCTAGCTGTGAGTCCAAACAAGGAGCTCGCTAAAACAGAAGCTAGTCTCAGCTAACGCAGCTACCTGAGAAGACTGAAACCTGAACATAGAGGTGTTTAAATTCAGTGAAGACAGTTTCTGATAAAAACAACTGCTGACGGGATATAACACAGAGAAACAGTACAAGGTATGTATCTAATTTGTCTGGCTGTGTCGCAGTATGTTTGAACATCAGTTGTTGACTAGCCTAACTTGACAGCTAAGTTAGCGTCATTTCGCGATGACTTTATAATATCCAACTAAAATGTTCAGTGTTTGATTCAGTCTGGCGAGACATTTTTCGCAATGTCCGTGTTTTCAAACTTTAATAACCCATCGATTGTTATTTATGGCGTCTATGTTTTATGAGCTAGCATGTGAAACGTTATCACGTGAGTTGCCACAACACAGGAAATATAAGTTCACTCTTGTTTCTTTGCCTCAAACAGTTGTTGTAAAATATATTTGTGATCTCTACTTCACTTTTCTGATGTGGGTAGTTGTTGTTAAAATGTTTGCTGTAATTGATGTGTGTGAGTGTGTTAGTTTGAATTAAACACGTGATATGGATTTATATAATCTGTAAAAAGGAGGGTTTGTAATCCAAACTGTTTCTGAGAAAAGCAAACTAACCGGGCTTGTTATGCATAAAGGTGTCTTGGCAGGTGTGACTTGTCGGCCTCTCCTACAACTGTTTTTCTTTCTTTTTTTATGCTAAAACTCTTTCAACTGGTTTTGCTGCCAGTGTGGAGAATTCATGAGTGGGTTCTCAGTATTCCATCAATATACTTGTAGGTTATTTACAAATGGTTTTAAAGATATATGTAACAGTATCTGAAAGTTTTTAAATGAGAAATGCATCATATTTTAGCTGATCATCATTGTCTTTGTTTTGATTTATTGTATCAGAATCTTTGAAAACTTGCAAATTGGGTCTTTCTTTAGAAACCTCCTGAAATGAATTTAAAATGACTTCTTTGCTCAGAGTTGTCTGTTAAATTTAGACACAGCACGGACTCATCTTTTCATTTTAGGTGCCTTTTTAAATGCCTGAATCATTCACAGTCAAGAGTAAAGTGGCTTTAAATGACAATTTCTCTACAAACAATTAATTATTGGCTTGTAAAAGAGTGGAAAAAGCTGCCAAAGTCCAGCGAAAAACTTTAAAAACTATTGATCAAGTTCGCTTTAAAAGATTAGAGGCAAAACTATAGAAATGAAGGAAGAACTGAGATTTGCACAAAACCTATTTTTGATGATTGCTAAAAAATTCCTGCCTCCCCAGGTAATATTTCATGTGTGAAGTATCAGCTGTCACAGAATCACCTTGTTTGTCCAACATCCACCTTTCACCCTTCAAAAACCCCGCATTTATATTTCCCTCTCTAGTCATCATCAACTTTATAAGCCTCCTGACTTGATTGTCAAATATCAAGCTGTAAGTGGTTTTAAATAAAACACTTTGTAGGTATAACCTCTAAAACAGCTGACACTTTGGAATGCAATGCATCTCAAATAAAGAGAATCAATAGCTTCGATGCCACTGTGCATCATTCAGTCTTGTGTTTGCTTAAAAAAAAAACCCAGCTGTGTTTAATGGGTCACCTCACAATATTGCAATTTCATTTTCCTCTGAGAAATAATGTATTCAGTCTCACATCTCTGCTGAATGAGTTTATAACATTAGATGCTTCTTTTTGTGCAATATGCTGTGACAGAAATTGTCCTGCAAACAGTCAGTATTTAAATCTATTTACGTCTCTACCTTCTCTTCCCAACAGCAAATCTGCAAGAATGTTGACGTGAATTTACTGAGCACAAACAATGAATTCATCCCCCTCATGGTTTCCCATGAATCTCCCCTGAAACGGGAGCATTTTGTGAAAACAGAAGGGAAGTGGAAGGAACACATTTGGACTATCAACAGGACTCATGAATCTCCATCAGGTCCTTACAGGGGCTGTCAACCCCGGGGACAACTGTTTCTCTGTTGGAACCATCAACAATGTGCCTTTCACGGTGAGACATTTTGAGCTTAGGAAATATTTCACCCCGAGCAATTTAGATTATGTGATTCTTTGGGGGCGGCTATCTGAATAGATTTTTGTTGACTGTATTGAGTTCCCATATAGAAAACTCTCAGTAGGTTTTCTTCATTGCAGGCAGTCTGGATTCACAACAAAAGAAACAATTTTCTCTGAGAGTTGTTAAATCGTAAGAAGATTCTTTTGTGTGTGTGTGTGTTAGTTTCTAAAATTAAAACCATTGTGTCCATTTTTATATAGTAGGTACAGAAACACAATCTTATGTTCTACTTTAAGGAACATGCAGGTGTGCTGTTAAAGGACAGATGATTCCCTTATATCCTTTTGTGAATGAGGCTGTCACATTGAATCATGGCTCATGTGAGGATCTGCTTTTGGGAACTACAGATATAGAGCAGATAAATCCAATCATATGGGGTTTTACTGCAGGGCTGTTGTATCCTTGCACATCTGATGCACTGACACAAGCTGCAGGACAAGTGGAGGTCAACCGACTCTTCATGCACTTCTCTCCGGATGTATCCGAGTATCGTTGTCGCCTCTCACCCAGTCTTCTGTTATCTGTTTTCTGATAGGCCTATGCATCAGGTTGTGATGTGGTGATTTTGGGAAGTAACTTTGAACGGCTGCAGATCATCCCAGGGGCCAAGCATGGTAACATCCAGGTGGGCTGTGTTAACTGCTCACCACAAGGTGGTCAGGTAAGAATCCTCTGTGTTCTGTGGAGTCCTCAAGCTGCAGCGGGGATGTTTTACTAAAGCACAACCTGTTTGTTCAGAGATAATTAGGTTAGTTAATACCCTAAAATTCATAAACAATCCACTGAAAAGATCAGATTTCACTGGATTAGTTATTCTGTTTTATGTAAAGTCAGTGATGCAAGAAGGATTTTCTACAGTCTTGTGCTTTGTGCAGACAATGCAGGACTCACAGAATACAACTGTAGCATTGATGACTGCAAGATGCTCTTGTATTTGTATAACAGATTACATTTTCTTGTCTTTTTCAATAACAAAAGGTTTATTTTTCATGTCTGAGATTTGAAAACAAATGGAAAGGATTTTGTTTTGACCAATTAAAACCTAAAGCTGTTTTAAACCTGGTTTTCAAAGAAAAACTAGCAATTTATTTGGGAAAAAATGTCTATTATAGAAAATGATGTTGCTCTTTTTCTCATATTCAACCATGTTAAATACCTGTTTCAGTGATTGACCTATAAAGTTAAACTGATAAATAATAAAATAAAAAATATGGGGATGTTTGTGTGTGAATGTACGTAAATGGCAGCAGCAGTTAATCTGACGTTTTTACTGACAATCCAAACTGGGTTTCATTTGGCTTTCAAGAGGTTTCTATCTAAATGCTAAATTTGGTCTTTGTAGTATTTCTTGACACAATTATTTGTTGTTTTTTTTTTTTTATTGGCATCTCAGAGACAACTAAAACCCATCTTTGTCACATTTTGTTTGCAACGACCCCCCCATGTTCAGTTTAATGTGAGATATGATTTTATTTTATTCTAAAAATTCAAGGTATCTAAAAAGTATGTGAGAAATATCTTTACCAGACAAATAAAAACAAGTTGAAACAAACAGTTCTGTTGTATTTACAAAAATGTTAGTTATACCTGAACGTGGGAGATAAACACCTGTAGTACTTACATTATTGTTGACTGTCATTTTGTCCCAACTCTGTAGTTGTGTTTTTAAATTAGATATTTTTTTTGAGTTAATTATAAATTTGTTCTTTATACATAATGTTTTTTCAACAGTAAAAATATTTTATTCTGTTTTAATGGAAATATTTACTAAAAATTATATCAAATTTTGTAAAATCAAAGTACCTTGAAATGTCTGTGTTGTATAAATAATCTAATCATAGATTTTAATTAAAAAAGATTATTAAAATCCCAGTAGTCCCACACATACCCCCCCTTCAAAAAAAAAAAAATCATTCACACCATAGAAGCTTGACAGAAGAGACCATTCTTCACCATCTCTACAATCACAGAATTTTACACTTCCTGTTTAGTTGTTGTAATGTGGCCAACTGCAGAGTAAGAATTCTGAAGTGCAACATCTGGATAAACCTAATGATGATAATAATAATACTAAGTCGGACGCCATCATCACTCTGAATTCATGTTTGAAGAGTTTTAAATAGCAGACAGCTCAGTCACTCTGAAATGAGTCCCCGCGTGATGTTTAATCTTATTCTCTTGGGTCAGAAGTTCCCTCACAAGCCTCCAGCATGGACCAGCATCTATTTAAGAATGCTAAGTTAGCAGGCCTGGCAGTTCCGCTTTGTTACTCACTGCTGACTCTGATATTTTCAGAGCTAATAGTTTACATAGTACATTCCTATGTGCTTATCCTTCAGGGGCTGTTGAACTATAGATGAGGGTTTTTATACGCACCCATAACTCAATTGATTGTTTTCCTAAATCAAAACAAATGGAGAACAGATGTGTAAATATAATTCTGTTTCACATTTACACCAAAATTAATTATTTAATCACTAAGAGGGAAACTTAATGTTTTATAGCTCTTGTTTGTTTTTGCTATCATCTCATACAAAGTTCTTGATATATAAACCTGACCTTATGCAGCTCCATTTAACATCTTCTAGGTTTGTAAAAACAGGTTCTGTTCAGCACTCATGTCAGAACCAGATGTACAAAACTATGATGGAAAAACTGAACCAAACACTGACTCCAAAAGTCTGCTGTTATTCTGATCATACACACATCACTTGATAGTGGTTAAATGTTTTAGAAAACTATGCGTGAACTTTAATGAATTTATGCGTGATAATAAAAGCTGATAGCACGTAGATAAACAGGAAATACACAAAACGCAGCATCTGTCACGTCCTTTCAAGCTACGTTCTCTCTGTGCTTTCTGCTACCATGTGACTCAAATGTTTGAAATCGAAAATTTACATGGTTGACTTTAAACAAAGAGCATACTTTTCTAAATAATTTTAACGGTTGTCTGTCTGGAAGGATTTCCATGTGACTTTGCTTAGACACATGACTCCTTCTACATGCAGCATGTCTACAGTATATGCATGAGATTTACTCCTTCAGGGTTTTTAACAGATTGTGTCTTTGGCATATTTTCTAAATTCAGAATCTATATATTATTTAGAAATTGATTAAAATGTATAGATCACATGGTTTGTGTAAAGTTTCATGATGTTCGAGTATTTATTGTTTCTTTTCTGCTGGCAGATTGCAGCTTCCTATGGAAGCATAGTGTGTGTGTTTGAGCCCATTCTGCTCTCCGACCAAAAACACACATCTGTAAGTAAATTTACATTTTCTTCGATCCACAAAATAAAGTATTTTCTATAAAGTGTTATGGATGTTCAGAATGGAACAAAACATGTCGCTTGTCCAGTCATTAAAGTTTTTTACACCTCGCACACACAAGAAATCTTCTTGCAGCTTATCTTGTTTAACCATCTTGTTTATGAGGGAAGACCTTTGCACAGTCACCAACATTGTTGCAAGAGTAATTATGAAAAAAATGATTAAACTTGCAGCATCTTGAGCCCTGTCTCTGCAGAGGTTCTACTGCGTTCTGCGGTTTCCTTGTGGTTTGATCACATGTGACTCACATGAAAGCAGCTCTCAGCTCTTGTGTAGTTTTTCATATTTGTATCTTGCTGTAACAGCTGACAAAAGAAAATAGCATCAGGACTAATTATTTATATAGTTGTTGGTGTTTTTGTTTTAAGAATGTCTGTCGTCTGTCTGTACAGAAATCAAACTGCCAGTGGCAGAAAAGTGGTCAGTTTGTTTTAGAGTCCATGGTACGGAACTTGGCCTGGCATCCTACAGGTATTTTCACTCATAAACATGTCAACGTTGGAAACGGATCATATATATTATAACTCAGTTTATAACTGTTGTGTGCAGGTAGTACTTTGTTAACAGGATCCAGCAGCCTCCAGCTGTGGTCTAATGATGAAGCTGGAAACACTCACTCTAACTGGAAATGCATCTGGCAGAGCAAGTAAGAGCTGCACTGTTATACCCCACATAATAAGGAAGTTGTTTTACGTCATCATTGCTATTTATCCTAAAGCGAAAACAGAACAAGCGCCCCCTAGTGGCTGACACATGTGTTAAATAAGTCCCGCCCATTACCTATAAACTAATGGGATGTTTTCCTGACTAAAAAATAAAAGCACACCATAAATAATTATTTTCCAGATGTTATATTTGGTTAATTCATGCGGTTGTTATCTTGCTCCTGTGTGTGGGTTAATACGTTGGACTTCAAAAAGACAACATGGCAGCATCCATAAACAGGAGATTCTTTACTTTTGAACAATGGAAGTAGTCAGAGACATGTCATCCATCTTTAAATACATTTACTGTGTTGAACAAAATAAATGAAACTAATTATTAATTTAAGAGAAACCAGCTTTTGTGCATTTGTGGTTTATTTTTTGACATTCTAAAGCATTAAAGATTGTTCTTGTTTGAATAATTTGGTTCAACATATCATATTTTAAATGATAATATGATGCTTAAACTTTTTACATCAGATTTATATAAATTAGTTTTGTCTGATGCATTTGGTTGATTTGTTTCTATATTTTCTGCCTTTAGGACGGCCTCTCCAGTCAGTTTCATAAAGTTCTCTCCTGATGGGGAATTCTTTGCCACTGCTGGACAGGTAACGAGCTTTTACATGGAGCTGATTTAAATCTGGACCGACAGCTTTAAACTGCATCATCTGAGTTAGATTCCACTTTCTGTGTCCTTTTCAGGATGACTGTCTGGTGAAGGTCTGGTACAGCACAGACAAGTGGAAATCATGCGTCGCCAGACTATTTACACCTCCAGATGCCAGCGTGGGTGATCAGGGAGAGCTGGCTTTTTCTTTTGTCTACTTAGCCCATCCTCGCTCTGTCACTGGTTTCTCTTGGAGGAAGACTAGCAAGTACATGCCACGGTATGAAAACTGTCAAACAACCTATTTATTTCTTTTTGGTTATTTTTGAATCCAAGTTTTGGCAACTTAGACAAACAAATGATCAATTTTACATGTTGTATTGAATCATATTAATTAGTTAAACACTGAGTTATGTAACATTATTGCTTGTAATCTGGGTTATTCTGAATTTTGAGGGCTTATCATTGATCAGATGCAATAATAATACAACCATATTGTTTCTTATTTAATAAATGTTCCAGTAGTTCCACCTTTTTTTTAGATTTGTGGTCCATTTGTAACTTTTTAGATTCAGTTCTTGTCACTGATATTCATTTTTGACCTTCTACTTTAGTTATTAATCAGCTCATTTTATCCATGAAATCTTTTTCTGTTTTTCTCCTAATTTCTTAAAGAGGTGCAGTCTGTAATGTTCTGCTCACCTGCTGTAAAGACAGCGTGTGTCGACTGTGGGCAGAGACGCTGTTGCCAGGTGACAGCCTCATCTCTGGTAACCATAACGACTACATATCGGATGATGAAATGGTAAAATGTGTCAGCTCCTCTTGGAAGAACACCTGCAACGGGAAGACACAAGCAATGACACCACAAGAAGTATGTGACTCTGTTTAGTTTTTATTTTAATAAAATCAATAATGACATATATTTATACAATATTATGCAAAATTATTTCCTTTAAATGTTTTGTTCAGTTGTTGGAAAAATATATATAATATCTTTATTATCTTTGATAAGAGCAAAACTTGATAAATTATAATTACTGAATTTCTGAAGCAGAAGGAACTTTTAAATTATTTTAAAAGTTAAAAAAAGACTCATTAAAGAATTTTGATTTCTGTATTTGTACATAAGAGTTAGAACTCTGACTCAGTGGATGTTTTCCCGTGTAGCTTTGTTAGTTCAAGTTCACATGTGAAATTCTGGATCTTCTGCTTAATGTGAAGCAGATTGTAACCGACAGTTCAACTGCTGTGGGCCCCCGAAACAATAATGACACACATTGAGAATGTTTATGGGTCAGATTACTGGAAAAAAGCTGTGCAGATTTTTTTTATTTACTTATTGTGCCTGAAGGAGAGTCTGAACGAGTACCTGTGTGGAATTATTCATTACATCTCGGCTTATTCCAGATGATGTGAGCAGAGTTAAATCTGTTGTAACGCTTTCTAGTTCTAACGTGATTGGATGAGCAATGCAGAACATGTAAACTCAGTTTTAATTTAATGTTTAAAGTGGAATACAGGTAAAAAAAAAAACTACATCAGCATTTTTAAGTAGTACTATTGTTTTTAAGCATAGTAAGAAACATGCAGATAAATGCAGGAATTTACAGTAAAAGTTGAAAGTTTCATCAAAGGGTGATGGACTTTTTTAGTAAACAGTTTTAATTTTTACTGAAATAAGCAATTATTTGCTGAATAATCTGGCTTTTGAAGATGAAAGGTTTCTGTTCATGGTGAATTAACAGAACTCAGCGGTTTACAGTGTTATTTAAAGAGACCATTTCATACAAATTTCAGGACTTTGTGGTTATTCTTTAAGTATTAACCAGTAATATGAAACATTTTATATCTAAAAAATGTCAGGAAACACTGATTAACAGACTTTTCAATCTGTCTGCATTAAAGTTCGGGGGGTCCCGGCTCCTTCCGTCAGGCTTTGGGCAGCAGCTCGTTCATATTCATCATTCAAATTTGCTGGACTCAGATTGGCTAACAAACTAGCCTATGAGAGCAAGGTATCCTGTTTCCTGCCCTGCTGCGCATGGCAACAGCAGACGTTTGTCTCTTCCTGTTTGCTACGTCTTATGCTACGGCTTTTAGCCAGCAGCATGCTAGGCGTGGTCTCAATTGCTGGACCTGTTAAACATCTGAAACAATAAGCACTTCTCCTAAAAGTCAAATGCTGGCACACTAAACAGTAATTACAACTGGGTCTGTTATCTTATGTTGATTAATTCACATCATTCTCCTGTAAAAACACACTTTTCATTGCTGTAATCACTATTTACTGAAATGCAAATTAAAGTAACTAACTTAATTCATGTTTTCCCGTCAGCAATTAAGTTTTCAAGAATCGTGGCATTTCTCCTTTAATCGGGACATTCCCCAGCCGTCAGTGACCAGCTGCCAGCTTCACCATCAGAACCAACACCATAACCACAAGAGGAACAGCAAACCCTATGCTAACGCGCTCTGCCATTTCCACATCGCTGCCAGCATCAACCCTGCCACAGGTTAGACAACCAACATCTGTTGATTCTCTTCACCAACTTTTTGTTTAAGAGTCCAGGTTTTCCTGAAAGAGAATAAAAGAAGGTATTTTATCAATATTTGAACTCTGTCTAAAGAAAATCCGCTGGATGTTATCACTCATGCTCCTTATCACAGTAAATGCATTTAATTTTTGAGATTGCGTGTTTAGTTTTGGTTTTTTTTTTAACGTCTCAGTGAGCTTTTTGCGCTCGCGGCTGCTCGAGTAGCTGTGAGCGTTTTAGTTTTCTTGTCTGTTTTCTGTGCGGCAGCTTAATTTGACCTGAATCAGTGCAAAATCCTGTTGATTGTTTCAGCCTTAGGGCTAAGGAATCTTGTAGGGTTGGATTTGTACGCTTGAATTGTTTGACTGTTGAACATTACAAATCACATTTACATTTATTAAAGCTGATTTCTTCCAACAGATGTACAGTACTGTTTTTTTTGCTCTATATTTACATTTTTTTCACTGCACAACATCTATTTTTTTCCCTGAATTTTGCTTTGTAACGTGTCACATTTTCAATTTTTATTTTTACAGACATTCCTTTACTGCCCTCCATCTCTTCTTTGAATGCCGTGGATGATGATGAACCTGGGGGTCCATTTACTGTCCATTGGCTCAACAACAAGGAGCTTCAGTTCACATTATCCATGGAGGTCTTCTTAGAGCAGCTCAGAGGCAGTTTACAACAAAGACAAGAAAGCTCTAATGATGGTACCAGAAAAAATTTCAAATTATAACAAATTTTATCAGATAGTTTTATCAACTCATGTTTACTCATACCAACACCATATAGTTGGGTTATCATTAAAAAAGCTTTATTTTTCAGGGCTTGAAGAAGAAGAAAACTCAGATGAAGAAGAGAACAAGCCAGCCGACCTCCAGGGGGTTGATGGCGTTGGACTTCCTGTTGCAGCTGTGGATCACCAGGTGGACGTTTTGTTGGAGGACTGGAATAAATCAGCCGACATGTTGTTCAGCATACATCCCATAGATGGATCTTTGTTAGTTTGGCATGTTGACTGGTTGGATGAATTCCAGCCAGGCATGTTCAGACAAGCACAGGTACCTTACCCTTATTTTCTGTCATTTTTTTACAGCAAAAATATGTTGTTGATTCTATTTGTATTTAAAGGTGTGATGACATCACTGTTTAAACTGGCGTAAAGCTATTTCATGTAGTAGATATGCCCGCATATGTCAACTCACAAAAGAATTTGATTAAAAAACTAACACGGCGGGGGTGTACGGGCAGGTCAGAATCCTCTTCTCAGCAACACGGTTCCTTTCGTTAATGATATGTGGGTCTCCCTGGCTGACTTCGCTCTGATTGGCTACAACCATTGCCCGCAGCAAGCCTTTCTTCTCGGCTCCGTCAACAGTCCAGTAACATGGCGAGTGGACGTTTACAACCGTATATGTTCGAGCCGGAAACGTTTTCTGAGGAAGACGGAGGGGTGAACACATAAAACTCAACTAATCACATGAGCGAATAAACAGTGCTGTCAGATGTTATCAATGAAAATAGATTCACAGTATGGTATGATAAACCTGTTGCTCACGGACATTGTTGCTAGAGCGGCTATCACATGCTAGCATCATGAACTCTTCAGACCACGAACAAACGTTTATCAGGCAAGGCAGCATTTTATTAAATAAATAAACTTACGGGTATTGACGATGTGGTCTCCTCCTTCAGGGTTGGTAAAGAATTTTTAATTAAAATCAGTTTCTTTGACAATCCCAACTTGAATTCACCCAAGTTATGGAAGCAGTCCTCCGTGAAGTCAGCTGAACATATTTTCTAATTGAGGTTATAACTGCGTGGCACTTCTCCATAAATGAACTTCAGCCACTCTTCTCTAGTTTTTTCATCCTTCGGGAGTGAGTGTAAACTTCCAGCATGGGTTGAGCATCCTTGGACACAACATGTCCCTGTTTGCGTAGCCATCTCTTCTCAAGAGCAGCAGCACAAGCTAGCGCAACGCAGCTAACGGTGTATGGGCTGGGGGTGGGGGGGTGGGGTGGGGACTTGGACTGTTTACTTCACTGTGCACTTTTATTGGACGCTATGAAATACGTAGGATAAAATGCCACGTAGGAAAAAATGGTGCTTTCCGATTGAACCATTTTTTAAATAAGAAACAAAGCGGACCGCCCACAAACGGGAACTTTGATACTCGCTTTGGACGTTCACACGGCCTCATCAGTGCACAACACATCATGATATACCCCAAAAACCTCAAAAAAGTGCATTTTGATGTCATAACCCCTTTAAGAAAAAAGCTAATTGGGTAATGATGAGAGTGTATGGTACGTACAGGGTGCTCAGATTTCAGACATCCAGTATAATTGGGCTTAAAATAACTGGTAACACACAAATAATCTTGGTTTTGTGACAGTAAGACTCCTGTTGAACATGTTAATTTTCTTATATTTAAAGAAGTAAGAACAGATTGTGTCTCTTGAGTCTTCATTACTGACAGTGGGTTTAGTTTTAGTTCACTTTTGACATGTAGTTGAAGGTGAGATGAGAAGAATTGTAGCTCCTCGTTATTGCTTTTTTTTATAATAAGCATTGATCTTGTGTTTTACCTGTAGGGTCACAATGTTCTCATGGCAACTTCTGCTTTTTATGCTTCATCTAAATTAAAACTGATTTTTTTCTTAGTTTTTCTCATAACTAACTCTGAGTTTCACGTTTATAATTGGTGCATATAACATTATTGTGTTGTTTGCTTTCTCAGGTGTCGTTTGTGTCCCGTATCCCAGTAGCGTTTCCTACAGGTGATGCAATCTCCCTGAGCAACAGTGTGGTCATGTATGCCTGCAACAAGAATGTGGATTTGGCTATCCAGCATGGCAGACAGCGGCCGCGTGGGAGCTCATTGTCTCAAATCAAATCTACTCTGATCTATGGCAGTCAAGTAAAAGCTGCACCTAACAGTAGTCTTCGACTCAGTATTTTCACCCCTAATGTCCTCATGATCTCCAAACACGATGACGGCTCTCTGAATCAGTGGGCAGTCAGTTTCGCAGAGGACTCTGCTTTCTCCACCGTTCTCAGTGTTTCTCATAAATCACGTTACTGTGGTCACCGTTTCCACCTCAATGATTTGGCCTGTCACTCCTTGCTTCCTCTCCTCCTCACCACCTCACACCATAATGCCTTGAGGACGCCAGAGGCAGACAGCATCCTGGCTCCTGCAGAGGTATACTCCCGTTCCACGTCTCTGCCTCATGGGTCACGATCCTCCCGAGTGTCCATGGGTGGAGTTTCTCAAGATCCCAATGCTATCTACAGTGAGCTGATTTTGTGGCGAGTGGACCCAGTTGGTCCGCTGTCTCTGTCAGGAGGGGTCTCAGAGCTCGCTAGAATAAATTCTCTCCATGCATCAGCGTTTGCTAACGCAGCCTGGCTGCCCACGCTCATTCCCAGCAGCTGTCTAGGTGAGTTACCACTTGTGTTGTTTAAAGACCACATAGCTTTTAAATTGATTTCAGATACTTATAATTATTAAAGATCATTTTTTCCAACAATTTGAACCTCTGTGTTGCATATGATGATATATTTTCTTTTTTAGGTGTGTACTGTAACTCCCCCAGTGCGTGCTTTGTAGCAAGTGATGGTCAGTCACTCAGACTCTACCAGGCTGTTATTGAGGCGAAGAAACTTCTGAGTGAACTCTCCAATCCTGAGATATCTGTGAGTGATCAAATACTTTACTCTAACAAAAGGCCAAGTATAGTTAGCATTACAATTTATTTATATTTCCTTTAAAGCACTTCTTTGAGAGAATATTGTATGTTTGACTTCAGAAATACGTTGGGGAGGTTTTCAATATTGTCAGTCAGCAGTCCACAGCAAAACCAGGCTGTATCATAGAGCTGGATTCCATTACTGACTTTGTAAGTATAAATAAAATCAACTTGAGTTATTTATACTTTAAATTCTTCTTACCTTAATCTTATTATCTTCTCATATAACAGCATGACAACACTGTTGGTGAATGTGACATTAACACAGTCTTTGTCTATGTGTCGCTATATACCGTATATACTCGAGTAGAAGTATAAGACATCTTTCTCAGCAGAAAAATGGAGGAATTTAGCATTGACCTGCGTATAAGTTGGTGTCAGAATCAGTTTGTGTCAGGAATATATATTTATTTTATTTACACTGGTTCATATTGTCTAGTATCAGTAGCAGCTGCGCTTACAGGTGAAGCATCGGGCGTTTCCGCAGGTAAGGCTGTTCTGCAGCGTGTCGCAGAAATTGATCACACCTGTCACTAAAGACGAGGGGAAATCCGTCACGTTACCAGGGTTTGACGCTTTTTCTGTGGAGTCCACTCCCTCCTCTAGATTAGACGCCAGAATGAAGTTGCATCTGGCACGTCTTCAGGTCGAGGAGCGAGAGAGGGAGCGTGAGAGAGGGAGCGCGAGTTTCAGCTACGGAGAGTTGTGTTATTTAATAAATTCTGTGGAGCTTTTTCTTTCCACATGCATCCTTAGTTCGTTCACCGTTTCTTTACCTTTTTAATTTACCTTTGTTGCAGCCCATTTCGAGCCTGGGATGTAACAATATATTTATTAAACAGATATAAGGTGTCTTTGATAATCCATGCTGATAAGGAACATCGTTCGCTCGTCCGAGTACTCGCTCCAGTCCCCAAGCTGTCGACATTTTCCTCTGGGAAAAAAAAAAACGACTTCTTCCCGATATCACACGTATAAGTCGGAACCCCTCTTCAGACCTGAAATTTACTCCTCAAAAAACCGACTTATACGCGAGTATATACGGTACTGGACACTCAGCAAAAGATTAAATATTCAATGTTTTCATCAGATGTAGTTTGAAACAGGCTGGTGTTGTTTTCACAGCAGGGGAAGGAGACCCAGCTCCTGCATGTGTTTGAGGAGGATCTGATCCTTGGAAGTATGAATAAAGAAGTCACACAGGAAACCCTGGACTCTTCTTCTTATGGTATAGATGTTCCTTCTGTGTTTCACAACATCTCTGTTCTTTTTAGGTGGAACAACTTGTTGATTATTTGTTTTCTGTATTTCTGCATAGCTTCCAGTAAACCTGCTTTTTCAGGACGTTTTTTTCTGGTGGTGGTGGAGTTGACTCCTTCAGGTCACTCAGTTCTTCATATGTGGCATCTTCATCTTGCTGCTTGCCCCGTCACGATTGGTAGGTATTTTAAACAAAGTATACTTTTTCCTATATTATACCATTTTAACAATATGGGCAACAGTTTCTGTAATTATTTATAATTCAGATTAATAATAGCAGTCTAATTCAGTTTTTTGCACAATTGCTTAGAAATTGGGATTTAGTAAATTTTGTTTTTCAATATTATTCAGATTTATTGAGCAGTTTAAGAAACTTTTTGAAACTCGGCCATCACCTTCATTTAATATTCATTTAAATCTTTCAACTCGGATGTATTTCCTGATTTATAGAATTAAAAATCAAAGATAAAAGTTTTATTAGACTGTAGTGACTGCTTGTCCTCACCCCCCTGTATCATCATATCTTCTCTTCTCTTCTGCAAATGAAAACATATCAACTAAAAAAGCTTCTGTCAAAAAATATCATTTAAATCAATCATGTCGAGAGGCTTGGACCCAAATTTCTTCCAGTATCTTTCTAACAGTTTTTTGTTGTTTTCTTACCCCTTCAGAGGAAACGACATCAGAGAAGGACATGAACCAGTTTTCTCCTTTTAACATCTGTCAGTTTGTATATGACACGCCCAGTTCTCCGGTAATTCAGAAGAGTAAACCCTGCACCTCCAACCTTCAGAGCACCTGTCGCCTCAGCCTCACAACACACAGGTTGTGCAGCCAGGAGTTGACTCTTCCTGCCGGGGTGGAACTCATCAGTGTGACTCCCTCAGCAGGTGAGAAACAATTCAGGCACAACATTGACTAATAAACACTGAGATTTTACATCAGTGGAGATTTTAACATGATGTCTTAAGATCTGCACTTTTAAAGTTTGTTTCAAGTAATTTAGTTTGCTTTTTTTTAAGGGAAAGTTTGTATGTTCTTGTATTAATTAGGAAAATACTTCTTCACCTGGAAAGACAAAATTGCACTATTAAACTCTATTGTTTAACTAGTAGGCATATATGGTATTAAAATAACTTGTTTAAAGAGCAACTCACCCCCTTTAAAGGTTTCAGTATGTAAGAATCAGACCTTGTTGTCAAATTTAAATCCCACAGTTCATGTAGGAAAAAAAACGTCTGTTCTCAGTCACTCACCCCCTCCCCTCCCTGATTTTTTTGTTGGGTTGCCAGTTCTGATGTTGATCCTCGTTTAGTTTCTCTTGTATTTGTTCAATTTTTGGGAATGTCTGAAGGTTTATTTGTTCAGTGTTGAGTTTTCCTAAGTTCATTTGAACGCCCCATCACGTGCAGCTCGGTTGTTCAGTTGGAAGGATGTGGTGGTTTCTTACTTTTTGCTGCTGGTCGTTGTTGAATTCCAGCTGCTTGTGTTGAAGACTTGGCAGCCTTGCAGACTCACATGTGATTCGTTATGGAACCATATGGAAATAACCGAAACTAGCGACCACCCAGCCGGCTGAGATTGACATGTCTCACTGACACACATACGGCTGGTGTTCAAATGAGGGGGGGTGTGTGTCTGTCTGAGAGATGGTTTTATACTCCAGGAGGCGTGTCTTAGAGACGATGCTGGTGACGTAGACATGAACTGCAATCACAAATTTCAAATGCAGTAGCCATGTTTCAACCTTAAGAGGGCAGCACTAAGATATTTTTAGACCAAAAAGTGTAGAATTTAACAACTTTACATGAAAAGGTCCAAAAATGCCCAGAAACTGAAAGGTTTCATTGGTAAAGACCCTCTAATACAGTTTATAAGCAGAAAAAAGCTGTTTTGAGGGTGAGTTACTCTTTAAGCAAAATGATGAGGAATTAAATTTACATTAATGTTTGTTCCATTTGAATATGCCCAGTAAGAGATCCATATTTCGGTTGATTTTCGGTTGTGTTTAAAGACATAAGCAAATTTCATCTCTGAACTTGTCAGATTGCAAAGTAGCTTTTTGTTGAAAAAGATTCTCCATCCATGTATGAGTGCAAAACTTTAATGTGCACATAAATTATCCAATAGGTGCCACAATTAGTTCAAAAGTGTAGCACATACACTCACCGGCCACTTTATTAGGTACACCATGCTAGTAACGGGTTGGACCCCCTTTTGCCTTCAGAACTGCCTCAATTCTTCGTGGCATAGATTCAACAAGGTGCTGGAAGCATTCCTCAGAGAGTTTGGTCCATATTGACATGATGGCATCACACAGTTGGCGCACATTTGTTGGCTGCACATCCATGATGCGAATCTCCCGTTTCACCACATCCCAAAGATGCTCTATTGGATTGAGATCTGGTGACTGTGGAGGCCATTTGAGTACAGTGAACTCATTGTCATGTTCAACAAACCAGTCCGAGATGATTCCAGCTTTATGACATGGTGCATTATCCTGCTGAAAGTAGCCATCAGAAGTTGGGTACATTGTGGTCATAAAGGGATGGACATGGTCAGCAACAATACTCAGGTAGGCTGTGGCGTTGTAACGATGCTCAATTGGTACCAAGGGGCCCAAAGAGTGCCAAGAAAATATTCCCCACACCATTACACCACCACCACCAGCCTGAACCGTTGATACAAGGCAGGATGGATCCATGCTTTCATGTTGTTGACGCCAAATTCTGACCCTACCATCCGAATGTCGCAGCAGAAATCGAGACTCATCAGACCAGGCAACGTTTTTCCAATCTTCTATTGTCCAATTTTTATGAGCTTGTGCAAATTGTAGCCTCAGTTTCCTGTTCTTAGCTGAAAGGAGTGGCACCCGGCGTGGTCTTCTGCTGCTGTAGCCCATCTGCCTCAAAGTTCGACGTACTGTGCGTTCAGAGATGCTCTTCTGCCTACCTTGGTTGTAACGAGTGGTTATTTGAGTCACTGTTGCCTTTCTATCAGCTCGAACCAGTCTGGCCATTCTCCTCTGACCTCTGGCATCAACAAGGCATTTCCGCCCACAGAACTGCCGCTCACTGGATATTTTTTCTTTTTCGGACCATTCTCTGTAAACCCTAGAGATGGTTGTGCGTGAAAATCCCAGTAGATCAGCAGTTTCTGAAATACTCAGACCAGCCATTCTGGCACCAACAACCATGCCACGTTCAAAGTCACTCAAATCACCTTTCTTCCCCATACTGATGCTCGGTTTGAACTGCAGGAGATTGTCTTGACCATGTGTACATTTCTAAATGCACTGAGTTGCCGCCATGTGATTGGCTGATTAGAAATTAAGTGTTAACGAGCAGTTGGACAGGTGTACCTAATAAAGTGGCCGGTGAGTGTATATGTCAAGCAAAAGTCTGAAGACTGACAAAAATTTTGCAAATAAAAACTAAAATTAATCGTGATTTCTGATTTTTCTTAGGTCACTTGAGTGCATCATGTTCTTTACCGGCTGGCCGTGTTCCTTACCTGCTTGCTACTTCCTGTTCTGATGGAAAAGTGCGCTTTTGGAGGTGTAATGTCATGTCAGCAGAACCCTCCAGTACAGATGCTTTGTTGTATCAGTGGGAGGAGTGGCCTCTTCTGTTGGATGAAAAACTTCCAAACAGCAGTGCAGTAAGTGTTCCCGGTCGGCCCATCAAGGTGAGCTGCTGTCACACCGGCAGGATCGCTGTTGCCTACAGAGAGGCGCTGAACGCACCTCTGAACTCAACACCTCATCTGAACACTTACAGACTGCCTGCTTCTCCCAACTTGGCAACCTCTCCATACGTTTTCTCTAACAACACACACCTGATCCCAACACTCACCATACAATCAAGCCCAAGTCTGACTCTGACTCCTAACCCAGCAAATATTAAAGAACCATCAGTGCACATCAGCATCTTCCAGTGTGAGTCCACTGGTGGTTCACAGTGGATTCTTGAGCAGACTCTAGTCTTGGACACGACAGATCCCATACTCAATGGTGCAGCTAGCAGTGGTACATCAGGAAGTTCCAATGTCCCAAAGAGTTTTCCTTTCACTGTACCAAATGACAACTGTCTAGGTTCTGCTGGTAAGAGCCTGGTTCACTTGGACTGGGTTTCCCAAGAGGATGGATCCCACATACTAACTGTTGGTATTGGAACAAAGATTTATATGTACGGCCGTCTCTCCGGGAAGCCTCCAGAGTTGGGTCTATCTTCTGATACGCACAGAGACCAGAGTTTGTCTCACCTGGTTCTACTTCGATCTGTCAATCTGGTGTCCTCTGTTGAAGGCTCCTTGCCTATCCCAGTTTCCCTCTCCTGGGTTAGAGATGGAATCCTGGTCGTGGGCATGGAATGTGAGATGCACGTCTACTCCCAGTGGCAACCTCCAGTTCCTCCCAAACCCAACGCTACAGCTGTCCGAGACACAGATATCAGCAGCAGTGTCTCTTCAATAGTCTCAGCGTTCAAACAGTACCAGGAGGAGGGTCCTAATCTTGGAGTTCCCTCATCTTCTCTGACCCTTCCTAAAAGATCCCTAACAAGATCAATGATGAGTCTGGCTCAGAAACTCAGTGGGAAGAAAACAGCATATGACCTTCCTGTTGAGATGGAAGATTCGGGGCTCTTTGAAGCAGCTCATGAACTCTTTCCAACTCTACCCCAATACCATCCGGTCCAGCTACTGGAGCTGATGGATCTGGGAAAAGTAAGAAACAAAAATGACTCAATTATTATTCAGTACTGTTATGCTAATTTTAGAACAATGTTACTTTGATGATTTTCTGTTGCTAAAATGTTGACTCATCAAAATAAAATCACATTACAGACAGAAACAGTAACTTTATTTTTAACTTTGCTATGTGTTTATATGAAGTTCTAACAAACACACAACAATACTTCAATGAAAACTTGAGCAAACCAAAGCAGTTTTTAGTTTATCTAACTAAATTAAGTCTTGGATTTAGATCACTGTTCTGACTGAAACACAGGATCAGAGCTGTACGGACTGGAACCAGATTCTTAAAGAACTGTGTTCATGTTTTCTGGCCTTTTTCTGAATTCCTTCAAGCAAACAGAATACACTAACCACTCTGATCTCTGATGAATCCATCAAGTTTCACTTACTGAGGAAACAGATGTGAGAAATTATTTGTAATAAATAATAAAGTAATTTTTACTCAGTAAAGTAAAAACCTTAAAGGAGAACGCCCGTTTTTTTTCAATTGGGGCCTTATTTACTCTGTGAGATGTGTTTTACTCGTCATCAGTGGTACTTTTTTGCGATTCGGATTCGTCTCGGAGATTTTTGATTCACACGGCAAACACCTAAACGCCAATAAACGAGAGTCAGTTGGGCCTGCGTTCGCCGACCCTAAATCGGTTTAAAATCAGTTCAAATCCGTTATTTTTTTAATCTGGCCATTTTGATACTCTATTGTTTATTCCGTTCCAGTGCCATCTTGAATCCTGCGCTCATAGAAATGATATTTTTTACAGTGACGGGAGAGTGACGTCATCTCTCCGCGCGCCCATTCTATTGATGCAGTGTCTTAGCTTCCTTTGTTTATCATTTCTATGAGCGCAGGATTCAAGATGGCACTGGAACGGAATAAACAATAGAGTATCAAAATGGCCAGATTAAAAAAATAACGGATTTGAACTGATTTTAAACCGATTTAGGGTCGGCGAACGCAGGCCCAACTGACTCTCGTTTATTGGCGTTTAGGTGTTTGCCGTGTGAATCAAAAATCTCCGAGACGAATCCGAATCGCAAAAAAGTACCACTGATGACGAGTAAAACACATCTCACAGAATAAATAAGGCCCCAATTGCAAAAATTGGGCGTTCTCCTTTAAAAGTTTTTCAAGCTGTGAAGGAGCAGTCATGTTCATTATGTTTAAATATTTGCTGTTTTTGTTTACTGAACAAAACAGAGTATAAATTTGTTTTTTTTTTTTAAAAATAGTATTTTTGTTTATAACAGAGTTTTTCTCTCTAAAGGTTCATCGTGCCAAAGCAATTCTCTCCCACTTGGTAAAGTGCATCGCTGGGGAAATTGTGATACTTAAAGATAATTCCACCCATCCAGAGAGACGTGTGCGGTCTCGAACTATCAGTGTTGGAGGCAGCACAGCAACAGACCAGAAGATATTCAACAAAGGAGAAAGCTCCAGCCCTGACTACACAGAGATAAGCTCCGTCCCTCCCCTGCCTTTATATGCCCTCCTGGCAGCTGATGAAGACGCACCTCAACTTGGTGAGTTGAGTAGAAAAATATTCTCTTCAAAATAAAACTGTATAAAAATGCATTAAAAATCATCAAAAATGTCATATTAAAGATAATTTAAGAAAGATATACTTGTTGATATCAGGTTCAGTTACAAATGAAACCAGCTCATTTCAGTCCTGTGACAGATAATGGATTTTTAAATTAATGGAATATTTTTCTACTTTTATCATTGATTACAAGCTCTGTCTCTGCAAGTGTTATCAGATCTGAACATATAATTACAAAGTCAGACCACTTAAAATGAATTTTAATTGAAGGTCCTGTCAGTGTTGTAATATATTTATTATTCTGATAAAATGTTTTCTATAAATGGAGTTGAACAAAAGAGTATGTTTAATAGAAAAATAGCTACTTTTGTTACTATCTTTCACAATAAGGAAGGTCAGCTTAGAGCCCAACGTTTATTTTTCTGGTGTTTGTGTATTTAAAGGCAAAACATTAATCTGTAGAAACATGCAGTATTATTCTGTCTTTTGATACCTTCATCTCTGTCACCACCAGGAGAGAATTTTGTCTCAGATTTATCTTTTTACTGATTTTTTTTTCTTGCAGAAAAAGCAACCAGTATGAGTGGAGACAGCGGGCATGGCTCCAGTCAGACAGATACTTATGATGAGCTCTTTCATACAACCAACACTGTGAATCTGGAACCTCTGGACAACGAACAGGAGGAAAATGGAAATAAGGTCAGTTTCAGACCTTCTGCTGTTTCCAGGTCTGCGGAAATAACTGACTTTTCTTTGTGACACCAGAAAACTATTTTAAAGTTAGAATTATTTTGATTTGTTGTCTAAACACTGGATGTTGCTTCATGAATAATTGATGCCTCTCTGTGTTGATTATAACTGGAATTAATCCCACTGACTGTACTCTGGGCCCATTTCTCCAGGTGATAGACCTGTCCCAATACAGTCCTACATACTTTGGTCCAGAACATGCTCAGGTTTTATCGAGTCACCTCCTTCACTCCAGTTTGCCTGGATTAACTCGAATGGAGCAGATGTCTCTCATGGCGCTGGCTGACACCATCGCCACCACGAGCACAGACCTCAAGGACAACCAGGACAAAAGCAAAGGTACTTAATGAAACATATTACACAAGCACTCTGTTTATAGTATATATGTGACATTTGTAAAATGAAATAAAAATTGCAATAACTGGGTGTAATAATTGTTTACAGGTGGCGAGACGTTGGATGAGTGTGGACTGAGGTTCTTGCTGGCTGTTAGACTCCACACCTTCCTCTTAACCTCCCTGCCACCTGTACACCGAGCACAACTGTCACGGCAGGGTAAAGCAAGGATTGTTAATGTTTTATGTGGTTTTATTGTTACAACACAGCTCGGATAAGAGATAACCTAAGAAATAACCTGATTATAAGGCTATAGTAAATTTCTCTGTCTTTATAAAACCATTAAATGTCCTTACTCCTCTCCAGCCAGCGCTGCTGCTCACTAATGTATCAGAGTAATAACTCTATGGATCCCTAAAGCTAAAAGGAGAGGACATTATTGATTATTTTAACTGTGATTACTTGGCTGTAAATCTCCACAGGAGAAGTTAACAGGCTGCACTATCTATTCATCATCCTTTACTACAACAGTAAAGTTATCTTTGAGCTTTCTATAAATGCCTCTATAGAGCTTCAGCTCTCAGATGAGACCTTATTCATTTTATAGCTTTTAGACTAGAGTATGATTAACTTATAAAGCATTTTCAGATTTTTTTCTTCTCTTCATAGGTCTATCAACGTGTCATTATGCCTGGGCCTTCCACTCTGAAGCTGAGGAGGAGCTGCTGAACATGCTGCCGGCTCTGCAGAAGGGAGAGCCCACCTGGACCGAGCTGCGCTCCATGGGCGTGGGCTGGTGGCTGCGCAGCACCAACAAGCTGCGCAAGTGTATCGAGAAGGTAAAGCTGCAGATTATTTATCAGTTAAGTTCTAAAACTGACAGTGTTTTTAACTCATTCAGTGCCACTTTCAGATTTCATACCCCCAGAGATATTTAGCATTTTTACAGATTTTTGAAGGTCCACAGAATATTTTTTCCTATGACTGTGAATTCTGAAACCATCAGCACAAAATTTAGTCTTTCTTCTTTCAAAAGCAAAAAAAAAAAATATCCAAAAGTTCCTACATCTTTCTGTTATTTAGTAATCTGCAGTACAAAAGACGAACGTTTATGAAAATCCACACGTTTCAAGACTAAAAGCTGAGATAAAGAGGTTTTTCAAGTAGATCAGTGACTTTGATGTAAATATTTAATGTTTCAATGATTCATGCAACATCTGAACTGTTTGAATAAAATCTAAGAAAAAAAGCAGCAAATTTCTGATTCAGATACTGTGTGTGTGTGTGTGTGTGTGTGTGTGCGCGTACGTACGTGGGTACGTACGTGTGTACGTACGTGTGTGCACGCGTGAATGCGTGACTTAGTCACTTTGTTCCCCCCCAACGGCGATTTCTTGTTTATGAACACTCACCATGAGTTTTATGCAGTGAATCGTTCTTTATTTTGGTCCCTGCTGCCTTCAGATGATTCTTACAGGAGATACTGGTCGGATAAACCCACCTCAGCTTCACTAGAATCGCCAGAAGAACCTCAACGTCAGGCTGAAGACATCACAAGTCCGAAAATGACGAGCTGGAGCACAAACTGCACCACCTTTGACACAATACTCGTTCCCGGTAGATCCGGTAGACATGCTGGAGGGATTTTATCCATGTAATAAACTCCACCACCTTCTCAATTCCATCAATTCTATACTTGTTTGTAATAACTCTGAACAATGAGATCACTTCCCAGCCGCTTCACAGACCCGTCTGTCTCGTCCTGACTGCCTGGCTCCTCCCCCCGCTCCACGCAGCTTATAATAGGGTAAATAATAAGTGATCTCACCCAGAGAAGTGCACCACTGCCCCCTCCTGGATCATAGGACTAAATACGGCCTGTAATGAAGAAATTCAGCGAGCAGCTGCCCCAGAATTCTTTGCGGGATTTAAGCCAATAAAAGCTGTAGAGACATCAAGATGTTAATGGCACCGAATGAGTTAAAATGAACTGTGTGACCTAAAGATACATTTGCAGAATGTGAAGTTGGTTGCAAATGAACTCAAATGATAAAATGTAATTTATCATAAATTATAATACTTATAAAGTTTATTTTAAATGGTTAAAAACAGCATTTAGCAGCATATTAAAAGCTACAGTTTAAAATTGTCTCTAAAAATCTGACATTTATAAAGATTTGTTTATAATTTGAGATTACGTTAAGCAAAATGTCACTCAGATTTATGTAGCTTTAATTCTGTTTAAATGGATTTGTTGCAGAAAATAATAGTTGTGTGCATAAATTAACAGTTATCCCTGTATGAACACTAGTGTACTTGTACTGATCGCTCAGTTTAAATATGAAAAGTTCTCAGGTGTCTAAAGGCATCACACTGACTCACTTCCTGAAATGACCCATGCTCAGATAACTCTGTCTTGTGGCTTTAGTTGAATCACTTGTTCCTTTTTGTCAGGTTGCCAAGGCTTCCTTTCAGAGAAACAATGATCCCCTGGATGCAGCTATATTTTACCTTGCAATGAAAAAGAAGGCAGTGGTTTGGGGACTGTACAGGTAGGCAGAACTGACATGAATGTGCACATTGCCCTTAAACAAGCTTAGTTCTGTCAGAACCGCCACAGACCAGTGACACTGATTTTGTTTGAACGTTCTTCTCTGCAGGTCTCAGAAGAACGTGAAAATGACAGAGTTTTTCCGCAACAACTTCAGCGAGGACCGGTGGAGGAAAGCAGCTCTGAAGAATGCCTTCTCTCTGCTGGGAAAGCAGCGGTTCCAGCACTCTGCAGCTTTTTTTCTTCTGGCTGGCTCCCTGAAGGATGCTGTGGAGGCAAGTGGAAAATAGACATGACAAAACGCTTCTAAAAAGGTTTTGTTCTTTCAACTGTGCTGCCACTTCCCAGCCTCATAAAAGTTCTATTAGAAGACAGGTTTTCAGTACGAGTAAAAGTCAAGTGCGTCTCATTTTTATTTGTGAGCAATCTGTGACTTTTCCCTGTCATCATTTCATATTCGTTTAATGGCGTGATAACAAAAACAAAAACAAGCTGGGAAATTCAATATTTTCCCAAAGTGGCATAATTGTCATGAGCTTTAAATTCTTGATGTTTGCAGTTGTTGTTTTCTTCTGTTTGTCCCTTTACTGTCACATTAATAAACCACTCTGACTGCTTTCTACTCAAAACCTAATATCTCTGATTTGTATTGTGCCTTCATACAAACAGATTAGCTGCCATGTTTCAGCGTTGCGTGAAGCAGCATCAGGAGAGCTGACACTGGCCATCTTGATTGTTCAAAGCTTTTACTTATCAAGGTTATTTTGGCTCCAATGATTCCCTAAGCACTGAGTCACATTACTTCATCTGCATGAGTAACCACAAACTCCCTAAGCATTTTATGAAAATGAGCATCACCCAGGCAAAGAGCTATAACTGACTTTGCTCATTCTCCCTGGCTCGGAGGTTGTCTCATTGAAATGCACCTCACACCTTATCAGTCGTGAGCATCCATGCACGATTCGCTGTGAGCACAGACTTTTATTTTTCTGCCTTTTTGTGGTCTTTCCCCTGTTTCTACACATGAAAGCATTTCATTTAGGAGCATTTCATCTAGTTGGGTCACCAAACATCCTTGACGTTATTTATTGAAACTTTATTTTTACAAATTTGTTTCAAGAAAAGTCAGAAAACGAGAACTTAGAAACTGACTAGTTATTTAAGAGATGTGCAGCTCACTCGGGTTAATTAACAGTTCTGAGAAAAATCTCTTCTCAAAAGAAATCTGCATCTCTTTCTCACCTCTCCCCTTCCTTCTGCATGTGGGATTGATCTTTGAGTTCAAAGCTCATAGCGGGTAAAAATAAGACAGAGGAGGGAAAACATGGTGCTTTATTATTCACTGTTTATCCAAGATTATTCTTACATTGTATTCGTTTTGACCAGTGCATCTGAAACTTTTACTGTGCCGGACGTTTTTCCATTTCATAACAATCCTTCACTAACATCCTCCAGACCTGGTGGATCCTTATCCAGCTGTCTCTTTGTTAGGACCTTTTTATTGACCATGAGTAAAATTTCAGGCAGATATTTGACTCCAGTGTTTAATTTAGTTGGTATTGTTACGACCGTTATGCGAGAGGTCCTGGGTTCAGATCCCGGACGAGCCCCCAGATGTTACGACCCGGCTCGGTCGGGGAAAGGGAAGCAACATTAAGACACAAACCCAGATGTTAAAAGCTACAAAAATAAACAGTTTAATGAAAGGATCAAAAGGTTACAACATAAAATAAGGACTCAACCTGTCCCCTAAAACACTGATAAACTCAAGAATTTAATAAACCAAAGTAGCTCTAAAATGCCAAAATATACTAAATTCACGCCAAACAGTTCAGTGGCCTTTGTGGTTAGCCTAAAGGCCCGAGAACACTAGATTCAGCTACAGTTAGCTGTTTTTAGCTGAGGCTTGTTGGTCACTGCAGTGTTTGTTCATCTCGGAGAGACCGGTGTTTTTCATGTTCGGCTGGATGTCTCTGTTTCAGGTGTTGGAAGGAGTTTGTGGTGCTGCTTTGACTGCGATAGGCTTTAGGCAAATGTTGCAGCGTAGGGTCTCTTGCGGCAAGTCTGTCGCAGCAAACAAAAAAAAAAAGTAAAATTTGAACTTTTTGCTGTGGGCAAAATCGCCTAACCTGACCAATCAGATCCTCGTGCATTATGTTCACGTCTTTGTAAAGTAATCTGTCAAAGACTTGGGCCTGGTTGATCAGGTAAAAAATCGCCCACAGCAAAAAATTCAAATTAATTTGTTCAATTGATTTATCGACCAGGTCTATTTTCTTTACAATAAACCACTTTGCAAGCACAACAGTTAAAACACACAGAATTCATTCTAGAAAGTGTTTTTAGGTTTTAACTAGGTGTTTTCTGTCCTCTTTCAGGTGTGTTTAGAGAAAATGCAGGACTTACAATTGGCCCTGGTGATTTCTAGATTATATGAGTCAGAGTTTGAGACATCATCCACCTATAAAAAGATCCTCCAGAGATCTGTTCTGGGACAAAGCAAGCAGGTAAACTTTTGTATGACTCATTGAATATTATACCCCAATTACTATTGCTCTTTGCTCTGAATAATATAATATTTGATGATCTTGTCTTATTTAAAACTCAAATTTTTGATAATTAAGAGTTTTTTTCTACATATTTCAGATTCCAGCTCATCCAGATCCGTTCCTGCGAAGCATAGCTTACTGGGTCCTGGAGGACTACAGCAGGGCCCTGGACACTCTGATTGAGCAGCCTGTTAACTGCAAAAACTTTGAGTCCTTTGGAAACAAATGTGACCCGGGTATGTTCTCGCTTTCTATTATCCTACTAAAATACTTTCACATAAACTGTTTTATTTCAGTTCAAAGAATCATAGAAGAGTTTGTAAAGTCATAAATAAGGACCTTTAATTAAAAAAAAAATCTATTGGGTTATTCAAAGCCATCAAAATATACGAATTGCTGTTTGTTTTTAACAGTCAGTAGCTACTTTTACATGGGCACATTTAATCAGAATAAACGCCCAATCGGATAAAAAAGACGTCATGTAAACATGTCAATCAGAATGTTTTGATCCGATGCAGCCTGATCAGAATGAAATTTCCTTCCGATCGAGAGGGGTGGTTTTGTCCGATCGTCATTCGGATAGACGTGCATGTATACACCTATTCAGAATGAAGGGGTGAAAAAAGCCCTTTGCGCATGCGTACAACTTCAGCGTGACGTCTTTCTGCTTTCGCAGACCCAAGTAGAAAACATAGTGGGAGGTAAACAGAAGTGGTCTGCTGGTGCAGTCATCCTGTCATCCTGCTCTCCTCTCCTGTGGCAGAGGAGCAGTAGCAATATGTATTCAGCCTCTAACTTGGTTAATGCGACCAGTAAAAACCCAAACATAAAGGTAATCACCTTCAGAAGGTTCATATTGGGGATAACGTGAGTCAGATCGAGCACACGATGGGGCGGGAAAGACGTGCAGAAAGGACGGAGTTTGTTTACTTTTTTTTCTTCCCCCAGAAAGACAACTCGCTGTGCGCATGCTCAACTCATTTAATCTGATTGAGTGCTTAGTGCATGTGTACTCATGGCATGATCAGATCATTTCAGTTAGTGTCCATGTAAACAGGGATTTGGGAATTCTGATCGACCAAAATTTAAATCAGATTGGGGAAATTTGGCGCATGTAAACGTAGCTAATGACGGACCAGCAACTTACAAAGAACAGATTTCACCTGAGCGACACCAAATATCATGTTCTGTTAGTATCATACTGAAAACATTTCTTCATTCCATAATACTTGAAAGAATCTGAAGGATGATTTAAAGAATAGATGAAGACCTGAACTTTAAATGAACTATTTATTTGACTCAAAGGCTTAACCAATCCTGGCTGAACACTGCTATGCCTCATGTGCCTTATAAATAATGGTTTAAAACCGCACTCGATATGTTTACAGAGAACCTACACTGACTACTGCAGTTGAAATTTTCTGTTACTTCAAAGATAGATGTTGGTTCATAGCCAGAGTTTCAGAACAAGCTGTCATGTCTTGACAATTTTATACTCGCATAAAAAAAATGAATCCAGCCTTTCCCAGCCTCTTAACTTCTAGCTATAAGCTCTCTTTACAGTTATATAACCAGATGTGTGTGAGTTCTTCTTCTACTGCTAGTTGTTTAAAAGCTAAATGCTGATTGTCAGGACAATTCCAGCTGTTTCCGTTCCTGTAATACAATTTTAAAGCAGTAATGCTGGTTTTTATCACTTACTCAGGCAAAACAGTTTTCTGTCCCTTTGTATCTATCTACAGGTTCCTCAGCCACATCTGCGTGTAACCCTGAGGTTTTTAACTTTTTCATCTACCTCCGCACACACCCGCTCCTCCTGCGTCGTCATTTTGGCTCCTCAGACAAGGCGAAAGTGGCTCTGACAGCTGAAGGTCGCCGAGCTGACTCAATTAGTCTGGATGAGAGGAGACTGTTTTTCACGGCTGCCTACGCACACCTGCACGCAGGGTGCCCCATGCTAGCACTGGAAGTCCTCTCCAAAATGCCCAAAGTCCACAAACATCCTAAGCTCTGCAGTCAGGGAGACACAGACATCGCACCTGAACTTAGTCTCGGGAGCAGGAATGGACCAGCATCAGAACCCGACTGGTCTCCACCGGACCTGAACGGTTACCACTCAGAAGGGAACAGCAACAGCCGATCAGATTCAGTGTTGAGTTTCGACTGGAGCCAACCGTCACTGAACCTTCCAGATGAACCCCTGGAGCTGAAGTGGGACAGCGACAAAGATGACGATGAAGATGATGAAGATCAGAATGATTCAGAAAAACGAGCTGCAGACAACAGTGTGTTTCAGGACCAACAGGACTCTGTGTTGACGGTAGCAGAAACGGTGAAAAGTGATGACACGGAGGATGAAAACGAGTTCATTGCACCGTCTGATGACATCTTTTTGGCTCAGCTAAAATTTACTGCTTGCTTGAAGATTATGACCAATGAGCTCCGGACGCTGTCCACGGGGTACGACCTGGACGGAGGGAAGCTACGTTACCAGCTCTGTCAGTGGTTAGAAAGAGAGGTACTGACAAAAATAATTCCTCATTTTGTTAAAACTCCTCTGCACTGCGAAAATAATCAGGTTTAAAATTAAAGTTCATGCAGTGAATCTCTTATTTTTCATAACTCCCACACAGTTCTCCTCAGTTCTTGTTATCATTTCAACGTTTCCTGTCTGTGTCAGTTCATATAAACATCACATCGGTTATAACATCAGTATATTTCTCTCATGTAAAAAACATTTTAATGATTCGGTAAAACGCTTTGCTTTGTCTAGCATGCATAAAAGATAAATGCCCTCTTGGTGACTTGAATCTTTAATTTTTTTGTCGTTGTTGTTTTTTGCTTTTTGCTCCAGGTGGTGGCTCACCAGCGTTGTTGCAGCTACGAGCCCTGGTTGCCAGAACAGTCGGTCCAGAGTGATGCTCCTGTTTCTGGTCTGGTAGAGGAGGAACAGGTGGGTGGAAAAACATCTGCACAGAGAAACTTCTCTTTAATGTTTTTATTGGTAATTATTTTGAGCTAATTAATATCCAAAGAGCTCAATTGTGTTTCAACTACTAGTTTTGGGGGGTTGTTTGAATTCTATGCATCAGTTACATGAATACTTCATGGGTTCTGATATAAAGCTGTAATGTTTGCAGCCCCGTGGTGACGTCCAGAGGAGCAGAAGGCTCTGGCTGCAGAGGAACCAGCCTTTACTCCGGGTGTTTCTCAGCTACTGCAGCTTGCACGGCTCTCATGGTGGAGGACTGGCTTCTGTGCGCATGGAGCTCATATTGCTTCTACAAGAGTCCCACCAGGTGAATAAAACATACACCACTACACGCTGAAGGTCACTGCCAGATGGAACATGGAAGTTTTTTAGTAGGATCCATATATATTCCCTCTGGAAATTGAGTTTAAAAAAATGTCTGATTCATATTAAACATTAGTCATGTCTTTGCAAAAATTTGTCAGATTTTACATTTTTAGTATCATTGTCACTCCGAATAATAAAATATATTGAAAATAAGGATGCACATGAATGACACATCTGAAACCATGTGAAAAAGCAGGTTTTATTGAACCCACATCTGGCACAGATACACGTACTGATGATTAAAAATCTCCCAAAGTAAATAAATATGAACATGGAAGCTGCTCTCATACCACAATCAGAGGATGGAGAGTCTTTTCTAGTCTCTATTCTTCTCATTGTGGAATGAATCCTTGTCCTCTCTCTTAGCTCCTGCTCATTGTTGTTGAGGAATTTATTTTTTTTGTTCACATCAAACACTGTGAAGAGCACTTGTTAAGTAGGTTAGTGAGAACAGAGCGTGCTTCATCAAGGGTGACGAGAATAAGCTCGTGGTATTCTTCATGTTCAGGAATCTAGTACACGCAGAGTCATGCTCCCTTTCTTTACCAGTGTTCTATTTTTTCACTCTTTCAGTGTCAGTCACACAAGCAGGAAGCTAGTTTAGGTTGTTAGAGATTTAAAAATAGACGAAACAAACAAGAAAGTGAATACTGAGTCGTGTTTTTTAAAGTTGAAACAGACATGCAGGAATGAGTTGACTGTTTCTTGCTGACTTTTGATCACAGGATGATTCCATCAAGTCAGCCGTGGCAGTGAGTTCCCAGCCCACCTCCATCCCTCTTCTCATGGCGTGTACCGTCAACGTGAAGACGGTGGTGGCCAACCCCATCGTCTACTTGACCAACCTGACTCACGACATCTTACAGACCATCACCGCGCTCGACTCTCCTCCACATCCCGATGTCGTTGACAACGAGGTGAGACGGTTCACTTCTTCCACATCCAAATAATGTGACAGGAGCTTTTTTAATACATCAACCACGGAATCACTGGTATTAATGTTCAGTAGAGGGATAGTCTGTTTTTATTTTTTCTTTACTTTCATTAATTTTCAGTAAATAACATTTTGATGTTACAAACACATGGATGTTATTTTCCTCTTCACTTCAGATCTATGTGATGCACACGCTGGCTGCCTCCCTGTCTGCCTGCATATATCAGTGTCTCTGTGATGGACACAAATACAGGTCGGTGTTGGATTTTAAAAGTTCTATCATCCCACATCTTGTTGCATTTAGAGATATACATTTTTCTGTCCTCTGAGATAAAAGTTGTACAGTATCTTAATTAAGGGATTAACCTCAAACATCTGACGACATGATTGCATCACCTGCTGATAAAAACAAACACTTTTTAGTAATTCTGCTTTTTATTAGTGAGTCTTTGCTTCTCTGTCTGACGAATCATATTACAGTGCAGGAAAGACGAACGCAGCCACAGCTGCTTCTCCTCTTTTTTTCTTTTTTTTTTTTTTTGTTACCATGGTGATGATTCCTGTCTATATGATTAGTTGCCTGAAAATGAGCTGTATCAACTCCAGCCTCAGAGGATTTTCAAATAGCATCATTTGAAGCAGAATCACAAAAATGACCAGGCTCTGGAACAGAGAACAGTCTCATCTCATTCAGTGTGATTCTGTTGAAAGACTTCTGGAGTTATTGGAAATTAATGATAATGACATAAAGCTAATTCAGACATATAGATACAGTCAGACTCTCTGAATATTTAAGAAAAACTTTTTTTTTTGGGTTCCTTATTGAATTTCTGTCAGAGTGAAGGCAGTTAGCTGCTGAGGTTTGGTTTACCAACAGTAAGACAGACACCTGTCTGACTGAATCATGTTGAATATGAATTATAAAAGCTGCCAGGATTCTGTTTATCTATCTTAATTAATACTTGATCAGCTTTTTGAATCTTACAGATGTGAGTAACATTATTTATTTATAACTTCCAATCAGTTTAACAAAAGAACAGCTGGTTTAAATGGGTGTATAGATATGGGTTGCTGTTAAATAACCTGCTTTGATTTCTGAGTTCCTGTCAGAGTTCTACCCCATCTGTTTATAACATAACAATTTAATGAATAGTTGACCAGCCTCAAAGTCATGCTTCAATAATGGGTGAAAAAAAATGACTTGATTGATGAAAATACATGTAAAAATGTGTTTTTAAACTTACAAGAAAATATATTTAGGATGTTATCATAACAAGTTATCTGAACTTAGTTAACAATAATTTTTGAAATGAGATTACATTTATATTTGGTTTATCCAGAATTCTTTACAGCTATGTAATAAACAGCCATTGATCAAGGCTTGTAGGGAGTTAAAGGTGGTATATGGTAGGGCCCGACGGATATATCGGCCGGCCGATATGGGGGTCCAGGGTGATATCGGTTATCGGTAAAAAATTGCCGATATTTTCCGATATTTTTTTAACACCCCCCTCCCCCCCCCGCTCGCGCTCCAATGCTGAGGTCGATCAGTATTCCTCGCCTGATCCCCGATCCGAGAAGGACAATAAAATATCATGAGTTTAGCTCACTAATCATGCTCTCCAGCCCCGCTGATCACACACTGACTCTGATAAAAGCAGCTCCTACCCGTTTGAAGCTCAGTCATCGATTCAGTCCGTGGCAAAGAGCTCATAGTTGCCCCGCGGCTCCAAAACTTCCTGCAGTCCCTCTTAAGATCCTCTCTCCTCCTCACACACCATCCTGCACTCCCCACTTATCCAATAAAATTGTAAAAAAGCATTAAAATCCTCCGTGGCGTGTCTTCCACTTCACCACCATGCAGCTACGTGTTAGCTAGCTGCTAATAAATACGTTTCCACACAGAACTTGCTCGTCACATGGGAAACCCCAGAGGAAACCCACTATGGCAAGTAAATAAGGTATATAATCACCACATGTCCCCGGTGCTTCCAGCTGCTTGACCTGCAGACTCCACAGTACCAGCCTCACTGTGCTGGATTATTTACGATATTAAGCAACCCAAAATGGTGCCCGCTGCTCTGCCAGCTATTGGCTGGTAGATGTAAACAAAATGCCAACGTCGTGCCCGCCAAAATTAATATTTTATAATATTTTTTCTTCAAATATAATTTTTAAAGAAAATGCTGTATTTTCATTCTACAACCCTCTAAACACCCCGTGGAGGCATTATTTTGTTATAAATATTGCTTTTAATGAAAATATACCATGTCTCACCCTTAAACACTGACTTTGTGGTATTTATACACGATGCTTCCTTTAGTTTGTTTACCTTGTTTGGATCTGTAAATACATGCAAGTCAGTTTTTTTGATCATTTAGTTTTTATAAATCGACTGTTTTCCAAGTTGACATTAACATTTTATTTTGAATAATTTGAGTTTATTTAATCCCAGATTTTAGATCCATTTCCAAAACTCAAGATGTCTTTTTGTGATTTATTAATGAGGTTTGTTGTAAGAAATCCTTAAAAACAGGGAGAGCGATTTTCTCTCATGTTTTTTAGACCTTTCATTTTTTTCGCTAAAGCTGCAGTGTGTGTGTGTTTTTGTTTTTTACCTTGTACAGAAATTTAAAGCGGACACACTCTGTTCGAACTGTAATAATTTCCCTGGTGACAAGTCAAAAAACAAGATGTTTCTAATGTAATCCAGTGTTGCATCAGCATTTTTGTTGACAGAACAGTTTTAAAAAATCTGCTTTTCCTTTAAAAACATTCATTCTAAACTATAAATTTCTATCACCAAACATCATTTTTCAACTTTACCTTCTCAGTACAGCATTTCTTGTTAAAAATAAATGTGGGTTTTCTTCCTGACTGTGTTCTGTTTTCCCCTTCAGTCATGTGAACCATTTCACTGGGACTGTGTATCAGAGTGTTTTACTGTCACAGAAGCAGCCGCTAAAAAGCGTCAGCATGGATGAGACGGTTCAGCCTAACACCTCTCCTGCTCAGTGGCCAGGTGAGTCGATCATCTGAAAGCTCTACCTGATTTAAAGGAACCTTACAGTTGATGTAAAATAAAAAAACATCCCAAAACGTAGTAAAACAGTTTACAGCACTTCATTATTTAGTCATATAATCACTTTTGTTCCTACTGTAGACATTAAAAGTTAATCAGAATATAATGTTACATTTTATGTGTAGAAGAAAAGTTCTACATCAATTCTGTATCAGGACATAATAAGAATGATTCAGTCTATTTAAATCTAACTTCAAGTACCCATTAATTTACAGAAGATTCAACCATTACATTTATTATTAAACATAAATGAAGCCAAAAGGAAAAGTTGTTTGTGGGGAAAAATTAAGTCCATCCTCGCTGCTTTTAGGATTTAGTGAGAAAGTGTCCGCCAGGTGCTGCTAATCGAATGCACTTGACTGATCATCAGGTATGTGTGTCCACCATATAGAAGCAGTGCGTTTGTCAGTTTAATGGTGTGGAGCATACAGGTGCGTGTTAACCACTGACATAATATGTAGACAGTGTCTCTTGTTCAAAGTAAAACAGAGTAATCCAGTTTTTAAGTACTTGCAGGTTGTAGTTTTTGGATCCTGAGCAGACAAGTGGGGTTCAGATTCCTGGGGTCTCAGCTACACACAGTCATGGGTTGTTTTTTTAGTCCATCACTGTACAGCAAGAAATATTTTTCACAAATTAAAAATATTTACCAATAATTCCAGAGGTGGATGTCCCAGTATATTTACCTCCAGGTCATACTGTAAGTCTACAGACCTCCATTAACATGTTAAAGGTCCTGAGAGGGTTCACACACCCTCCGAGAACTTTCTCCACCCACCAGGTACAGCAGTAACTTCCTCGGACACCCGCACCAATTACCAGTTACCAATTTGAAACCGCTGGTTCAGATTAAGAAACACACCACTCAAAATTTTCTGTTGTTGGCTGATCAGAAGAACCCAAAATAGTTCATCAGGTCCCAGTTGAAGAGGACAGACGAGCAGCATGGGTTGAATTTATTTCTGATAGTGTTACCGGAGCCAAGCTGCTGCTAATGAAGAGCTAACACTGTTACTGGAGCTGAGAAGAACTAATACCGTTCCATCTCTTTCTGGCTCAAACTAGTAAGCTTGAAGAACCGCATCTCTAACAGACGCAGCAAAGCAAAACAGATACATGAGTAAACATCAGACTAACCTTTTAATAACGTGCTGTTTTAGAGTCTTCAGACTCAAAGTTCCTCAGTTCAAAGTTTTTGATCGCATTTTAAGTCCATTTCTTGGCACTGCAACATTTATCATTAATTGCAGTGTTATCAGTTGTTTGTTTACCAGCACTGCTAAAATCTCTGATGTCTCTCAAACGCGCAGGGAACAGAGATGGGCGGGGCTTAGAGCTGTTAGGCTCAAACTGCCCTGCCCACCTGAAACAGAGCATTTAAAACTGAGGTGAGACAAGATTGGGATCAACATCTGAAAAAGGGCCAATTTGAACACTGCGTGGTTTTTATGTCATTGAGATGTAAAAGAAATGATTCAGAGTGTGTGAAAAGTGCATAATATGGGAGCTTTAAAGTTCACAGCATTACATATGGAGAAGGACTTGTTTGGAAGGGTTGCAGGAGATGATTCTCCTCTCTAAAAATAACATGGGAGCATGTCAGAGGTTTGTAAAGCTGAATGTGTCGAAACTACAAGACTTTTAGAACTCTATTCTTTAAACAGATGAGATGCTGGGTTGTAATTCTAGATTCTTATGAACTCGTCACTTCAAGATGTTGACATGAACATCTAATATTTACCACTCTAAACTGATGTGTAATGATTAAAGACTGTGTTCTAGTCTGTACTGGATTGATCAATAATAACTCTGATCTTATTATTTAAATGATCCTAATTTATTTGACGATTTCCTTTAGAGAGGGATCAGACAGATGCGTCATTAAGTGAATTAATAACAGCTGTGTCCGAGCTTTAATACCACACATGAACAAAGCAGAAGCTTTATATGTTGTGACACAATTAGGACAATTACAGGGAATGTTCATGTTCTTATTTTGCTAACAGAAGACATCGTGGTGGTAAAGTGGCGACTACCATGAACATAAACAACATTGAGTTTCTTTCACAGACTGTCAGTGAAGATGGTTTATGTTTACATTAATTATACAATATCTGTCAGTGGTACTTTGTGTAATGACTTTATTAATTCATTACATACCGGCTCCCTCTGTCGTGCTCTGACTTCCTGTCAACATTAAAGTTCATGTTCTGGTTAATTATCTTTGATTATGATGGTTTAGTTTCATGTTTTAATATTTATGTTTTCATTCTTACTATCAGTGTTCGGAGTTTTAGTTTTTTTTTAGGTGAGAAACATTTAACAACCAGCTGAGATTTGTGCCATTTCTGGGCTTTAACTTAATTTTGGGGGGTTTTACCAATGATTAGTAATTTCTCATATAGCAGCTAGTTTTTCATCTGTTTTGTTTTCAGCTTTTAGGACTGTTCGGAAATAAGTTTTGTTAGTTTTTTTGACATCTGCCATTCTTCATTTTTTGTCATTAAAAAGACAGATTTTATTTCTTGACTCGTCCTTTAATTATATCTTTGGTTTTGTTGTGCAAACACAAACAGATTAAATGATTTATAGGTATATATTTTTTTTTTTAGCGAGTGTTTATGCAGCTGTCTTTTTAACTCTGCCCTCTTTCCAGGTATCGCCTCTCTCATCCGCCTGTTGAGCTCAGCGGGCGAGGAGACCCAGCCAGGTTTGTCTGTTCTGCTCTGTGAGATCCTGACTGCCGTTTTTCTCAGTCTGTTCGTTCACGGCATGGCCACCCACTCCAGCAACGAGCTGTTTCGCATCGTGGCTCACCCGCTCAACAGCAAACTCTGGATGACGGTATTTGGAGGAGGCGCTCGGATACCACTCATTGATAAACCCGGCAGTCCGGCGAGAACCCCACCGCCAGGTGATTGTTTTACTTTGTGTAGTTTTCTGCATCCCACCAGGTAAAACTCATTTAACACGATCTCTTCTCTCCCTAAGCCTCACCAGCTGGTTCAGACAGGAAGTCCAGACGGTTTAGGCTTCTTTCATCACGAAGTGGATCCAAAGAAGAGTCTGGGATAGAGCGAGAGGGACCATGCAGTCCCAAACACGGCCCTGTTGTGGAACAGGAAGCTACCTCCATCTTTAAAGAACAATTTGTCCCTCCAGAGCTCAGCATTTGGGATTATTTTATAGCTAAGGTAATCTGTAAGATTACTAACGATGGATTAATTCATGTTACACATTTAACATATTTCATCAGTTTCTGGATTGAATATTTGTTGTGATGCTGGTTCATATTCAGAGTTCTTCCACTCTAATTAATTACATGTTTTGTCTCTCAGCCCTTTTTGCCGCCATCAGAAAACAGAATCGATTATGACTCAGAACAAAGCCAGGACAGCCAAGATGAAGACGATGAAGACGGTGAATTTGACGACGTGTTTGACTCCAGCTCTCCCCAGAGAGAGCATTCAAACCACAACTCATACAGGTGACAACACTGAGTGGGTCTTTGCTCATATTCCTGAAGGTGTTTACAGACAGAACACAGTATCGGGTTCATTTTTCCTTTTTTAGTTGTTGTTGTTGTTTTTCCACCTTTAAAATCTCTGGTCTGATTTCTTTCCTTCCAAGCTGGTGTTTAATGCGTCTGGCCATGGTTCAGCTGGTGCTGGTCAACCTCAAGTCTTTTTACCCAATGGCAGGATATGATCTGTTAGGTAAACACTAAAACACACACACACTTCCTCTGAAGCATCACCTAGAAGATGGAGAGAAGTGTTGCTCTATTTCTCTCTGCATGGTGCAGCTGATTGTATCGCCTCTTTTGTATGTGCCTGTTGTTTATTCCTCAGATTTGCCTGTAGCTTCGCCTCTGTGTCACACTGTGCTGAAAACGCTGCAACGCTGGGAGCAGGTGTTGAAGAAAAGGTTGGAGATCTTCGGGGGGCCTCCTTCAAAATATATCTCCACTTACCACCATGATGAAGCCACCTCACCTGGACCGGCCCTGCTGAGACACAAAGCCCTTCTGGAACCATCCAACACCCCATTCAGGTACCACATTAGCTTAAATACAACATACCAGTGTATAATTAAAGGTTTACTTGAATTTGTCTGAGTTCTGTTTGTGTAAATGTAACTTAAATACCTGCAAATTATTTGTTGTTTAGTTATTATTTATACTTATGACTAATGTAATAATATAATACTTGTATCCACCCTCAATCCATCCATCTATATTAGTGGGATACAAAAGGATTCAGGAAAAATCCATTTGTTTCACTCCCATTTCATGAAATTATATACCTAAATTATAACCCCAACTAGTTAGAGACTTTCAGCAAACGTTCATGAAATTAACTGTAAATCCTGAGTGTTTTTGTATCTAACTGCCCTTAAAAAAATGCTGTAAATTATTCGTGTGTGAATGAAAATGATGCAAGTCCACTCATACATTTTAATCAGTGACTTGGAAATGTCTCATTGACAGTTATAAAACAGGTTTAATGTAGTTTTTTACTCGTGTTTTTGCTTCTTCTGCCTGAAGATTCACGTCTGTTGTTGTAGATTGTTGAATTTAAATTTTGGGGTTAATACAACTGATTTAATTATCATCATTGTTTTCGTTGCAGGTGTTTTTTTTTTATATCTTTCTTCTTGTGATTGTTTTTTCGCAGAAGTATCCAGTATTCTGCGCTGCCGGTGAAACGTTTATGGCAACATTTGGTCAAACAGGAAGAAGTTCAGGAGACTTTCATCAGAAACATCTTTACCAAGAAACCAGGAACAAGTCAGGTACATAAACGTACTATCTACCAGCCTGCTGCATGAGACCTGCTCGATTAACAGTCACTCATCTAGTTTCCTCTGATAGATCCATCTGTAAGCAAGCTGCATCCTTGTTGTTACATCCTGCATGCTGACCCTGTTGTATTAGTTGCATGTCGATTCTTTCATTAATTCAGATAATCACACATTTTCAAATTAACATCACTATAAATCTGTTTGTATTTGCATGGTTTGTTTTTCGTTCTGTGTGCACGCTGCTTCCCCCAAATCACTAAAGTCGGCTGAGGACCAGACCGATGGTATGAAATATTCAGGAATGGAAGAGACGGGAAACATTCAGGTACTGCTGCTTCAGGTTGTTAATTGGAGTGGGATCGGCTTGGTGGCAAACCTTACTGTCCTTGTAACAGAAACACATTCTGAATCGATGCTGTGAGATAATAAACCTAATTGTTTTTATGAGGAGGGGCTCGATTTTCACCTGAAAACAGAACTTTACATTGAAGATGAAGTTCTCCCAGCGAGTGATTTTGGATCCAATAATAAAAGTTATTTTGCAGCCTTGACAGAATCCCAGACCTCGTTCTGTTCAGGACTGTGAACTCTGTTCCTCTTAGATTCAGATCTTAATCTTCCATCTGTCTAAATATTCATGTGAATGTGAGCCATAAAATAGAAATGACTCTGTACACTGATGTATAGAAGCTTTCTAATCTTGTGGCTCTCACTGTGAGAACTGCCACATTATAGGTTCTCCATTTAGCTCAGTGGTAATTAAGCCAGTCTCTCAGAGGACGAGCTACGAAGCTGAACAGCTTCACATTAATGGGCCCGGCACTGTCGCAGTGAATCTGCATCCTACTGGGATTATGTGCTTGTGAAAATGGCAAAATACCATATTTAGATTTCTGTAAGTCGAGTTTTGTTTTACTGTATTTTGTGTGATAGAAGAAGAAGAAGTGGTCTTTTCCTCTTACAACTAATTCACAAGCTCTTCTTCAGTAACTTTAGCATCATATTTGAACTTTTCCATCTGACATGCAGAGCTGCAGTGATACATCTCACAGGATCACTATTATTCACTTCTTGCTCCAGGGTTTTTGTGCTATCGATACCGAGTTATTTATATTAGACGCTGTGGTTAACAGTATGAACATGTTTCTACTTGTTTTTCACATGAAACCTGTAACCTGATACTGGAACGGGGATAAATAGTTTTTATGTCTGCAGAGAATGTTTGACAGGGTTTTAGTTGTAATTACTACATCTGCACGGTGGTGACGTGTGTGTATTCCTCGCCACAGACTGAGTCAGATCTCAGCTACCCTGGAGGCAAAGCACGCATCATCCACAAGGAATCTGACATCATCACAGCCTTCGCCATCAACAAGGTAAAACACTCAGACGCCACCGAATAACTCTGACTTCCTCACGGTTGCTAAGCAATGATAGATTTTATCAGTTAATGCCATTTACTTGGAGTGAGAATAAAACGCTTGTGTTTTCTCTGTTGGAACAAGAAGAGGTTAATGATGTAACAGAGTTGAACTCTTTACCGCAGCTGGTTGCAATTAATGGAAATGGTCATTAACAGTTTTGCTATTAAAAGTAAACTGTAGCCAGGAAAACGCCTTTATCCTCCCTGAGTGAGTCCTAAACCCCCAAATGTTTTCAAGTTTGGACTCGCAGGTAACTTCACACTCAGTTGTATAATAAAATGCATTGGGGCGTAATGATTACAGCAGTTTGAGCAAATCTCTGCACCTACAACATTTAATGTGCCGTTCATCCTCTCCTCTCTTTGTTTTCCAGGCAAACCGTAATTGTTTAGTCATGGCCTCCACCCATGACATTCAGGAGCTGGATGTGTCATCCATCTTGGCCACACAGATCCTGACATGGATTGATGATGATGAGAATGAAACAAAGAGGTGAGGAGAGCCATCAGTGTGTTGTTGTATTTACATATTCATGTTGAACTCTGTGAGACCTCCTGAGTTCACAGAGTGGAACATCAACTCACCTTCTCAATACTAATAAAGGTAAATGGAGTGTAGGATTGAAACAACGTGATTTCTTTATTAACACCTGCAGATTGTTTATATGCTGTTTGTGTAACGCGAAGCTGTGTTCATGGTTTTAAACCGTTTAGAATATAAACATACAGTTTGTTTGTTTCTCTGTGGATGTTGGTTTTATTTTATTGTCTAATAGTTTGTTTCTTTGTAGTTTTGGCGGTGATGACTTCCTGGTGGTTCATACTCGTGATGATTTTGAAGCTCTCCACGGTACCACGCCCTACACTCACAGCAGCCCCGGCACGCCCATCAGTGTGCCGTGGCTCGGAGGCCAGCAGACCGGCAGGGGAGCGTCTGTGGTAAGAAAATGAATCTGATTTGATGATTTTGTCTCAAGTTTCTTCATAAATCTGCAGGTTAAACTCAGTAAAATATCATTATGGTCTGCATGATATTTGTTTGAACAAGCAGTGGAATATTTACTGAATCTTTGTGAAATGTTTGTCTAGTTTGGCTTGATTAGCTTGCAGTGAAGGCGCTACATGGATTGTCTTCTTCACTGCTCTTTTGGAACTAATTGATGTTGTCTTTGCCCTGCATCCGCCCTTCTTTAGACTCAAAGCATAAGCTGCATTAATAATTCATTTCTGTCGGCACCCAGTTTGCCAAAAGCATCGCGGCTGCTAACATGAACTCCCTTCACTGACTCAGAAGGAACTCGGAGGTTGTTTCCTGCTTGTGATAAACTGTTTCAGAACCTGTAGCTGCTTTTTGTTTTTAATGAATAAAAGCAATAAAGGCTGTTTTTAACTTGAAGAGAAGCATCAGCAGCCAGGAGAGGATGGATCTGATTCAGATGGTAGAATCGTCTTTGTTTGTTGATATTTAAAAACCTTTTAGTTCTTCTTGTGGCCTCTGGATGAGAATTATTTCACCAACCAGTTCAACAGTTTTCTGAAGGTCAGATGATGTTAAAACAGTGAATAAAACTTTTAACAGACATTTTTATTTTCTGAGGTTTTTTTTTAGACCAACAGTCAAAACAAAAGGTGCAACATATTAATAACTTTAATTTATTAAAACTAGCAGCTTTCACATTGTATCATCACATTTTGCTACAAATATTTATTGTTACAGTGATTAAACTGAAGTTGGAATTAGATTAAATTACTGTCCCAATACCCGCACTGCACCCTACAGTCTTCCATGAAGTGCACTTAGCAGAAGGGCACATAAGGGTTCGAAGTGCGTAGTGATTGTGCTATTTTGATACTAGAAATGATTTTAAAACTCCAACAAACATTTATTTTGAGGTGAATGAAGCGCAGGAACCAAATGAGGTATATAAGACAGAAGTGATTAAAGGTGGAATATGGAACATTTTCATAAAAAGCTATATTTATAACAAAATAATACCTCCACGGGGTGTTTAGAGGGTTGTAGAATGAAAATACAGCATTTCCTTTAAAAATATTAATTTTGACAGGCACGACGTTGGAATTTTGTTGACATGTACCAGCCAATAGCTGGCAGAGCAGCGGGCACCATTTTGGGTTGCTTAATACCGTAAATAGTCCGGCACAGTGAAGCTGGTACTGTGGAGTCTGCAGGTCAAGCAGCTGGAAGCACCGGGGACATGTGGTGATTATATACCTTATTTGCTTGTTATAGGGGGTTTCCCATGTGACGAGCAAGTTCTGTGTGGAAACGTTTTTTATTAGCAGCTAGCTAATACGTAGCTATCAGAGTGGGTTTGGTGAGGAATATTGATCGACCTGAGCATCGAAGCACGCGCGCGGGGGGGTTAACGAGCCTGACACCCAGATGGCTGAAGGCTTTGTGTCGTGTTATTCTGTTCCAAGTTCCATATACCACCTTTAAACTGTTAGTATATCATGTCAGAAAACACACATCAGTACCGTTATTAATTAAAATATATTTTTCATCAGATATGTGACACATGTTTCCAACAGAGAATCATTCGATTGTAATTACACATCTAGATAATAAAATAACATATTGATTATTTGGATTCTACACATGAGAAAATGTTTTTTGGTCCAGATGGTTCAGCCATTTCTCCACCTTCTTCTTCCTCCGTCAAAATTCACACTAGGGTACAAAAGGGGCGGAGCCAAGGGCACTAGTCTCCACTCTGGAGAATCGGGACACCCTACGCACTCACACCCCTCATCGGGAACGCGTATTTGAAGTGTGCAAGGGCGCAAGTGCAGGTATTGGGACAGGACCTTAGAAGTGTGAGTCTGTAAGTCTCATCTGAATGGAGCTGGAATGTGGGAGGAGTTTTATCTAGACGGGAGGATTTCAGTCCCACCGTCGCTGCTGATGGAGCAGCAGACAGACCAACCAATCAGAACCTTGTTGACAGTCATGAGGATGTTGATCTGGTCTGTTACGGCGAGGAGGCAGCTGAGCTGTCGATTTATTGGTTCTGAAAACTCCGGAGATTCGTCACCTTCAAGAAAACTAAATCTGAACCAAATATTGCTAAACTGTGTTTTTCTAATTCATGTTCATATTTTATTAAAATAAATTCTCCTCCTACTATTCTTTACTTTTCTTTCCCCAGATGATCAAGAGGAATATCAACAATGTGAGAAGAATGACCTCCCATCCCACGCTGCCTTACTGTAAGTCCAACTCCAACATCCATCAGCAAGTTAGACGAGTCACCGCCTCTTTAAATCCAGACACATCTTCTTTTACTAACAGCCTGTGGGGATAATTACATCACCCAGAAAGTTTCTCTTTAAGTATTCAGCAACAGAAAATGTATTTTTCTCCTTCTCTTTTGTTCCCGATGCTGCTGTAGTCTTGTATTGTTCTTTAAAACTAAAAGTGAAGAGGAGTTTAGATCGTCTAGCTGCTCATTGGGGATGAAGCTTCTTGGAGTGTGTTTAAACAAACTGTTTCTCTTATCAGTTGTTCAGTAGATGAGCTGGGAAATAAACAAATACCCAAAATGCTCATGTTGAGACCCGAGACGTCCCTGAAGGTAAACAAAGTCTCTTGTTTTGTGTTCGTTAGACCTGACAGGAGCTCAGGATGGCAGCGTGAGGATGTTCGAATGGGGTCATTCCCAGCAGATCATCTGCTTCAGAAGTCCAGGCAACTCCAGAGTCACCAGGATACGATTCAACCACCAAGGAAACAAGGTGATCCTTGTATTCTGAACAACAGAAATACTGTACCGTCATGTCAGTCTGTCAGGGTTTCATACTTCCTGTCACATATTTGCTTCTCAGACACACTCCACAGTGGGAAGTTCATCTACCGTACACCGTGTTACGGAGCTGAGTGAACGCCGTCGCTCGCCTGCAGCTAATCATTGTCTCTCAGATGGAGCCTCTCCTGTGCCAGTATTATTTTATCTGATGGAAATATGCTTCGGATTTGTTAAAACAATGAAAGTAGTGGGAATTGATGTAGAACGGCTCACTTTAATTATGCATGTGCACCATAGCTGCATCATCACAGCCAGCGACGGGCACATAATAAATTCTTCAGTTCTTCTTCTCGTCGTGGATTTTGATGTGATATTTTCTACTTACTGGAACATTTTTGTAGACCCAGCATGGGAAGAGTTCTTCTCTACTTCCAGCTCTGATTAGAAAAGGTTAAAATAACTGGACCGTGAGTCTGAGCCTGGTGTTTCCTGTCTCCTGTAGTTTGGTGTTGTAGATGCTGATGGAGGTTTGAGTCTGTGGCAGACCAACACGAGTGGAAACACCCCCAAGCCGTACCTGGTGAGAACCTCCCCGCTCACCTTCTATCATCTTCTGTCATGTTTACTGATTGTTTGTCTCGTTCTCAGACTTTGCAGTGTCACAATAAAACCGCTAATGACCTCGTCTTCGTTGGCTCCTCCTCCCTCATTGCTACTGCGGGTCTATCGACAGACAACAGGTAGGAGTTACGAGCTTCAGCCGAACATGATGACGAGTGTCGTGATGATTGTAATGTGAATTTTTTGGGGGATTCCACAGGAATGTGTGTCTGTGGGACACGTTGGTCCCTCCAGCAAACTGCCTCGTTCATGGTAAGTTTAAATCAGCCATTTTCTATCAGTGTGTTCCTTTTCCTCTTTCATTTTACATTCTCTCCCTGTAGCGTTCTGCTGCCATGACTCGGGTGCCACCGTGCTCGCCATGGCCCCGAGGCAGCAGCTTCTGATCACAGGCGGGAGGAAAGGTTGGATCACCACCTTGGAGCTTCCCCTCCGGCACCAGCGGCAGAGCTTTCAAGCCCACGACTCGCCGGTCAAAGCGCTGGCCGTCGATCCGACTGAGGACTGCTTCATCAGCGGATCGGCTGAAGGCAACATCAAGGTATCAATATGATTAAATATAACGAGTTTTTTTATTCTAGTAAATAATTTCCTCCAGACAAAGTAAAGCCGTCTGTGTAGGAACGAGGTGGAAGTGGGTCTGGCTCTCCTCCAGGTCAACAATCAACTCACCCTTGTGTTTATCTACGAGGGCAGTAGGCCTCATCAGAGTCAATAGAAATCAATGTCACTTAATGATTAACCAGCTGCTCAGGACAAGAGTGACTGATGGAGATGAATGTGTGAGGTGAAACAGGCCGGAGCTCCATTCAGCTTAAATATCTACAGAGAGAAAGTCTTTCATCTTTTCTGACTTGAGTATGTTGGTGCTGATCACAGAGCCGCCGCTGGAGGGATGACGCTGCTGCATCACGGTCACATCTTTCATTTCTGAATTATTACTCATAAAACAACATCAAAGCTTCGCGTGATGTTACTCTGATGTCAGTAGGCGTCTATAATAATGATCTGATTATGCTGAACATTAACTTTTCACTCATGTGCTACACTAAATGGATTCCATCTTTAAATATAATCTATTTAAAATAACATTTTACTTAAATCATTTCATTTAATCCTAATTTTATAGCTGCAAACTGTTACTTACACTGGAACCAGCCACTAGGGGGCGCTCGTCATGTTTCAGCTCAGACTCTTGCTTTACCTTCTTGTATCTAGTTTTTATATACATGGATTTATACCTTCATGCACACACTGTGAGATTTGCTTCGTCATGTTATCTGGTGAAGGTTCTTTCTGAGTAGTTTTTATTTGTATTTTCTCATGGACCAAAGCTCCAGTCTCACTGCTGGTATAGCTACAGTATCGAAGGTTATATGAGCAGGAGTTGATACGAGCGTTTTACAGCTGTGAGTTGAATCAGACTGAATCAGTAGAAGTAACATGATGTTGTAAAACAGGACAGTTTGAAAGATAATCATATAAACTGTTTTCTGTCCCTCACCTGACCTCCAGGTGTGGAACCTGGCCACGCAGTGTCTCCTCTACACCTTTCCAAACGAACATGCTCGCCAGTCGCTGTTCAGGAACCTCGGGACGGGCGTGATGCAGATCGAGGTGGGACCGGCCAACCACATCTTCTCCTGCGGCGCTGATGGAACCATGAAGATGAGGATGCTGCCCAACCGTTTCACCGCCGTGGACAACAGCAGCCACAAGACAGACGTCAAATTCTTTATTTAATGTAGCAGCTGACTGGAACAACATCACAGTAACTTTTTTTTTTTTTTTAAACAACGACCCGTCAGTGTTTGATGTGACATGTGTGAAATGGGACTTTGATGGAGCGAGACCACGCGGTGCAACGAATCACTGCGATTTTTAATCAAATGTGAACCCAAATTTGTCCTCAAAGGTGTGTAACCCGAGCACAGAAGTGTTTGGAGCTGTAGTTAAAGTGAGCACAGGGTAAAAACTGAGCACACGTTCAGTCAGAATAAAAACTGAACACAGCTGGAGTTTCTCCTCCTCAAACTGCCTCGTCAGCGTCCCGTCATCAGAACATGGAGGGCTTTTACACAATATGTAGATGGCGTTGGCTGTTCTGAGCACGCTCAGTACAGTTCAGGACGAGGCTTCGCATCACCAAACTGTCACAGCTCAACTTCAGCAATGAATGCTCGTCATCATCAGCTGTATAAAGTAGGAAATAAATCCATATCTCTTGTATCAGAAGCAGAATAGAGGCGTAGGTTAAAACACTAATCCTGCTCTTACGTGTGTCTGAACATCAGGCCAGCAGTCCGTCTGATCGAGTCCAACATCCTGACAGAACCTCCATTAATGCATCTTGTTCCTTTTAAGGTGAATTCATTGTTTGGTTCTGCTGCTGCCGGGTTGTATCAGCAGTCGTTAAGTTTCACTTTTACAAGCTGCTGGCGGAGGTTACTGGACCGGACCGGACCGGACCAGGTGGGCTGCTGTCATACGTAGGTTTGTGGTGAGTTCGTGTGCGTTGATGCACCTGATCTGTCTTTATTTGCACATAAGTTATAATGTATGTAGTGTAGTAAGTACCATAGGCAGGATGGAGGTACAGCAGTCCATGTCTTGGGTTTGTTTATCCCTCCTAAATTAACCAGTTGTATTATTATAATTATAATTATTATTATAAAGTGGCCTTAATATCTGAAGCGTCTCCCATCCAGGCAGCGTATTATTAGGATGATACTCAGTTGCACAAAGTAGCTTTAATTGAACAAAGTCACAAATGATTCATTTCCTGGTCTCGATGTTTTTGGAAATATTCCGCTGTAGCAGGAAACTTTGCTGTTGACAATGAAAGTGTTTTAATGGAAATCCTGTTTTATTCCAGTAATGACGAATTTCCCTTTTATTGACTCCAAACTTTTTTTTTGTTTTTGGTTTGGATCAGAACTGAAAACTTTTCATCAGCTGACTTGTTTTTTTTTTTTTTTGTTTTTCTTTCATCTAAATGCAGCACGTTTCCTTCAGCACATACTTTATAATCAAATCTGGGCTGATGTGTGACGTGATGCATCTTGAATAAGGAAGGAGCTCGTGCAGAAGGTCTGATGGAGCTCGTGAGAAAACGAAACTCCTTCATGTGAAGCAGGTTTAATGCAGTTTGTACAGATTTACATCCACAAACGAAGCTTCTTTTAACCGCAGCTAGTTGTAGATAAATGTGGGTAATAATGTGAGCCACTTTATGAAGAATAATATTCTGTACAGACGGGTATATTTATGAAATATGTTCATATTTAGGAGTATAGACTGATCAAAAGGCAGATGGAATCCTGATTTTTATTCCTTCTGCAGTAAATTGGAGAATAAATTCAGTTCTAAGCCAATGTTGTGTACTCCTACAGAAACTGGAGAATAAAATGATTTTTTTAACCAAATTCTGTGTTTCTTTAACGAACTCGTCCCGTTTCAGCTGTTGCATCAGAATAAAATCAACCACATTTCAGCTTTTTACTTATTTTAATCCGGTTAATCCAAGTTTAATTTCATCTAATACAAAATGTGATAATACGCAAAATATAGAAGTCTTAAAAGAATTATGTTAAAATATCTTTATCTGATGTTCATTTGAGCATCTGATCAGGACACGTCCTGGTCACCTGTCCCACTGATTAATCTGATCTGGGATCAGAAAGGAGGAGGACAATCAGCCAATCAGGACAGAGCAGCATCAACTTTAGCTCCTGCATTAAAAATAAAAAAGCAGAATCCAAGACGGGAAATTTACTGGAGATCATAAATCCTCTCTGACCCTGGAACGTCCCTCAGGATGAGACGAGTTTCCCTCCTGGACCTGTTGCTTCATCTGACGATGGAGTCGCAGCTAATGGATTTTTATTATAACAATTAATTCTAATCATCTTTACAACTTTTAAACTTTAAATTAGTGCAGAAATGTAGTTGGATTACAGTTTTATCAGACAAATAGTATATAACTAGTAAATTAAACAATAAGAATTATGACTTTATTAAACAAGTTTCATCTGCTCTGTCTTCACTGACATGTTCAGGGACGATACTGAATTCTAATCAGGAAAACTTTTGCTTAAACGTTTACAGATTATCCAGCCGATAATGTTTCTCCAACAACGTCTGACAGAAACGAAGTTGTTTGATTCTCTTCGGACTGGAATTATTAGAGAAAATTTTTAATCTCAAAGTGTTGCTCATCTCAGTGGGCGATTCTGAATTAATTTCCCATGAAACACGAAGCTGCAAACAGAAAAAGAAAAGTGGGACACAGCTGGTGTCTTGGTGGGTTCCTGGAGACATCTGATTGGCTGGCGGAGGAGCTCAAAGCTTGGCGTAGTCCTTCAGGATGACCTCCAGCTTCTGACTCAGCATGATGTTCCCTTTAACCTTCAGCTTGCCAGCAAAGAATGCCTAATTAAAACCCAAAAAAAAAAAAGACATGAGTCATGTTTTCTTTTTCTAATAACACACACGGTGGTTCGTTTCTCAAGGACAGGAAGTGAAACCGGGTCAAGAGAACAGCAGTGAACAAGGATTCAGGTAAAGCTCTGCAGAAAGTCCATTTACTGTGATAACTAAACTCTGATGGTGTTCTCTGCTTCTCCGGGCTACAATCAATCACCACGGGGTTGTGATGACCCGGGACGACAGTTAGCAGCTTCCCTTTCAACTCCACCAACTAATCTTCCCCCAGCTGCTCCTTTCATCACCACAGAGCCTGGAAAAGACCCGCCCGAGGGATCTTCAGCCTCCCGTCTCTCTTTGTAAAACGCACACGAGCTTCAGATCAATAACAGGCGCTCCTGGAAGCATATAAATTCTACACAGCGATGGCCACACCCACTGACAGATGGGATGCAACAGACATAACAAGTAGAGCCGATTGATTATCTGCAGCGAGCGCTTTCTGAACTCGCTCTGTGAGATCATTGCTTCCATATTAGATCTGTTGAGGACGACGTGGTTACAATCAAAACATACAGGAAGTGATTTCACATCACGATCAGGAGGATGTTTCATTCTTTTGCCAAAAAAAAACTTAAGTTTAAATGTTCCGAGTGAAAGAACTTCAGAGGCAGCAGGCAACAGAAGTAGAGCGTTTACCTTCTGAGGCGCCAGTTTGCCCGTCACCACCTCCATGAAGTCTTCATCTGACACGGTGAAGGTCACATCCACCTTCCCGCTGTACGGCCCTTTGTGCACAGAGCCGCCGCCGTTCTTCAGATCAATGGCTGCAGGGAAACAGCAGGAGACAAAAGCAGCAACAGAAGATGGAATAAATCAGACAAAATAAATAAATAAATAATATGGTGGTTTTCTTCAGCTCCACCTGCACGGCGCTCTAAACTCAAACATCAGACTTTCTTTCATGTTTTGAACTTTAAAGACTTAAAAAGTCAGATGCTGTAAAACACATCGACTCATTTATTTACTGTCTTACTCATTAAACTCCTTCATTTTTCATCTTGTTGAAAAACCCTGAAACTATTAGCTTTAATAATAATTAATGACTCGGCTGTTAGATTTTTAGCAGATGAATCAAACTTTACAATCAGATGTTTACATGCAACATCAACCATTTTTTATTCATTTCATAAATACCAAACCTCATTAACTGCCTTCGAGCGTCTCGAACATAATAAATGTCACCAATGATGTTTTTATTGCAGTAATCTGTGCTGCTATCATCAAATAAAACTGTTTTCATTGTCAGTATCATCCATTTTTATGCTTCTTTTAGATTCTTGTTCCAAAAATATCATCTTTAATAGAACAAGAAGGATTTGTTGTGATATCTGCGTTTACTCACTCCACTGCGCAGCCGTCTTCCCGTCTTTTGTGATCTCCCAGCCGAACACGGCGTTCACCTTCTTGACCAATTCTGCGCCCAAATCTCTGACGCGACGCCCGATCTCAGCGAACACCAGCTCGCTCTGGAGGCCTCCGGCCTGCAAAGGAAAGGAAACAACTCGATTGCTCATGAGTGCATCAGAGAAAGGCTTCCTGAACTTTGCAATGACCCACAATTAGTTTTTTCTGCAATCAATTGTGGGTTTTTCAGATTTACTTCTGTAAAAACTGCAGAGTCTAATCATGAGCTTCAACAAACATTTTGCGTATGAGTGATGGAAGGAGGCTCCTACGACACACCGTCAGGGTGTTTGTACATATAATCAGGGGTGCACATAATATTTTTGGCCTGGTTCTCAGAAGAGAACCTAGGGTTGTTGCTTGGTCCTCACATTTTTAAATGTGTCTCGCTGTGTCTCTTCCGAGCTCCTCTGCTTTGTTTTTGGTTTCATCAAGCTTCAAATTCAGTCTGTTTACTTTACCTGGCTCTATATTTGGTTCAATAAAAATCCTTTAATTGTTGAAAGAATCAAGAGAAACCAGTAAAATATAAAAATACTGGTAAAAAAAAAACCTTCAGAGTTCAGGTTGGATTGTTTACAGGTTTGATTGTTCACTTTAATCTACATTTAACAGTTTGGTGTTGAAATTTATTAGTCAGCTGTTGGAGCTTCTGTCATTTACTGTAACTGTTTTTTGTTTTGAAATGATGAGGATGTTTGTAATGTGATGCAGTCAGATAAAAAGATACACTGGACAGTTATGGGGCATTGACTGCATATCCCATAGTGCTTTGCGCGCATTCAAAATGGCGCGGATCACAGACAAATACGCTGATACTGTTGATTAAAACAGGTGGTTTTCTGTATTTTATAGCACAAAAAGGTAGTTCTACACGTCTGTGCCACGATGGTCTATTTGTCTTATTCAGTGAATTTTTTCAGTTTTGACGCGATGCAGAATCCTGCAGTCAGCTGCACTGATCTGACTGACTGAAAATCCGTCACACTGGCAAACTGATACACAGAGACAGAGAGAGACGCAACATCAGCTGATCAGCTGGAACTTTGGCGCTCTGGCTGAGAAACATATCAGTCAAACAAAAGAAGTCAACGGGATTCTTCATTTATTTGACGCCTCTGATTAACCTAAAAATTCACGCAGCTCAGCCAAACCAATGTTAAGTACGCAAACGCATGTTGCAACTTTTCATCTGGTGCGCATTTTATATTTTGACAGTGTGTGCGGACCTGCGGACCACTTATGTGCACCCCTGATTATAATGCATGTCGCAGTAGAAGATTTCAACAAGTCGTCACAGCCGACTCGTCAGAAACTTGTTCTAGTCGTTACCGCTCAGTGTTTTAAAGGGACTCTAAGCAAGTTTAACCACAAATAAATTTATAGAACTTTACAATTTCTTCCTCATACATGCTCCAACAATGTCCTGGTCACTAGAATGAGACCAGGAATTTTCACTGTAGTTGTTTCTATATGTGTGTAAAATAATAATATTAGTTATTAATAGAGCTTGTTCAAGTCAAACACACACTGTACTTTCCAGAGGCACTTGAATGCATCATGAAGTCATGCTCGTTCACACTTAGGCGTAGCGTTTGCTATCGCTAGCGAAAAGCTGCGGAGAGAGGTAGCGTTTGAAGCGTGGATTCTACCGAGAACAAGAGACACACTCCAGCCCAGACCCAAACCAGGAGGGTTTTCCAGCGTGACATAAAGGGAGAAACTTGAGTCGGATCGACGGTAAAGATCGGTTCAGCATTCCAGAAGTGGAAAATGCTGAGAGAATCTCGGTATGAGAAAAGACCCGCAGTCGGCGTCATTTTTGCTTGAAAGGTAATAAATTATTACTAAATAAAGTGGACGACGGTTATATGCGCGACCTCTGTGTCCAGCAGTTTGGTGCATATAAGCGTTATGTGCATTTATCCGTCGATCATTTGGACTGTAAACACGGGTAGGAGTGTTCAATATTAATAACAGATAATCAGAAATGACGTAATAATGAAATTACAATATATTAGGAGAATAAAACTCTCAAACAGACGGAGTTATATACTCACAGAGAGGATCCAATATAACGCTGGTAACGGATGCATCAGATACGCGCGCATGGACACGACGGTAACGACACAGATTAGGTTACCGTTAGTAACAGAACAGAACGGTTTTCTATATCGGATATTAAGAACTCATGATCGGCACTAAAAACTAGAACAAATGTTACATGTGAGACTATTTCACACTGAAGAAGTCGGTGATTATTTTTTGGCGACCGTCTGACAGCTTCAGCCAGACGCGCCAGAGCAGTCTAGTTCCACCCACCAAACAGCGACGGTGTGTGTGAGAACACCAGCGGAGGTTTACAGTCATGTAACTAGTTAGAAACAGCGAGATTTAGTGAGATGCATGTATGATATCTCCAAATGTTTTGTGCATATAAGCGTTGTGCAAACCGTCAACCACCATACGTGGTGACAAGAGTTGTGTCAGGTTCTGTACTGAGTGAGTCATCTTCTCAGGAAGAAGATCTTTGGTTGGAGCTGGAACACCTGCTCGTTAAGCTGCTCGTTAAGCTGCTCGTTAAGCTGCGCGGGGCAGTGGAGAAGAAGCAGACGCTTATTTGGAGCTGCTGTGCTCCTGGCTGGATTACACTCGACGCTTCTGTGTCTCCTTGGACTCTCCCGAGCTCTGTGAAACCTGAAGTCATCTGAACCGTTCTCTCTGCCTGTCCATGGCCCTGAGTTTGATCACTGTTGAAAATAAAGTCAGTTTTAACAATTTTGAAATCTGAATCCAGCCTGAGTTCTGCATGTGAGTCAAACGCTTATCTGAGTCCATGAAAAGTCGATGCTTCCGGGAGCTTCCACATATTTCCTGTAGTAGAAACATTTTTAAGCTGTATGATGTGCTCACAGCTGATTTGGTTTAAATATTATACTAGGGGTGTCAAATTATCGCGTTAGTTGCGATTAATTAATTACAGTCATATTTGGTGCGTTATATTCCGTAATCGCATTAATCTAATTTTTAATCTATGTTTACAGTTTCTGCTTTTGAGTTGCTTTTAAATAAAATCCTTTTTAGTATTTCGGCTTCTTGTGCTGGAGTTGTACAAAGGGATTAATCAAGTGCTTAATTTGTAAATCAAAAGTTACCGGAACGCAAATAGCGCTATGAGACCAGAATTCACTGACTGATACCAGAACGCACACATAGACATGTATGAACACACACATACACAACCATCGGACCAGACCAAGCGCTGTGCGCCGGCGCACAGCAGGTATAAATTGTCAAGCAGGGCTAGAGAAAGTGATGATGAACCCAGAAGAAGTAAGTTATACTGCTTTTTTGGTATTTTGATGCCGCTGTTATTTAACCCAACTGGCGCCATTAACGGATCCTAGCAAACAGTTCCCGGAACACACCCTTTCAAAATAAGACAGTTCCCGGATCTTGTTCCGGCTTAAATTAATTAATTAATAATTGGATTAACACTCTTAGGTGGACATCTATTGGCTGCTGATTGACTTCCAGTGACGATAAGGTGAGCAAAAGCGGTTAGTTGCAGAGTGGAGAAGTGACAATGGAGGAGCATATGAGAGTTGTCGGTCCCATGAATGGAAAATTTGCTTTTCAAAAACGTCCCGACGGAACCATGGATAACAATAGTGTTTTTCTTAGCTATTATTAAATGAGATTAAAAATAAGATTAATTAGATTAATTAATTACTGCTCAAAATTAATTAATCTCATCCAATTTTTAATCTCATGACAACACTATATATACATCACATTTATTATCTCAGTCGAAGTCATGCCTGTAAATCTGTAAACTGTCGAATACGGGACTGACTCAGCTGAGATTGCACGTAAAGCACGCGTGCCTCTGCATGAGTTTACCGTTAAGGCTGCAGTTACACGTTGGGCCTCACGCGGCAATCACGAGCCCAAAAATTGGAAAACCGCTTCGAGCAGCTTTAATCAAAGGGAAAAGTTTGTGATGTAAAAGGTAGAAAGTAAAGTTCACCTGGGGGAGGTTCTCTGGAGAAGCTCCTGACGGTCCGTGTAAATCCACATATGCTCCAGTCAGCGCCACGTCACCCGTCTCCTTCACCTGCGTGGAAGAGAGCGACAGGTGATCAGACGAGGACTCGTGATGGCTGTAATCTTCACGGTTTCTCAGTGAGACTCACTTTACACTGGACGTGGATTCTGTTTCCTTCCTTCCACATCTCAGTCTGCAGAGACTGACCTGGAATCATCGGCTTTGCAAATCGAACCTGAAAAAGAAAAGCAGATTTTCTCATTTAACTCACCTGAACAGGACAAACTGTTTGTTCTGTGTGAGAAGATGGAGTCATCAGATTCTCTTCATTACACCGTTTTAACCTTGTTTCTTTACACCTACTGGTAATACACTGTAATTTTAGCTCAACTGTTCCACTCCATTTCCATCCAGTCTGATAACTCATTAAATCACTAATCAGAACACGACCTGTTCCATCTTCTTCCAGCTGCTGTGTTGTGATAGAAACCAAACGCCAGGGTCAAGCTCACCTTTATGGCCTTGAATCTGGACGGGTCGTTGTTTGCAAACTGCTTGAGGACGTGTCTCGCGGCGAAGCCGAACGAGCACAAGCCGTGCAGGATGGGAGTCTTGAAGCCTGAGCAAAGAGCATTTTTAAACGTTCAAGTAGAAATGAGATGAAAACACTTCATTTGACTAAAGAATCCCAGGGGAAGATGGAAGTCCTGACTGGGAAAAAAAAAAAAAAATCCCGGCTTGTTAGCCAAGAAGGATATACAGCCTCTCACCTCCCATGGCGGCGAAGCTGGGGTCTATATGAAGAGGGTTCCAGTCTCCGCTCAGACGATACAAGGCGGCCTGTTACCGCAGGGGAGCAGACATTGTTTAGTTTTATATCTAATTCATGAACCCTCCTACTCAGATAGGAGATAAAATTAAACCATCACAGAGACACCTAAAATAAAAATGCCTTTGAAGTGATGCGGCTGCAGTCATTTCAAACTGCTTCGGGGATTCTTTGCTTTTTCGGCAGCATCACACGATCAGCGTGACGTTTTGTATTTTCTAGCCATAGAATAAAACGTTAGAATCTTTAACTACTAGATTATTTACATGATATAAAACAATATGTTCTGTTTATATCATCACATCAGGAGGTTGATTCTGTAACAAAACCCTCTCACACAAAGACTCACTTGATCTCTTGTGGTTGATTCAACCACCACTGCATCTGGTGCTCGCTTAGGAGGAGACACAGGAGCCTGAAGGAAATGAAAACAAATAAAATAGTCAGAACTGCTGCGAAAGAAATGACTTGCTAATTAAAATGGAAATAAAAACAGAATGTGATGGTTTGCGTTACTAAAAGCCGAGACTGAGAAAAGATATTCTGGGAAAAATTATTTGAATCCTAAAGTTTAATCTGTTGGATCAAGTGGTTTTCAGGTCCTGGTCCTCAAAGACCATCGTTTTTCTGCCCCGACACACCTGATTCAGTTACCTGACACTTTTATTTTGTACTTGAACTCTGTTAACAAACACAACTGTTTTTTTTTTTTTTATAGTTGAGTCTGTTTTGACTTGAAAATCTGAAGATAATAACTAGGGATGCAACGAAACCACTTTTTTCAAACCGATACGATACGCGCCGATACTTCTACCACCAAAAAATGCAATAAATTGGGAGACAAAACTAAAATTTCAAGTGAAAAATAAACATTTTCAGTGAAATATTAGCAGAGTTTTTATATATTAAAAGGTTTCAGTATGTAAGAATTAGACCTTGTCATCAAATCGGAGTCCTGCAGTTCATGTAGAAAAAAAAGTCTCCTCCCCTCCCTGATTTTTCTGTTGGGTTGCCAGTTCTGATGTTGATCCTCTTTTTGTTCCGCACTGAGTTTTCCTAAGTGTATTTGAACGCCCCATCACGTGCAGCTCGGCTGTTCAGTTAGAAGGATGTGGTGGTTTATTACTTTTTGCTGCTGGTCGTTGTAGAATTACAGCTGCTTGTGTTGAAGACTTGGCAGCCTTGCAGAGTCACATGTGATTCGTTATAGAACCAGGAAGTCTGGACGTGTAAATAATGACCAGCGTTTTTAAAATGACAGAAACTAGCGACCACCCAGCCGGCTGAGATCGAGATCTGTTACAATGTGACTTTATTTTCAATATCAGTGGGACATTAAACTGTTGTGTGAGTATTTCACAGTAAAATTCTTACATACTGTATCTTTAAGTATCGATTAACTAACTGATACCAAACTCCAGAGGATGCATTCATTTTCCAGTTATGTTTTTAAATCTACTTCCTGATGAAGATCTTTATTTTTAAGTGACACGCCTTTCTAAAAAACCGAGTTGGAGCGGATCTGGATCTTATTTCGGTGAACTAACTCCAACATGGGAAACGTACTATAGCTTTTTCTGAGCTCCTCTTTCCTCCGAAGCCTCCAGCTCCAACCACAAACACTGCAGACTGGTTGAAGCACAGCAGCTCGTCCCCGTCGAAAGTTTTTACTGTAAAACAAAATACAGAAATGAGAGTCAGAGTTGAGCAGGAATCTAAAGATCTGGTTTATTATTATGCTAACAGGATTAGCATCCCTCTGTAACTGAAGCTGAATGATTTAGCAAAGACATTTGAAATACTTTTTAGTAGAAAACACCAGTTCCCTTGTTACTCTGGTTTAAGTTGGATTAATTATAGATCAAAGTGGTTCAAATAGCATCAATCTCTGTGGAATTATCAAACAAAAATATGAGTCATTCATAGTCCATTACTTCAGTCCCTGCAGACACAGATTTCTAATTACTTTTCATTAATTCAGCCTGAGAGGCAAAAAAAATAATAAAAATAAATGCATTAAAGAAAACAAATGAATGTGGAATAAATACTCCGTCCTTTATGACGAGGAGTGAAACTCACTGTCGCAGATGATGAGCGCGCCGGATCCTTTGTCCAGCACGTCGGCGACGGTGGACTCAACCGTAAGTTTCCCTAAAGTTTCAACGAAAACAATAATCATGAACTTTTCCATCATAAAACAACTCCGACTGTAAAAGTTTGGAAGTTTTTTCAGTCTTTAAAGACTCGTCACGTCTTTATGGTTCATTTGTGGAAGAAAATAACCAAATATAGGAAAAACAGATTAATGAGATAATTAACTCACAAACGTTTAATATTGTAATTTATCTCCTCATGACAACGTGTCGCTTTTTCTAATCTTACATCATACTCGCCAAAACATTGTTGTGCTTTGAAACACTGTCACAGCAGGATGAAATCTTTGATTGGAATATAAAAACAGAGTCACAGCAACTTAAAACTCTTGTTTTTTTTTTCTATTTTACTTTTTTCAGAAAGCTGCAGACTATATAGAAGTTTTCACTGGAGCTTCTGAAGATTCCTGAAATAACATCAAAACCAGCACCGGGTGTTGCTGAACAACCTTCTGTGCTCCAGATGAACCTTTGTGTTTTTTATCTTTCAGAAAAACAGAAAAGTAACTAGGACTTGAATCTAAAGCAGATACACGAGGGACGAACGGTGTGGAAATGTAAATGGATCAGCCAAAAAATAAAAAAGACTCTCTCTGATTTCTAAAGGTGGACATGTTTGTTCAGTACAGGCTCAGATAATCTGAGTTCTTTAAGGCCGAATCACCTCCGACTCCTTGATGTTTTCTTTTATCAGTGTATCTTTTGGGCCTTAAATTTAAACGGTCCAGTCACGAGATTAAACCTGCTCAAACAGTTAGATTCTGCTTGCCTCGTTTTATTTTGAAAAGCAGCCGTAAAAATCCTGATTGAGTTACACATAATGGGTCAAATCTACATTCAGTGTTTACATAAAATAAATTGGGGGGTACCTGAAGTTGGCAGAGGTTTGTAAAGCTCCAGATACTGCTCTCCGTGCAAAATCTGTCCGAAAATAAAACAACAGCTGTGACACAAACTCTCCAAGTCTTAGAGCCTCATTAACATGAGTAATGTCAGTTCCATTACTGGGTGTGCAAGACTGTGTGAAACATCCCATATGGATTCAGAGCTGCATATTTACAAAATGCAAAGTCAGACACTCTTAAACACATCGACATCTGTGTTTCTAACCTGCGTGGCGTCTATATCCAAACCCGGGATGGTCATCAGATCGCCGCTCATTAAGGACACTTGCGAGGTGATGACTCCGAACGTCGGGAGGCAGCTGAAGTCTGAATGACCTTCATACAGGAACCTACATGAACGTGTAAGTGAAACATGCACAGATGAACACACAGGTGTGTGTTTGATGTGCACGAACTGACAGACGTGATGATACCCACCTCAGACTGCCGGGGTCTGTGGTGGACACGCCCACACCCAGCGCGTAGAGGATACAGTGGAAATGGTTGTAACTGAATGACGCTGGAGGGAATTTTTGGCCCACAGCCAAAGCCTGGGAGACAAGGGGGGGGGCGGTAGGTGAAAGGTTTTTTAGTGAATATAATAAATATAAAGCACATTAATTTCAAAATAAAACTTTCAACTAGATCCAATTTATTTCTGAAAGTTTTTTACAATTAAACCACCAAAAAAAGTCTTTTCTTGGTCATTTTTTTAAGCATTTAAAAGTGAAAGTCGAGAAATATTCCCACTCTTATTAGATACATCTTTAAAAAAATAAAAAAATCTTCAACATCCTAAAACGGGCTGCATGACTTCTCTAGCTGCATCACGCCACTGTAACTCAAAACAAAATGGGTCTCTGGAGGAAAAAAAGACTTTAAAAAGACCCTTATGTGACATTAACAGATGTCCATGCTGTTCGTCTGAGTGTAAACAAACAAAACCAGAAGATTTTATAGTTCAAATCAAGTAAATCGTTCCAGCAAGCGACAAAAAACAGCAGAAGCAGATCGAAGGTGAAATAGTTACAAACATGTTTACAGATTCTAACTTCTTATCTCACAGCTGATGTGAATGTGGAACTGATTCAGTCTGAGGACCTGAGGGGGGGGGGGGGGTCTCAGAGTGGGGGTCTGGGATCAGATGAAGCTTCATGAGTCATCAGCTCGATCCAGCTCAGGAGGGCAAACGAGTAAAGTTTGATTTGTGTTTAAAGACTGTTTGAAATCCAGTGAATAGAACAATAATAATAATAAGATATACAGTGGGGCAAAAAAGTATTTAGTCAGCAACCAATTGTGTAAGTTCTCCAACTTAAAAAGATCAGAGAGGCCTGTAATTTTCATCATAGGTATACCTCAACTATGAGAGACAAAATGAGGAAAAAAAATCCAGAAAATCACATTGTCTGATTTTTAAAGAATTTATTTGCAAATTATGGTGGAAAATAAGTATTTGGTCAATAACAAAAGTTAATCTCAATACTTTGTTATATAGCCTTTGTTGGCAATGACAGAGGTCAAACGTTTTCTGTAAGTCTTCACAAGGTTTTCACACACTGTTGCTGGTATTTTGGCCCATTCCTCCATGCAGATCTCCTCTAGAGCAGTGATGTTTTGGGGCTGACGCTGGGCAACACGGACTTTCAACTCCCTCCAGAGATTTTCTATGGGGTTGAGATCTGGAGACTGGCTAGGCCACTCCAGGACCTTGAAATGCTTCTTACGAAGCCACTCCTTCATTGCCCGGGCGGTGTGTTTGGGATCATTGTCATGCTGAAAGACCCAGCCACGTCTCATTTTCAATGCCCTTGCTGATGGAAGGAGGTTTTCATGGCCCCATTCATTCTTTCCTTTACACGGATCAGTTGTCCTGGTCCCCTGGCAGAAAAACAGCCCCAAAGCATGATGTTTCCACCCCCATGCTTTACAGTAGGTATGGTGTTCTTTGGATCCAACTCAGCATTCTTTCCCCTCCAAACACGACAAGTTGAGTTTCTACCAAAAAGTTCTATTTTGGTTTCATCTGACCATATGATGTTCTCCCAATCCTCTTCTGGATCATCCAAATGCGCTCTAGCAAACCGCAGACGGGCCTGGACGTGTCCTGGCTTCAGCAGGGGGACACGTCTGGCACTGCAGGATTTGAGTCCCTGGCGGCGTAGTGTGTTACTGATGGTAGCCTTTGTTACTTTGGTCCCAGCTCTCTGCAGGTCATTCACTAGGTCCCTCCGTGTGGTTCTGGGATTTTTGCTCACCGTTCTTGTGATCATTTTGACCCCACGGGGTGAGATCTTGCGTGGAGCCCCAGATCGAGGGAGATTATCAGTGGTCTTGTATGTCTTCCATTTTCTAATAATTGCTCCCACAGTTGATTTCTTCACACCAAGCTGCTTACCTATTGCAGATTCAGTCTTCCCAGCCTGGTGAAGGTCTACAATTTTGTTTCTGGTGTCCTTTGACAGCTCTTTGGTCTTGGCCATAGTGGAGTTTGGAGCGTGACTGTTTGAGGTTGTGGACAGGTGTCTTTTATACTGATAACGAGTTCACACAGGTGCCATTAATACAGGTAACGAGTGGAGGACCGAGGAGCCTCTTAAAGAAGTTACAGGTCTGTGAAAGCCAGAAATCTTACTTGTTTGTAGGTGACCAAATACTTATTTTCCACCATAATTTGCAAATAAATTCTTTAAAAATCAGACAATGTGATTTTCTGGATTTTTTTTCCTCATTTTGTCTCTCATAGTTGAGGTATACCTATGATGAAAATTACAGGCCTCTCTGATCTTTTTAAGTGGGAGAACTTACACAATTGGTGGCTGACTAAATACTTTTTTGCCCCACTGTAAATAAAACAATCCTACGCGCCTGTCTGCTGGTCATTCACACTGACCAACAGCTGAGTAACAGATAAATCTGCAGCATCGCACCCAGATTCAGCTGTACGATTTCCTCAGAGTTCTCGGTTTCCTTTCACCTGTCAGTGGTTTTAATATTGCGGCTGATCTTTCGGATTTTTAATAAGAAATGTTACATCTGAGGACTGCGGAGGCTCAGCAAAATGTCACTATAATAAAATCCCGACGAGAACAAGAAATTAACAAGTGAACGATGAAAAGGTTACCGGGATCCTTCTGCTTTCACAAACCTAACATCTAAATATAAAATCTTCTTTTATGACTTAAATTCCAGAAGAACACACAGACCCTCACTGCCCTGTTTTCTTACAGAGTGTATTAAAAGCAGAATAAGAAATAAAGCTACAAATAAATATCTACAACTAATTCATGTCACTTAAAGTTATTAAATGAGTGAAATTATCCACTAAAAGCAGAATCTACCATCATACTTCTGGGACTAAATGACAGTCTGAGTATCCTGCAGCTGCTGATTTGTCATATTAATGATTGCAGAGCTTCAATCTAAAACAATTCCTGCTTGGCAGAGTGGTGTGATTCACACTGCATAATATCACCTCCCAGCTGGTCAGAAAGCACCAGAAAGCCTGGCCTCTGGAGGCCCACTTTTAATTAAAACTGAATTAAAATGCAGATGTGGAAATATTGGGCTTTCAGAATCCTTCCCACACTGCTTTTTGATTCCATATTATCTGCTCTTCTATGTTCAAACAGATCCCAACTGCAGGGTACCAGAAAAATCTCACTTTTGCTTCGGATTTTCTTTTTATTTTGATCATTAGATGATTAATATATGGTTAAATTAATAAAATGATTAACTGCTTTACTCATGAACCATCTAAAGGAATCATGTCACTATCGCTGATGCAGATGTTGATATTTAGAAATCCAGTCAGACGAAGGCTGATGTATAATTCCAGCTGTTCTTTGTCTTGTATGTTACATAAGCAGCATTTCTTTAAAAAAAAAATTTAGAAAAGGATTTTCATGCTGCATGATCAGCCAATAGCGCAGAACCTACAGGCGTGGTCGATAACCGATAAATAAACTGGTCAATTAACTGCCCTCCCTCCTGATGAGATATTGCTTGTTTTATTTTTACGCATCAAGTCATGCAAATCTGAAGTGAAATAATGAAATCTGTAGTTAATATTTCACCTCGGAATCCAGATTTGACATTTATTTGCTTGTATTCTGATGGAGATTCATCCAGAGAGTTTGTACCTCTGTTGAGTTGCATAACAGCGATACATAGAAAGTCATCTCTGATGTGTCTGATGTGTAACGTGTTGTTGTGAAAGCAAGAAGCAGCTGAATAATGCAGCAGCTCCAGGCACCAGAAACCACAGCCTTCAATTATCATGCAGCTTCTTTTTTTTTTTTTTTTTTTTTTTTAAAAAAAACACATAACCTGGTTACAACCGTCAGATTCCTCTAAACACACCTACACAGTTTAGCACCATTACACACTTTGTGGTGCATGACATGGATATAAACACAAGCACACGGCAAGAATTAACTGAATGATAAAGATGCAGCAGAAGAACAAACATAAAAATCCTGAATCATTCCTACATATTACTGGAAAAATAAATCCATTTCTCATTTCTAAACTACTGCTAAAATATTTTAAAAGATGTGAATTGATGATAGAGTATGATATAGCTGCTGTTCTCTCAGATAATCATTTCAAGTGGTGTGATTTGACTCGTTATGTTTTATTTAAACAGCTGAGGAATCGGCGAGCCGTCCTCGGTGCGCTCTCTGCGATTGGGTGACAGGAAACACAGTAAAGTGATAGAACACCTACCCGGGGAGCCTCGGCTGATCCCTCGTGCGCCGGCATCTTTTGTGCACGTCGTTTTAAAAAGCTAACGCGAGCAGGCACTTGTCTGGTGTGTCAAGTTAATGTATTTACAGGGGACGTCAAAGTTCTTGTGTGTGTCGTAGCTTTGCTAAAGAGGTTATTATTATCCCTCATTTAATACTGTGTGGGGTTATTAAAGAGTCATGAGATGTTTGAAACTGCTCTGCACTTTCAGAAGTTATATTATTTCCTGTTGTCTATATTCCCAGCAGCCAAACATAGAGACCTAAAACATCCTGAATTCAGCAACGCAAGAAGAAACATGGAAAATACAAGCAGAGGCCAGTTTTACTCTCACGCTGCTGGTGGCCCAAAAACACAACAAGAGTTTTTATATTCAACTCAACTGACCCTAAATCTAAAAGAATCAAACAGTTTGCTGCAGTTAGCTTAAAGAGGCCCTTCCATTAAAAACAGTTTTTCTGAGGTTTCTGTTGAATATTTTAGCTCCACAGGTGTTCTTACCTTCATAGTGGGTGAAAACAGGTCAACAACTTCTCTTTTAGTTTTAATCTCTCAAACTATGCAGGTGGTGATAAAACCCGAGTTCTCCCGAGTTCAAACGGTCTGTATCTGTTTCATCACAACTCCTTCGCTCATTAGTATTCATCAGCTACCGCAGTTGAAACCACGCCTAGCATGCTGCTGGCTAAAAGCTGTTAGCATAAGACGTAGCAAACAGGAAGAGAGAACGTCTACTGTTACCATGCACATCGGGGCAGGAAACAGTATACCTTGCTCTCATAGGCTAGTTTGTTAGCCAATCAGAGTCCAGCAAATTCAAATAATGAATATGAACGAGCTGCTGATGAAGCCTGACAGTAGGAGCCAGAACCACCCGAATTTTAACGCAGACAGATTGAAAGGTCTGTTAATCAGTGTTTCCTGACGTTTTTTAGATATAAAATGTTTCATATTACTGGTTACTACTTAAGAAATAACCACAAAGTCCTGAAATATGTATAAAATGGCTTCTTTAAGTTTATTATAAGATTATATTTTATCTGTTGTGTTATAAATACATTAAAGTAATAAATCCACTATCTTCAACATATTTGGTCCCCGTTAGCTTTTATTGTGAAATCTTTGTGACTGATTCTGTAGTTGTTAATCCATGTGTGAAAATCATGTCTCATGCTTCCTGAACAGTTCCTGTCCAGTCGGAGCCTGATAACCCCCGACACTCTTATCCTGGAATGTCGTTTAATAATTGGCTAAATTTTTACTTGATCAGTGACCAGATGTTCCAATACTCAAAAGGTCAGTGAACACATCATAGATAACCAGCAATCTTTTTTTTTTTTTATTGTTTATTTGTCTGAGCAGGTACATCAATGCACCAAAGATAAGTGGCACCATGTTCGGAAGAAAACTCAGTTATTTGTATTATGTGTTAAATATTTAATGTTAAAAGATAAAGAGGTTAGTTTATATTCGATTTTTCTAAACCAGAAGCTACATGGAGGGGAACCTGAAGCACTGTGGTCCTGCAGTAAGACAGACCTGAGATCAGCTTTATGCATTTGGATCTTCTCCTCATTGAGTTAATTGATGATTCCAAGTTGACCTCGTGAGTTGGAGAGTGACTGATTATTTTTATGTGTGGCCTTGTGATGAAATGGTCACCTGTTCAGGATGTAGCCACCTCCCACCCAATGACTACTGATAATAGGCACCACCTCCCCGAACCCACAGGATCCAGCAGAAAACCGATTTTGCAACAAAAGCTGTGCAAACTGTTTTACTTTAAAGTGTTTGTTTCCACTGAAACTGATAAAATTTTAATTAAAGTCCATCTTATTGTGTGAGAAATATAATTTGCAATCAAGTGAAAGATGTAAATTAAGCTGTAATGGTTTAATTGTTAGGATCATCTGTAATTTACCATGTGTATAGTTACAATTAAACAAAAAGAGGATTTAACATTCTAACAAAGTTAACGCTAAATCAGAGTGTTTTCCCAAAAAAAGAAAAACTGGTGCAGTTTATTTTGAAATTAAAGATTCCTGTCCTGTACTTTGTTTTGAAGTGAGCCATAATCGGGTTTATTCTTCTTCAGCTGGATTTTATTTGAACAACCAGATCCATCTAACAACCCAGAATCAGGATCAGCCTTTAACCCTCTTGGGACCAAGGGTTTTTTGGAGAAATAAACTTTTGACTTTTTTTTGTTTAAATGCTACTAAAACTAAAACACCACCTTTCAATGCCCCATAATGTCCTATACCTTGTTTTTTTTATTTTGAATTGAAATATCATAAACTGCTGTGTAAATGAGGCTCCTTTGCTTGAAATAAAGAGTGTTAGAATAAAAAATACAAAAAAAAATTTGGCGAAAATTAGAATATCACACTTTATTCAAGAAAAACCCACAATAAATATCAATGAATAAGAAAAAAAAATTGACAACCGCGCGTCATGCGCAAAAGACAAAGGCTCTGATTGGAACACCGACTTTGACACGACACTGTATCCCTTGTGAATGGGCGAGAGCGATGCCGGAACTACCGTCTGAAAGCTTGGATTCTCCCGATTTAGAGGGGAAAGTAAGTTTCTATCTTTTATGGTTCGGAAGCTATGTTCGATTAAACACAACAAGGTCCCTGGCATCGTCGACGATGACGGCGTCCCCGTAGCGTTAAACTGTGATCGAGACATTAAAGCTGCAGGTTTGAAACTCTAGTTTTTCATTAATGTTGATAGAAATTGTAAAACCAGAAAAATGCTGGTTTAATTTGGATAGTCTAAAACATATTTAGAGTGGGATGGACAGGCACTGCGTTGTTCTCAATATAGTCATCTGACAAAAACAATTAGCAGATATTTTATTTAACAGTTTATTGGACAATTATGTCATAATTATTTTAGAAAAATACATAATTAGAATTTTGGATTTCAAGTAATTTTTTAAAAATATTATACTTTAAAAGTGACTTTTTTGCTGCCTGTAGTACAACCAGACGACTGTTTAAGATTTGATACAGCAGATTTATAAGGAAAGTACTCATCCTGTTAAAGATGTTGTGCTTCTACAAAAAGAAATCAATTATCATACATATAACTCTGTTGGGTTAAATGATAAAAGATTAAAGTATGAATAAATAAATGTAAAGAAAACTTTTCAAGATTCCAAACAAAAGCAGCAGAAGTCGTGTTTCTACTCACAGGATTAATTCCTGACCCTGAAGCTGCAGATGACGGTGCTGCTGTTAGATTTGCTCCAGCTTCTCCCTCAGATTCTACTTGAGACAGCACGCTCACAATTGACGCCAGCGACTCTGCACACAGATGAAAGGAGGTATATTACAGCTGATGAGGTGGCAAACAAAATGATTCCGTGCCTGCTATTACACCTCAGGTATCCGTGTGGCTGCAAGCCATGTGGAAAAATATCTCATAAAACTATGTTCAAAAATAGACTTTATAAAAATGTGACAAACAATTCAGGTTTCATTAAACTGCCAAATGAAAATCAAATAATATCAAACTACAATAACACCAACAAATCATGATGATTTATTATCAGTAATCAAAATAGTGAGAAAGCAAACTGACATCTCAGTTTAACTGTGAAAATTATTGACTGACGCAACCTGAAATTACTGTAAACTTACAGCATTTACAGGAACGGATGGGAAGAACTGTGCTACAGAGCCTGCACATATCCACTCAGGAAACAGGAGATTCAAACAGCTACGCAAATTCACACAAAAAGAAAAGAGTCGAGACATCTGAGGGGCAGAATCAGAGTCAGATCTGGGAGACCACAGCCGCTCATTATCATCAATCAAGTGGCAACCGGTTAGCGATCAGAGGCAGCAACAAGTCTACGCATTAAGCTACAAATGAGGAGGAACAACAAAGTCATGCTAATGAGACAAGCTAGCACCCTGTGGGAAAGACACCCCCGTTCACATAATGTTTACATCGCAACCCTCCCCTCTAACTTACATGTGAGTGCAGAGAGGGCGGAGGAGGTGGAGAGAGATAATAATAATAATAATAATCATCATCAACACCCCCCCACACACACACACCCCACCCCCTCCTCTCTTGTAGTAGACCTTTTGGGAATGTTGCTTTCATGCTCAACACTGTAGTCACCTTGGCTGTTTCTCTCCACCATATTTGCTGGATCCCAAATACCATCTGGTTCTTTGTTGTTTTCAAATTAACTGGAACTACAGATGAGCTTGTCCTGTTTTTAAAGAGGCCATTTCAGACTCATTTCAGGACTTTGTGGTTATTTTTTAAGTATTAACCAGTAATATGAAACATTTTGTATCTAAAAAACGTCAGGAAACACTGATTAACAGACCTTTTCTGTCTGCGTTAAAATTCGGGTGGTTCCGGCTCCTTCCGCCAGGCTTCGGGAAGCAGCTCGTTCATATTCATTATTTGAATTTACTGGACTCTGATTGGCTAACAAAACTAGCCTATGAGAGCAAGGTATACTGTTTCCTGCCCCTCTGCGCATGGCAACGTCAGATGTTGTGTCTTCCTCTTTGCTACGTCTTATCCTAACAGCTTTTAGCCAGCAGCATGCTAGGCGTGGTTTCAACTGCAGGAGCTGATGAAAACTATCGAACAAAGGAGTTGTGATGAAACAGATACAGGCCGTTCGGACTCGGGAGAACTCGGGTTTTATCACCACCTGCGTAGTTTGAGAGATAAAAACTGAAAGAGAAGTTGTTGACCTGTTTTCACACCCACTATGAAGGTAAGAACACCTGTGGAGCTAAAATATTCAACAGAAACCTCAGAAAAACTATTTTTAATGGAAGGACCTCTTTAAAGGGCATTTATATAGTTATACAACATGTGATCCAAAGGAAACAGGAATTAACCGTCTGTGGGAGGAAACCAAATTCGAACCCTGAACTTCCTTGCTGTGAGGTAGGTGACTGTGCAAACAGCCTCATTACTGTGGAGCTTCACTTTATCTAAAATAGCAGCATCTAATATCATTATACAACTTAAAACTTTCGAGACTAGATTAAAGCTCATCCCTCTTTCATGGACTTCAAAGCTGCTATTCATCCGCTCGTTACTTCTCAGCTAGATGTTTGTAATTCTTTGCAGGTAGGTGCAGTCGCCTCCTCGTTGTCTGCAGACGAAACAAAATGTAGCTTCTCATCTTCAAACAGGAATAACAAAAGTGTGATAAAATCCTGTTTTTTTTTTATGGCTCGCTGTAAAGCTCCCTAATGGCCTGGCCTACCTAACGGAACTTCTTCATTATCACAAGTCAGCAGGCGAAACGGGGTGGAAATAAAGCCTAATTTCCCCTCGGGACACGAAGTGTCTTCAAATTAGATCCACCGACCATATGTTTTTTAAGCTTCTGTCATGTAGGCACACAAATGAAGGTGACTGTTGCTTTAAAGTGACAGCCTCTCATGTCAGGAGTTGTTGGATTGTTAGAGATGAATGAACGACCACTAGAGACAAAACACAACTTCTTCCGTTATGCGTTTTACATTCATACGAACAGACTGTATATAGATGGAATGAAAGTGTGTTAAGAATGGATATTTTAACATGTAAACATATAAAAGTGTTTGTACAGTGTGACTGTATAAGTGTGTAGCTGCTGACCTTGTAGATTAGCAGGCTTGGTGGCATTTGTAAAATCACAGATTTCATCCCACTGGTCTCGAACAGCCTCGGGTGACGTCGGCTTGTTCTTCTCTCTCACAATCCGGCCCTGAGAACGCTCCCAGCGCACTGCACACACCAACACGCACAAAGCAGAAAGGCGGTCAGCGCTCGGTGAAAATCCCATGAATACAGTAAGAAGGCGCCAGCAGCGGCTGATGAATATTCCAAACAAATCCAGACGTTTTTTAACTGGAACACTACACAGTACTCACGTTTACCGATCCAGCCTGCTCCGACCTGAAAGGACATAAAACATGAAGCTTACACACTGATGAAAACTGAGATACTTGACTGTTAATGGCAAAAAAGAGAAAGTAAATCTGTGTTCTATTCCCATTTACCTCAAATAGTCCCCCGCTTTCTTGGCATTGCTCGTGACAGAGCCAGAGGACCAAAGGAGCAACATACTCAGGCTTCATAGATGCAACAAGATCTAAACAAACAAAACATTTACATAAAAAAATAGAGCGTGCAAAGGACTGAAAAAAGAACAGATTTGTCAAAATAAAAGCCCGTCTGGTCTAACTGATCATTTTCAAACTTGTTGAGAAATAAGAAAAACATGATTTTGCAGTCTGAAGCCGCACAGAATACCTGCTTCATCGAATCTAAACTTTTTAAAGCTTCCAGTTTAAAATATGCTGAAGAAAGTCCAGACGTTTTTGGATGAATAATCTAATGGTTGATTGAAAATAGGAGGAGCCAAGAAAGGGATTTAATACTTGGTCGTAAAACTGTAAAAAGTAAAAACGTTGGAACGAAGTCGGCAAAAACTATCAAAAGAAGAGGTTTTAATTCCTGCTACAAACCGTTAAATATTTATCTCCAGACGCCATATGAGAGCTTAAAATATCTGCACCCTGTTGGTGAGAAAGACATTCTGCTTCACTGCGTTCAACATTTTTCTTTTGGCATGATGAGTTTTCTTTGTCTTTCAGAAAAGTCTGAGTCAGTGAGCACAAACATATGGAACCAAGTCATTTACCAAGGTGAGACCATCCTGTGACAGTTGGCACAGCGCAGCGTGACAGATGCTACCTCAGACAAGCACGGCATGGAAACAAACCCCATTTCTCTAGTTTGTCACTTAATCCCTCGTCAACAGAGCTGTAGTCACCGAGCATGAACCAAAGACATGTGCAAACTCCAAGTTTGGTGGTTTTCCCAGTTTTTATGAGATCACAAGATTAAAACACAGAAGGTAGGTAAAAAAAAAACTTGGAAGTGACTGAGAGGATGTTATTTTAAGTATTAGCTTGTTGTTATTCATCTATGGAAGCCAATGTTTGCCACTTAAAAGAAAAAAAATGTCACACAGTTTGTCCTAATTATGTGTTTCAAAGTCAAAATAATGAAATACAAAGTCAATATTATGAGATATGTCATTGTTATGAAACAGAAACTCGTGGTTATTAGCTTTTAATATCATTATGAGAATAAAGTATTTGAGTTTAAATTATGATTACGACATATAATACACAAGAAATAGACTTCCATATGCATCATATCCTACTGTAGTATCATAACCTTCATCATTAAAAACTGCACATGATCATTCACTAACATCTCTGTGAATCGATGAAATTACTACAAGAAATAAAAAGTTCAGAGCTACAGGTTTATTTCAAGGGCAGATAAATTAAAAAACTTAAAGAACCCTCTATCATGCAAAATCCAATTTTTGGAGCTTTTAACCATGTTGTGATTTATTTCCTTATTAAACCCTCCAGAGTGGGTTTTGGCTTAATACACACATTTCTCAGTAATCCTCCTGCATCCTGCGCTCTAAGCAGCTGCTCCACTCTCTCCTGGAAACACTATGAAAGGTGCAACTTCTTGGAGTTCTTCACTTCCGAAGCATTTTACACAAATACCAATAAACTCAGTAGCAATCCACCTCTTGTGCCTTATAAGGAACTATATTTCACAATTACCGATGCCATTTTTGGGGCTATAACTCCTCAGCAACCAAATATAAATGGTATTTTCTTCATCAAAACACATGCATCTACCAGAGAATTTCTCACGAGACTGCATGAGATCTCACGAGATTTAGAGCAACAATGTCATCTTTGTTTACGTTTATGAGAACGGAGATTATAGGACTTTACAATTTTACTCAATTTACACTTGGTTCTAAACAACATTCACTGTTAAAGGAGCATTTTTCTGGTCTGGAATTCATCACAGAGTCTGAAAATGATACTGACATATGTGAAGGTTGTGTAGATAATACCAAAAAATATGAACATGTGAACAAAATATATAGTCTTGCGTGTTTTTTCATTGATCGTGCAAGTTTAACAAAGCATACCACAGATTTTTGGTTTCTGGTGTGAACAAGGATGATATGATTAAAAGGTTCCAACAGTATTAAATACAAGATGTTGCTGAAATTCGGTTAAAACAAGATGTTATCCCTCTTAGCAGCTACATGCTGCTAACACACATGCGCATCGCGGGAAAGTGGCCCACTTCCTGTCAGAAAAATTCTGTTGAACTTGTTACCTTTTTTCTCAATTTACACATCGAGCTAAATAACGTTCATGGTTGTAGTAGCATTTTTCTGATCTTGAATTCCTTGCAGATTTTAAAAATCATAATGAGATGTATGAAGATTGTTTAGCTTATACTAAAAAATGGTAAAATATGAAGAAAAATTAACATTTTGTGTGTTTTTTCTTTGCTCTGGCAAGCTTTGAACCAAATTTTGGTTTGTGTGTGAACAAGGATCACATGACCAAAGGTTTCTATAGTAATAAACACAAGATTTTGCTGTTTTATTGTAGAAAATCACTGAAAACAAGACATTGCGCCTCAGCATAAATAACACGAATGCGCACACATGCGCAATATACTACTTCCTGTGAAGCAAATTTTCCATTGACTTTTCGTAGTGAGAAAACGCCTGACTGTAACATAGTGATATAATAATGTTACACCAGGACCTGCCCGGCGTGTCCGCGCTGCTCCTACAGATTAAACACACACTCCCCAAGCTGCGAGAGTCTGAAAGCATAACACTAAACACCACCGTTTTGTAGTATGTCACTTTCTAAAAATGTCTCAGTAAAAATGTGCATTTAGCTGTGAGAGTTACAGAAATTTATTCAACATTTTATTCAGGCAGTTCGAGGGACAGCACTCACTGAGTGTTTTACTTCCTGGTTGGAGAATAACTCGAGAATATAAGTTATATTTCAGGACAAATGAAGACTATATAACACCAAAGGTAATATTTTATCATATATAATAATATCATATATGTCTATCACAGATGTTGAAAGCTGTAAAATAGCAGGATACACGACCTTAAAACCAGACAGGATGCAAGATTTCATCACAGTAAAACAAACAGTTATACACAAAATAAAAAGTTAGACATATCTAAAGAGCACGGCTACTTCAAATTTTGTCAAACTTTATAAGCAATAAATTTCTAGATGTTCTAGAGAATAAAATCTGTGGCCAAAATCCATTTATCTTTTTGAATCCGACTAAAGATGAATTTGTGTTAGAATGAACTTTAACACAGTAAACAGAAGCATTAGTTTTACATCAAACAGACCAGGTCGCATCGCTCTCTGCTTACCTGGTGGCATGACGGATTCCGTGAGGCGGGACCCAGCTACAGGAGCAATAGTGTTGCAGTGGATGTTGTATTTTCTTCCCTCGATTGCTAATGTGTTAGCCAGTCCAAGCATGCCTAGCTTAGCAGCGCTGTAGTTGGCCTGGCCAAAGTTTCCATAGATGCCTGCCGCTGAGGCAGTCATGATAATTCTGTCCACAGGAAGTCAGCGTTAATGCAAAGTGACAGGCATCATTATGAAGTAAAAATGAGACTGTGACATCCCACACACTTGCTAGTGTGTATATTTAAGCATTTAGTCATGTAATAAAAGCCTATCAAGTCTTACTGCTTTTTGTTTTGTTTTTTTTAACACATAAAACAGAAAAAAAAGCCCAGTTGGTTTATTCAAACTGTAGGCTGGAGCAAACTACGTGTAGGAAGAAGAATACGTTTGCACATCAAAGGCAAAGGCTGAAGTACACAACCTCATGCAGAAGTAATGAGGTTAGGCATCAATGCCACATTAAATGCAGGAGGCATCCGAAAAACAGCATCTCAATGGTTATAAATAAGCAGTGATCAACAGCACAATGGCTCATACGTCGGAAAACACCAAGTGACGGACGTCGACTAACTCTTTTTCATGTCAATAACTTCTAGGAGCGCAAGTTGCGAGTCATTCACTGCAAGGAAATATCAGACACGTCTTACGGAGCATGATATAATAAAATGTTGCTTTCAGAGTCGGGCTGTTGATGTTACACCTTTTTATTTCCCCTCTCTGGTCTTTCTTTGCAACATAATCTTTCTTTAGGTTGGCTGAACACAAGGATGGAATTTCAAGTCTGTGTATGAGTAATGCTAAACGTTTATACATGCGGCAAATTCATGAATGAGATTTTTCTCTTGATGCTAAAATAGGAAACAAAAACAACAACATGGATTTATCAGTATGTTGATTTAAAAACAAACATTTTAACAATTTTCTACTACATTTATCTTATATGACCCTATTCTGCTCATTATAAACAAAAAAAAGTCTAAATAAAGTCAAATCTAAAATCCTGCCATCTTAATTCTTAGTTGAAAAACCAGTGAAATGCAGTTAAATAATATCAAACGTCTGACCTATATAAATATGCAGCAACAAGATCAGTACAAAGTGCATCAACTGTATTATCACTGCTTTTTGTCAGCGAATGTTAATCCCACGATCTCTCACTTCTTATCAAAGATGATAAACAGTGACACCTTTTCAACTCCAGACTTGAAAAAAATAAAATCAACAACTTCCTTTTTATCTTTTAGAAATCCCAAATTTATGTCGAATTCACTGACATCAAAGGATTTCATCGATTATTACACAACGTATTAAACTTCAGTCATTTAGCAGATCTTTTCTTACCTGCCGAACTTTTGTTTTCTCATGTGATTCCAGGCAGCTCGAGTCACCAAAAAGGAGCCTCTCAAGTGAACTCTATGGATCAGGTCTGAAACATTAACAGGTAACATTAACTATTATACCAAACAGGCTGTAAAATATTGTAATGATTTATGTTGACCCATAAACAGAAGCAGGTAATGAGAGTAAAGTGAATGCACCCCAGTCCAAATCACTGGTTCTGGGAAATGATCGGTCACGAAGTATCCTGAGCAAAACAAACAAGATCAAGAATTTTAGATTAGTTCATATAATACTGAAGCTCTTTTTTTATATATAAATAATTAAATAAAAGTAATTATTTTTTGGACATGGACCTACCCGGCATTGTTTATAACAATATCTGAAAAAGAGTAAATTAATTTGTGTGAAACGTTTTCATTTTATAACTAATGGTGGCTGTGATTTACTAGTGCAACAACAGTACACACCAATTCTTCCAAATGCATCCAGGGCAGTTTGGATCAGTTTTTCTCCATCTTCTACAGAATCTATATGTGCAGAAAATACAACAAAAAGCCACTTTACTACAAGACTGAACTGAGTCTCGGCTGCACGGTAACAGATTGTATTTGTAGAACCGTGTGCAGACTTTTACAAAAATAACGACGAGCTACAAAAAAGCTTTTGTTACGTCCAAAAGACTCGTTATTGTTTCTCTCAAATTCGTCGTTTTTAGAAAAGTGTTGAAGAGCGTAACATTTTTATTGATTGCTGGGAACATTTTGCTGCAGAGCAAATAAAAAAGTCCTTCCAAGCAAATTTGGCATGTCCAAACTTAACAGTGAAACACATCGATCGGAGCCTCGTTTTGTTCTCTAAAACTTCATTTTCTTCACATATATGAGGAACACAAAGGAAAAGATAGGAGGTCTGCTTCAATACTCACTAACAGATTCATCTGTGAGTGAGACTGACTAAAACGAATCAATACAGGTTTTCGGTCTGTCTTTAGACTAAGTGGGAAAGACTGGAGTGGAGAACAGAGAGAAGTCCATGTTTCTCACCATAGTTTGCAACAGCTTTGCCTCCTTTTGCTCTTATCTCCTCTACCACCTTATCAGCAGCTGCAGAACTCCTTCCACCTCCAGCTGTATCAACCCCAAGGTCATTCACTTTATTTCAAAAGGAAGACAAGGATTAGAAACATAGAAACAATACAGTGTAATTCTGATTGAAATGCTGATTTCTGGTCCAATTTTAGAGGCTCCTCAGACCAGATAGCAATTTAAAAGTTATTAAGAAGCATATATGTTATTGACAAAACAACCACACATGAAAAATCAAAAGGTAATCACAGCTGTTCTGTTTGCTGAATCTTTTCTGAGTAACTCATCTCCACAAATATTTTAACTGTTTTTATGTTTTATTTTACCTATCACAGAGGCCCCTCTTGCAGCGAAAGCCAGCGCATATTCTTTGCCAAGACCTGCGAAACGAAAAGACAGAAGAATTAAATGGTCAAGCACTTTTTTTCCTGGCTCAAACATTTAACTCGGCAGCCACCCTTGTGATTTATTCGTGCCCTTTCACACAGTTTCAGCAGAAGATAAACCGCGTCCTTTGCTCTCAGTGTTCTTTAAAATAACACAAGTCTCGTATTGCTTAAAACAACTTAAATCATTTTGCACAGACTAAATCTGCAATGTTTTATTTGCGGACTTTATTAAAAACAGCTACACAGCATCAACTAGCACGTTAGCACCCGATGCTAACGTTATAAAGCAGTTCAAACTAACAGGACAGCTAATGTTACCTCCTCCCGCGCCAGTAACAAGCACGACCCTTCCCTCAAAAGACAAAGACATTTCTCTGAGAGGCTGTTTTTGTTTCAAAACTGCACCGACACAGTCAGAACAACCAGCAGCACTAAAACTATCAGCCAGCCGTGAGGGTAAACTCCTAGAAGTCTTACTTCCGGATTTACAGGGGGGCAGGTTCAGCAGTGACCAATCAGGGACCAGGATTTGCACCCGACTTGCAGATGAAGTCTGCGCACTTTGATCTGTTTCAAAAATGATCTTGCAACAACAAAAAGATATCTGCATGTAAACTGAACGGCTCCGTTTATCTTTATTTTATCGTAACTGCTTTATTTTTACTAGAAGTAATCAGCAAACCATCAATTACATGGAAATTTTAACAGCATGAAATATATTTACTGTACAAATCTACTGATTAAATAGAATATGTATTTAATAATTTTAAATGTAAAAGATTAAGTCATTTGTAACTTTTCTGCTTTTTTATCAACAAACCAAAGTTGACAACAGATTTCATTAAATGTCAGCAGTCATTTTTATTCCAAGGTTATACACATTTTATTTTAATCACCTGGTCCTTATAAGTATGTGCTTATGCACAGCCAAATAAGTTTGCAAGGAAGAAGTGATTCTAGGGTCTGTTTGCTTTGTGTTTGTCGTAACTTTAATAAATAACCAATGGTTAGATAGCTCCTTTTCATTTTCAGCTTCCTTTGTTGTCATTTGTTTAGATTACTGATAAACTAGTGACTTAGGGCTCCAAGAGGCTCCCTCTGCTGCATGGTGGTGCAGTCATCAACTATTGGAGATAAGCATCATCTCCCTGCAACCCTGAACAGGAACAAATAGATAACAAATTGAATCTTTGTTTTTAAGTGAAGCTACACGAGATATTTGTGCAAATATGCATGTTTTTTGACAAAAGTAACACTGTCAGTAATGTCCAAGAATCCCCACCTTGATTTCACTTGCTAAAAGAAAATTCCTCAAGATTTATAAAGTAATTTTTAGATGAAACCTTTGCCTCCTTTTGAAGACAATAAGCTTCATGGCAGCCTTTTAAAGTCGCCCCTCATCATTTCAATGTAGGTTTCAAATTTTAATGTTAGAAATTAAAAATGTAGATCTTCAACTGAGGTTTAGAATCAGTGTTAGTTTCTTGGTAAATTCTTTGAGTATCATACCAGTCAACATTTCTTTAATTTTGCAACTAAACATGACCGAGCCACGTCTTGTTCATCTGAGATTATATTTAGCCAGTTTTAGGACCCATAGGGACTCGATAATTCATCCAATATAGCCTGAAGTTTAAATTCTTAAAACTGAAAGAGAACGTAGATATTTCATGGCATGAAGACTTTATATTTTCTTTGACTCTATGTATTTTTATGCCTCTCACAAAACTGGTTCTATTGCTCCTGCTTCTGCTGAAATCTCAAAGTACTTGTCATGTTTTTGTTGGAGCTTGTCAAAATAAAATTGTCATCCTCACTCAGCTGTGAAACAAGCAGAGCTAAGTCTCCCAGTAACATAAAGCTAACCATACACGAAATAACACCATAAAAATACACTATTAAAAGTGAGAATCTTCGTAAAATGATTAATTTGACTACTGCTTATGTGATACTAATAAAGAAATCCTAGTTCAGCTCTTGCTGTGTTCACTTGGAACTTGCATTTTTTAATTTATCTTTTAACATTAAACATTTAATTAATCTCATATTGCTCGTATTAGACTTTTTATGTCTGAATGGTTCATGGATGATAATTAGAGGTTTAATAAACAGTAAAATGTTCCTTTGAAAATGATGAAGTTGTTGTTGGAGTGAAAATCAACCAAAATGTAAAGAGAAAAATGTAAAAGACCAGTAGAAAGTTTGGGAAGCTATTGCTCAAATAACATCAAATAACAGAAGCAAAATTTAAAGAAATAATTTCTATTACTATATTAAATTTTCTTCTAAATAGTGTGACTAAGTAGGTCAATGACAACAAAATCTCTCTTTCAGTTAATTAATTCCCACCATTTGGTTTGAGTCATTGTGTTAAAGTGGAGATAAGCAAGTGAGAATTTCATGAAGTTATTCGTTTTCGTGATGTGAGTAATAAGAAAACAAAGTGACAGACAGCAGCGCGAGAGGAGAGAGCGCGAGGGAGGGAGGGAGGGAGGGAGGAGGAGGAGCGCGCGCGAGGATGCTCTGCGCCCGGACGTTGGCTGCTGCTCCTCAGACTCTCCAAGGAGGCAGCGATGGAGACATGATGAACCTGGCGGGGACTTTTTTAGAGGATAGAGCCTCTGGGGTGTCGTTACCCGGTGTTGTCTCTGTCTGAACCGTGTGTTTTGGGGATGGAGGTGGTGTTTTACCGTTTTGTGGATCCCTGAGGATTATGGACTCTTTACAGTTACGGTTTGGATTCCTGCCTAGTTTCTCCTCTTAGCTAACATATTTTAGCGCATATTCGTGGTGTTCTCCCTCCCTCTTCCCCTCAAACTGCTAAAATAAACCTTTTGTTGATGTAGAAGATGTTGACACGTCGCTCCCAATTATTTTGGTTTGACATATATAGATGCGCAAACACGCAGGCGAGCTTCGCTTCTCAGAAAATATGAGCCAATATTTGGATAACCGTTATTTTTTTGTGTTTCGCTCTATTGCGCATGCCTGGTGTTCGATATAGAAATGCTGCCCGACGCCACTTCGTTTTGTCCTGGCCGTGATGTAGCAGCAAAAGAAAAGTCGAAGGAGCGGGAGGACTGAATTACTATAAAAAATGTACTGGCAAAGTGAGCTTGTGGCGACCGAAGGATTTGATTAGAGATCCTCCACAAAAACCGACTGTGCCACAAATTGAAGAATGTCAGGGACACCAAATGCGGAGGCTGAAGGAGTAGTCTCCAAAGTACAAGTGAAAAAGGAGATCAAGACAATCGTGGAGAATTTAGAAACCATCCTAGGAGATCTTAAGGATGTCGCCAAAGAGCTCAAAGAGGTAATTTTTGTTTTCTCCTGCAATCTGAGTTGATGATGCTCTTTTAAAGCATTTATTTTAGGGATGGGAGATTGACATCTATCTCATTGTGGCCTGAAATGGCTCACACTCATACACTAGCACATACACAGATTGCACCCCCCCCCCCACCTTGTCCACTAATGTATGTGATCATTGTCTCCTACGTGAGGACAGTTGGGACAGGAGGATGTGTGGGGTGTGAAATGACGGGACATCTTCTTCCCCTTGACTCACAAGCCATGATGAAAGTGAGAAAAATGTAATCACAATTAATATTTAATGGACGAGTTGGTTCAACCAGGAATGTGCTTTTGCATTGCGTTTCATCATCTGAACACAGACTGTTGTTTGCTGCAAATTATTTCCTGCAAATAATAGAGATCTCATCTTTTTACCGTCTCTGTTTCTGTCTTTCTACGTTATTTATCACAGCAAATCATCCTCATCCCTTTCTTTGTTTCTTCTCATGTCCTTCTTGTTAAGGATCAAAACTCTCAGAGGTGTCTGACCAGTTAAAACTCATGGATGCAGGGGTGCTGATGGAGAGTCACCGGAGGCAGATGCGTTTTTATTTTGTTTTCAGATCTTAAAACATACGCAACACATTGTCCTCACAGAATCTCAGAAGTGTTCTGGCTGCTGAATCATATTCGGACGCCTCAGATGGAAAAAACAAACTTCAGTCTAACTTGCGCTTGTGTTTACATTTCCCTATTGACCACATGCACATGAGACATCCGTGCTGCTGTCCCAAACCTTTCACCTTAACATGACAAGCTGTCATTCTAACCCTAACAGCCTCTGCGTCCTACATTATGGATGCACACAGCATCTGTCTCCTTCTGCCTTCTCCCGCCTTCTTCCTTTCTTACAAGTCAAGCTTGATGCAACTTATTTTGTCTTTGTCAGCAGTTTACAATCTATCACCGCAGGCATCGGAGTTAAATCAGAGGAGGGAACTGTAATCTGTCTATAGCATCCTTTTCCCATGTGCCCTCTTTCTTCATCTTTCTTGTTTCTTTTATTATTATTATTATTATTTTGCTTGCAGGGAATTATATAGAGGATCAGTTATTCTGACATGGCTCACACATTAAATACAAGCCCCAAGGGGGTGTTACTATCAAAGCCAGTGTTTGTGCCTAATCCCTTTGAAATGCAGTTATCTGTTATAACTCACAGACAGGGCTGGAACTGACTCTGGCTCTGAGGAAGGACCCTGCTCAGATGCTTGGCACAGCCACCCAAGCTGCCTGGCCTACAGCAGGGGCTGCACACTGGGATACTGATATTACCTCTTATGTGTGTCCCAATAAATTATCCATTTAAAGACTGCGTGGAGAGTTCGGTTCTGTACCGTCTCCTCACTGGACTATCTCTCCTCTTACTCATTCACTTTCTTTCCACTCTCCATCAGTCACTCAGTTTTTCTTTACATCTTTTTAAACCTTATGATGTTTTAAAGTCAAAGACACAATGAGTCATACTTTTAAAGAAAGAAACAAGCACACTGTTGTCGAAGTTATGAAAGTTTTAAAAGAGAAATAATCTCAACTTTTTCCTTCTCTTGAGGTTTTGTCTGTCGAACAAATTCTCAGTTATAAAACTATAAAATTTGACATTCTCTGCTCAAGTTTTGTTGGACTTAGTTTCTGGTTTCTCTGCAGTTAGGCCACATTTAATAAAATGTCCTGCTTCAGTTCTGGTTATCAAAGCAGTACAGATCCGCAGAGAAGAAAACCAGGACAGATCTCTCTTCCAAAGAGAATATTTTGGACAGACTTATTCAAATGGCTGCAGAACACAGATATTATATTCCTGAATATCAGTTTGAAGTTCCCAAGAAATATTGGCACCATTGTTAAATTCAATCCACTATGCCTGGATGGCGTTTATTGTGGTTTGTATGTAATTTGAAACTTGCCTCAAGCTACTGTTGAGCCCTTGAGACGTAAATGTAAAATTATTCAGCCCCTTTCTAAGTGCATGTATCACTAGATTGTATGTTTAAAACAACATCATACACCATTCTTTATTTAGCCATCTCTTTGTTGTTAGTCTTAGAGTGGTGTATGGAGGCTGGAGGATGGGATATATTATGCCTATGGATGGATGGATGGATGGATGGATGGATGGATGGATGGATGGATGGATGGATGGATGGGTGGATGGATGGATGGATGGACAGATAGAATAAGTTAATGCCGTCATTATGTAGGAAATCATTGTTCCACGTGTTTTTTTTCTTTATGGTTGTGATTTTGTAAGTATAATAAGTTCTAGCTCTCCATATTGCCCCCCCCAAAAAAAATCCCAAACAAAACTTTTCCTCTAATATTCAGAATTTTTTTTTGCTTCAAGCTCTGATAACAAATTCCCTCTTACCTACTTTCATGCCAAAATAATCTAATATAAATGTATGTTCCCTTTTAGCACAAATATGACAATTTTTCTATTCTACAATTGTATTTATTGCCTCGCTCTAGGACTGTATTGTACACTGTGCTGTAAATTATATAACATTTTGAGATAACAGATTTGCTCTGCTATTTCAGCAGTTCTTTGTGACAATTTTCAGCAGACTGACAGCTTATTGATTTTCCAGATCCTTTTGTTTGGTGTGTTTTGTGTTTGCCCCATGCCCTGATTTTTCTACTATAGTACTGCTTTTTGTCATGAGAAATGTTCATTTTTTGTTTCACCTTTTCAAAGTGAATATGGTTGTGTTTAACTTCTGTTGGTTGATAAAACACCGGCAGCATTATATCTCTTGGATTTAGCAGATTTATGGCTCTTCGTCTTGTAGAGATTTGTAATTCCTGTGTTTTTCTTCAAATCTTCTGAATTGGCACTGCTAAAAGTGTTAAATGACCTGTTATGTATTACTGACTCTGGGAACTCTGCCATCTTAGTTCTTTTGGACCTCAGTGCTGCCTTCGATGCCGTTTACCATAATATTTTAATTCTCACTTATAGCACATATTAGAATAAAAGGATCTGCTTTGCAATGTCAGGCTATGAAAATCTGTTGTGAAAAGCTACTTCCTCATGCGGTGTTCTCCAGGTCTCAATTCTTGGAATGTTCTTTTCTGTTTTCATGCAACTAATCTCCAAAAATATGATATTTTATTTCAGTGTCATGTTGATGACACTCAGGTTTACCTACTACTAAGGACACCTCTGAATACACCCCGTGTTTAGCACATGTTAAGTCTTGGATGACATTCAATCTGCTAAAACTAAATTAAGACATGATTGAAGTCTTAGGGTGCATTCACACCAGCCCTGTTTAGACTCTAGTTCGTTTGCACAGAAAGTCCAGTTTGTTTGGGGAGGTGTGAACGGGCAACCGAACTCTGATTGAAACGAACTCTAGAGCGGTTTGATTGCATGTGTGAATGCAACTGGACCGAGACCGCACCAAAAGCAGGAAGTGGATTATATTGTGCAGCCGTCTCAGCTGCTTCTTGTAGTTCTCTGTCTCATTATCGGCTCATCTTGAGCCCGTTGCTGCAGAATATCGATCTGGCACATTCGCCAAACACAAAATATCAATCCCCAAACCACTAGAATCTGCTGCTACTCCGTGTTTGTTTATGTATGACTTAAAAGGAGACTCTCTCGCAGTACCAGGAAGTACAGTAACAACAACAACAACAAAAAGTAGTGCAGTAACTCCACAGCGCCACCACAGGCCGGGATGTTAACATGCTCTAACTTTTGGTTCGTTTCATAAAGTGCAATGTGAATCCAAACCGCACCAACTATAAACAGCAACAATGTTGCAGTTTTGGCCCCCAATCGAACCGAGTCCACCGGACCATCAGGTGTGAATACAGCCTTATATTCTGAACCTACAATTCTTTGGACCTGTTGACCCTTTTGGTAAAAATGTAGGAGACGAGAAGATGAAGCTTCTTTCAGTTACTCATTTTTTTCATTTTGTGAACATGCTTTTATAACATCCTGATTGGATCTTTGTAATAGTCTCTGTGTTGGCATTTGGATGTCACTGATTGGTATGCTGCTATTTCAGGATACTGCAGCTTGACTTTTAACTAGCACATTTAAGTGGGATCATATGACCCCGTACTAGCTTCTTTACACTGGCTACAGTTTAAGATTGAGTTGAAAATAGTATTATTTGTTTCTAAAACTTTAAATGGGTTAGCTTCCCAACGTCTTTGTGACCTTCTATCTCTAACGCCCCCACCAGGTCACTAAGGTCTGGAGATCAACAGCTCTGTGTGGTTCCCAGATCCAGACTGAAACCAGCCTTTTTCAGTTGCTGTTCCTAGACTGTGGAACATATTAGAGGTTTTCCAACTATATACGCACTTTTAAAACCTATTTTTATGCTTTGGCCTTTAAAAACTGACTGTTTATAGTGTGATGTGTTTATGTAACTTTATTACTTTGTGATCAGGATCTTTGGTCACTTATTGTTGCTTTTAAATGTGCTTTATAAATACATTTAACTCGACTTGACTACCTCTCATGCACAGTAAGAAATATTAAAATACTGAATCCAGTAAATCCTAAGTTTTGTTCTAGTGTTTATTAACCCTGACCTCAGCTCCCACACTTCCTTTGCTTTTCCCCAGGTTGTTCATGAGATCGACACCCTGACTGGTGACCTACAACTGGAGGAGGATGGACTGACTGACAGCTCAAAGACAGACACGCTGAACTCCAGCTCGAGCTCCACCACCACCACCACAACTGCATCCAGCTTGGAGAAGATGAAGGTCTTCCCTGATGACTGCATCTTTAAAACACAGGTGCCCTTGAGTCCTGTCAACCCTCATTCAGTCCTGACTGTTCTCAAGAAACCCCACCCACCTCTGCCACCACCAAGACTTACCACTCTGAGAGCAGAGGATCACAACATTAAGAATCTGCCTCATCCAACATTAGTTTTGTCAGGGAATATATCAAAACCTAACATGTCTTTATTAAGGAATGGGGGGGTTTTCCCCCTGAAATCAAACAAGGATTTGTTCTCCTCCACTCCTTGCTTTCTCTCTGGTGAGAGTGAGATTCCTGAATCAGGTCTTGTTCCTACATTGCCCAGACCCATGCCGCTTCTCCGTCATGACAAAAACAAATGCCCCAAGGCTCCGGGCAGGGAGCCCAAAGAGAGAGTACGTTTTAGTGAGAAGGTCCAGTATCATGGCTACTGCCCGGACTGTGACCTCCAATATGATGTTGACGATGCAGAACTTCACTTACAGGCTGAACTGAATGACTTAAGGCTCAGTCCCATTCATTGCTGCTCTTCCTCCTCCCCTCCTCTTTCTCATGCTCTGCCTCATCCGCTGATGTTGGAAAATGGAGGGCTCTCAGTGAGCCACAGTTTCCCACCAACAACAAACACTCCACCACCTTGTGTGCCTCCTCACACACCCTCATTAAAGCCCCACAAAACAATCCTACGTAAATCAACCACCACCACGGTTTGACACCAGACACCCCTGCTATGTCTTTACCTAAACATTTCTGAATCATGAAAAGTGTTTTCTACTCCACTTGAACTTTGGATTATCCAAACAGAGAGCAGAGGAGCTGGGAAACAGATAACAAAAGAATGGCCGAAGTAAGAGGAATGGAGAGAGAAAAGCCTCGCCACAGGCGCTGAGATGTAAACAGCGAGATCAAGAAGAAGCGGTGAGTGTTTATGCATGTATGATTTTGTTTGTCAGGGGAAAAAAAAGGGGGGCAGGAAGAGCAATTGCATGTGTGCACCGATGCATAGCTGCGAGTTTGTCCTCATATAAGTTTATTTGTACTCACGTGAATACATCTGTGTGAAAACATGCATGTGTGTGTGTCATTTATAGTTAACAATTGAAAAATACACAGCAAGATGTCTGACAATAAAACCACATATGTCGTCCTGGAAGCTCTTATCACTAACAAGTCTCAAATTCAAGGAGTTGTTTCTTAGAAGGAGCTGTGATTAATTGATGTGTTTCTGAGAACCTGTATACCTCCATCCTCATCTGATGCATCAAAGATCTCTCCATATCCTGACACCTACAGATAGACTGATGATTCATATCCTCATGCACACCTGCCTAAGTTAACAGTTAGATACAAGTCACTACCCTCTCACTTTTCCATAATAACCTTCCAGTACAAGTCCCATTTTGCTGATGCAGAGGGCTGTAGGATTGAAAGAAGAGAGAGATAATGAGAAGAGAGCAGCATGATGGACTGAAGTGGGGAGGAGGGGTTGTTGGATGAAACGCTGCCTTCTGAATTTAAGCGCTGATGTTTTTACAGCAACCTCTCATACAAAAATCTTGCATTTTCATTTTCAACCGTTAAAAATATGACTTGTGTTTGTATAGACACCCACCCTCCGTCTATTTTGAGAGCTATTCCGCCTCACTCTGATAACTCTGACTAAATGAACTGTAAGCTTATCAGTTCTGCTTTTGAATAGATAAATCCAGCTGGAAAAAAAAAAAACAAAAAAAAAAACGCTTTATTTCCTTAAAGAAATATAAATTGGGATCAAATCATACAATCCTCAACCCACGTTCCAAGTTAGTCGTTTCCACTTTATCAGACTCTGTTAGACAGTAAAATTAATAAAGCTCGAGTTTCCTGTGTGTGAGTACAAATAATCATTTTCAAAGTGATTGTCAAGAACTCTTTGCATGTGTGTGTCTGTGTGTGAATGCGCCTGCCTTTGTGCTCGTATAAGTGTTTGTTAAAGCGCTTGTCAGCTTGGCAGACTTGGGGAGACAGCATACCCTTGAGTTAGATGAGAATAGTAGCACCTTCCTCACAGCAATGCCCTTAATTAGCTGCATTAAAACAACAGAAGATAACAACACAGTCTCAGAGTGCCTTTATACTAACGTTTGTTCCAAGCTTTGCTGTAATAAAGCTCAGAACCACTGCTACACATTTAATTTATGATAAACTGAAGGGGAAACCACAGGGAGAATAAAGATGGAAGGAAGAAAAGAAGGATGCAGCAAGGTGAAGATGTGTGCAAGGCAGTTATGTGGCTTTTAGTGTGTGTGTGTGTGTGTGGGGGGGGGGGTGTTAAAGAAACAATCCATCTATTATGCACTTTGAATTACATGTTAGTCAGTTTTGGGAGGGGGGGAAGCTTAAAGGTTGAAGATGAGAAAATCAGGCTATGAAAAAAAAAACTCACTGACAACTAAATCCGACGCTTGACCTCGCCAGCCTTACAATCTAAAATTGGTATCTGGATTAGGGATCAGTGGATTTTCAGCCATGAGAAAAAAAGAGACAGAGTTAGAGATTGGGCTGAATGGAGAGCAGGAGAGTGTGAGAGTGAGAGACAGAGAGACATAAAGGCAGAGAAAGAGAGAGACTGTGATGTGAGGGGTGCTCTGTGGCTGCCTGTCCGTTCTCTTTATTATTGCTCTGTGTAAAACATTCACCCTATTTATCTTGTATCAGTGGATCCTAATGAGTCTGGCAGCATATACACACACTCATATATACACAAGTGCTGAGCAAAATAGATTGCAGCCAGTGTCATCAATAAATGCAGTTCATAAGGGTTTTTCTACAATGGCACTTCTCCACCAGCTAATGCACTATTTATTGAAGTGAGGAAACTGACACAGTTGAGTTGGAACTGTATGATAAAAAGGACACTGAAAAACTAGATGCATGTGCAATTTTCATTTAGATTTCTTTGTTTGTGTGATGGTTTTCTGTCACTTATGGATTTGAGAATTTACAATGGGGGGCGGGGCATGTGTGGTGTCTGTCTCCAAGGGGACACCCTGGGCAGGTCCCTAGTCCATTACAGAGCTACATACAACCATTCACACTGACATCTAGAGCAAATTTAGAGCTGTTTATTAAGCTGGTCATTTGGGGAAAACTGCCCCATGCAGAAAGGCCCCGGCTGAAAATTGAACCCAGAAACTTCTTGCTGTTATGCAGCAGTGTTACCAGCTGTGTAGCCTCATCTACACAGATGACATTAATCTGCATGCCAGAAATGAGCAAGACATCTACTCACTGATCCACCTCACCAGGATGTACAGCAAGGGTGTTGGAATGTTATTCAGAATAGATAAATAAAGGCAAGGTGATCCGAACTGGAGGGTTTAACCACTGCAAACATTCAGGACAGTTACAAAGGAAAACAGTAAACATGATGAAGCAAATTAGTGGCTGATCAACAAATCCTACCAGTGGCTAGAGAAGGCTGGATTGAAGGATGACACAAAGGCACTAATCATAACAGCACAACAGCAGGCTCTCTGCACAAGAGCAATAAAGACCACCTCATCAGACAGATGCAGATCCCAAATGCAGACTGTACAACAGTGATCCAGGAAGGCAAAATGTGCATGGAATACCTTTAGTTTGTAGCTGGAATAGTGTGCTGCAACATCTGTGCTGAGTCAAAGTGTGGTGCAGAATGACAGGGCTGTGAGCAGGGGAGGATTAAGGTGTGCAGGGGCCCCTAAGCTACACTTGTCTGATGCCCCCCACTTGACCAATGGGGGCTCCCAGAGTGTGTTCAGATTGCCAATGGGAGCCCCCGGAATGCACAAGGCCCCAAGGCTCAAGCCATGTCTAGCCTGTGCATTAATCTGGGCCTGGCTGTGAGACTTCCAGGTCCAGCAACACAGACATGTGATGGCTAACCACCTTAACATAGTGGTCGACAGATAACAGGGAAAGACAGCAATCATTGATGAGAGTAACATCAAGAAGAAACACTAGAAGTTCAACAAATACCAAGGGCTGAAATAGGAAATAAAGAAGTTTGGAGCACTCATGTTGTGATCCCTAAATGTGGAGAGGGCTTCCAACAGATCCCAGGAACAACCTCAGAGATCTCTCTCCAAAAGAGCACAAATCTAGGAACAATTAAGAGACTGTGTAAACCCCTCAAGCTCTTAGGAACCAGGCTGGAAACAGAGGAACAACTACTCATGTGGAAAGAAGGGCAAGCTGAGAGTTTGCTTTTATAAAATATATGTACGTAGACATATAGATGGATGGCTAGACGGACGGACGAATATATTAAATGCCTAGTTGAACTACTCAAAACTTCTAAGAAAAATCTTTTAAATAATCCAACATCATGAACTAGTTCCATGACTTACAGTGAGATCGCTCCAGTTAAACTAAATGCCACCGCTCCTCTGAACTTGGCTGTGGGAGGGTTTCACTGTATTTGTAAAGGCTATCTGGGCTCCAGTGCTCTAGGCTCGAAGATAAGGTTGTAATGGGCAAGAAGGAGGTGGATCTTCACCGCCTCCATCATGAGTCAGAACTGAGCCAACTGCACTGACCCACTCCCTACAGCTCACCGCTCTAATTCGTAGCTCAGCTCATTCTCTGTGTTCCTTGCTCGCTCTCACTCTTTCTTCATTTCTTTCTTCCCTTCTCTTTGGCTGAGGCTTCCCTCCCACTCAGCAACATCTGTATGCAGAACAATCTCTTTGTCCACATGCATTTCAATATCCATGTGGGTGACGTTGCTATTATAAAAAACAAATAATCAGATTGTGCAGTAAATACCACTGGCAACATTTTAGTGTGTATTTGATCAAAAAGTTAAGTTACTGGTCCATTTACGTCCTTAGCAGCCTCATTAGCCCCATTAGCTTCAACCTTAAATTATAATAAACATTCTGCAGATGAAAATAAATGATGTTTTAGGGGTTAAGCATCTACTAAAAAGCTCTTCTATTTACAGCCTTTGTTTGAGCAGTAGCTCATTTTATTTGCCGTTAACTTAATTATCTCCTTCTCTTAGATCTGAATAGTTTATTGCTTCAGTAACATTTGCAAGTGGAAACTTCTTTTTCTGATTTATGTCTTCCAAACAAACAAACAATACTTCTACTCCTTGTATTAACTTCATCAGATTTTCCAACCTGGCAAGCACACAGCAAATGATAAACTCTGTAGTAAGAGAGAGAGAGACACACGTGTTTTGCCTGTGCATATTAATTAGCAATTGTTTTTCTGTCTGATTGCTGGTGGCAATAGTCTGCTATGAGACACGGTTGCCTGTTTGTTCATCCCTGCTCTGCATGCATCATTTGCTTTGATTTTTGTTTGCTTCAATAAGCTACATTTTAATCACTGAAAATGAGAAATGTAACGAGGAAGCATGAAACAAAATAAAACAAATAATTTGGTGTTGTATGCCCGAGGCCTTACAGCTGTAGATCTGAGGTACTAAGCGCAAGGTTTGCTAGAACACGGAATAAACACGAGTTCCTTCAGATGTGAATCTGGCGCACACTGCGAATCAATGCTGGCTGGTTTCGGTGCGTCTCGATCGGTGACTCAGATAAAGTCATGATGTGGGAAAGTGAGTGGGCACGTGTGTGTTGCTGAAATGATTGTGCATAAATCGTGTTAAAAGGATACATATGCATGTGTTCGAAGGTGAATGAGCTCAGACACGAATGTGCACTCATGCAGCCATGTGTGTAAGAAAGAGTCAAAGGCAATGATGGTTCATTGCAACTTAGAAAGATTTGGTAGTGAAGCTCACCTAATTTCAGCTTTTCACGCTCCCTTGAAGATAGTTAAAATTTAGTGGCATCAGCTGCACCGTATTCTGGAGAGGTAAACATTTCAACAACTGGATCAGATTTACAGGAGCAACAGTGGCCCAGATGGGGTCCCCTTCTCACGAACCTACCACTCCAGACAAGACAGAGAAATGGTGAAAAGATGAAAGCTTCCAAAGAACTGACAAAAGGTGAGGCAGCTGACGTTTCACAAAAGAGTTTTTAATCCACTGAGGAAAAGGTGTCAGACGGTTCCGTCCTATTAACCGATGACTTGTGAATGTGTTGATAGGTGCTTGTGTCTGGGTGATGATGCCTCTCATTTTTCTCTATAAAAGCAATTGTTAGTGCAGTGACTGGTAAGTGGCTCTTTTCTGTGCAGCCAGATATTCACATTAATGTGTTTTCTTTTTTTTTTTTTTTCTTTCTGCAGGGCCCATTAAGATGCTTGAGCTTCGAGAGGAAGGGATCCTTCTAACACGTTATAATCGACCCTGGCTGATCAGGGAGGGAGGATCCAGATCTGAGCCCAAACATCAAGCATCTCCTTCCTAAAAGTGCTAATGGCTCTCAACCAACAGGAGACAAGATCTTACTTTGAGCACTAAATAACCTGCAGGCACAGCTGTGCAGGGGCGATGTTGCTATCAAACAGGCAAAACAAAAAGGGCAGCGACTGTATATATGACCAAACATATGTTTTAAATTATAAAGGGTTAAATAAAAGAATTGAATACAGAAAAATCCAACAATCAAAGTAACAAGAAGTTTAAATGAAGCTGTAGAAGATGGGGTGAGAGGATGTCAGCTAGTGTTTGATTGATGTCCACACAGACTTGTGATCTGTGCATACTCAGATGGAAATCAATAGCTCCACTCCAACCGTAATTGTGTGTGTGGATAACCTGATAGGTCTGCCCGTGAGCAAAATGCTGCTCTGCTAGACTGCAGATAAGGAGAAAATAATATAACATCAGTATGTTCCATATCACAACTGCAGACTGCTTTTATTGAGAACAATGTTTTGAAATGAACGACGATGCGGTCACTGATCTGTGTCCAGATGTTCATCGTTCATCTCAACCGGTGTGCCGTTCATTCAAACAAAAGAACATAAAGAGAATGTGGTTACAGTGCAGTGATGTTACAGCTTTAAGAAGTTGTCGAAGAAGTAACAATTTGCATCAAATTTTATTTGTATACAACATGTACATGTTTGATATCAATATATTTCAAGCATTTTTCTACAGAGACTTTAACATTTTAAATAAGATATTTTTGATATTATGTTGGATGATTGAGAAGTTTTTTTTTATTATTATTTTTGTTTTCCCTTAAAGTACTTTTTCTTCAGGGTAGAGTATATATACAGAATATTGATTTAATAAACCTTTACTATTCCAAGAAACTTTAAAGAATGGTGTACTTTATCAGAAAATAAAGTAGGATAGAGAAGAAAAGTGAAATAAACCAAATCTTTGTTGTGCTTTATCAGACGGGAGGCATGAGGCTGAACGGATGCATGTCTGACTTTCACTTTGTCCTGGTATCACTGTGTTGTTCTATGCATTTCTGAGAGCAGGTTCAGCATGCAGGGTATTCTGCTCTCTATAAGACATTCATCAGGATTATCCTGCAATCTCTTAAATAGAAATCTAGACAAATTTATATTCAGCTTGGCCAAATTAGTCACTTGTAATTCTAAGTTAATTTGAGTTTTTATTTAGCTTGTAAAAAAACCCAGACAGGGTTCAGTTCAGAGTACAAAGAGTGAATTGAGGTAAAAACAATGTTACTGTTTGCAGATTTAAGTAAATCATGATCCATACTGGACTTTAATGATTTGGAAAAAGGATTCCAGGTAAGATAATTAACATTAAAATAAAGCCCATCACCAAATTCAAATCAGAGGACTCACACTTTAACCTATGTCATCTCAGTTTAAAGGATGTCTGGAAAGTTGTCAGTGATATTTTGTTGTGTGTTCACAAACTCTCTGGAACTAACTTGTAACAAGTAAACATTTTGCATTCATGATTGGTGTACGTGTCTACTTGAAACAACAACTTCAGCGTTGACTTCATGGATTTTTTTTCTAGTTTTTGATATAAGAAACTATGAGCTTGTCAACAAATCTTTCATGAAAAGTGAAATCAACTTTAAGAGTATTGCTGTTGAGATGAAACACCAAAAAAAAAAGAAGAGAAAACTACAGTAAATGGCATCAGTGACTGCATCTGCAAGCTAAAGATAAGTGTGGTGAGAAAGCAAAATGGCAAACTCTGGAGGTCAGGAACTGTCTGCGCAAGATATTCTAACAAACCAACTCACGATGGATAGTCATGGTCATGGAGTCGATGACAAAGGCTGCGGCCAGCAACTTGGTCTCTTCATAATGAAGGGCAAGGTCACAGGGACGGAGCAGCAATAGCCTAAAGGACGCAGAGCCACTTTACAGAAAGAAATATCTTAAATCCAAACCTATGAACTAGAATAATCTGCAGTGAAATCTGCAAAAAATAAATGTTTAACCCACTGCTTTGTTATCCTTGAGCAGATCATGTGCAGCTGTTTATTGTTAGCTGGAATCAGCTCGTCACTGTTCTTTATTATAATTTCTGTAAATGTACAATTCAAAATGTGTCACATGATTTAGTTACTGTCTTCTTAAGACGCTTTACACAAATCAGATACTGCCTTATAAAAATAGAAATGAGAGTTTAGCCTTCATTTCAGCAGGAAATCTTATTATACAACAAACATTTGCTAATTAGAAGAAGAATCCTTTATTGTCCCACAACAGAGGAATTCAGCTGTAACAGCAGTAAAGTGACAAGCAATATAAACATTGGAAGAATATAAACTATGGAAAAAAACAGATGTGCAAAATTAACGACAGCAAACATATTATTAAAGTGAGTTGAATAGTGCAAATTATAGCAGAAGTCTAAACATGATTGAGTTTGTTGGGAGCAGTTTTGTTTGTAGAGTCCAACAGCAGCTGCAGAGAGGAAGGACCTGTGAAAATGCTCCTTCATATATGCAACTATGCATTATATATTTATGTAAGACATTTAGATATTTCTTTGAACTCAGATATATTTTTTTTTTAATGAAAAAACACCTGTCGTGTAAGTTAGCAATTTAAGTATTACGTCTTATTACTATATTTCATTCAAGTGAAAAATCTCAGGTATTCCTCTATAAAAGTGTATTTCTATGCAAAGTGTGCTGTAATACATCAGTGGATTTTAATTAAAATGAGAAATTAGTGAACAAAGGCTTTTAATTAAAAAACAAAGGATTTTAATTAAAATGAGAAATTAGTGAACAAAGGCAGAGTATTGTTTAAGACAAGACAATATATACTAAATAATGTTCACAGGATCACATGATTTTATTATATTTCAAAAGTGTTTGCATTTTTGAAAATCATTAACTGGATTTATGCAAAAGTTTGACGTTTTCTTCTTATGTTACCATTTAAAACGCATCAGTCTAAATCTGGATATAAACAGAAAAATAACGCACCATATTTCCACTTATCTGTTTTCATTATAACTCTGAAAAGATTGTTCGAAACTCAGTTTATGGACTAAAAAACCTCCACGAAGAGCCACATTTCCAAAAGACGAGACGCGCATGTTTTGTGTCACCGCTGATCCGGATAACGGGCGGCAATGAAGTTCACGTGTTGGGTAGCTGACTCCGCCCATTCGAGCTGGAAGCATAGCACAATGCAGTGTTTTCTTTGTCACGTGATATGGAAAAAAAAGGAAAAAACGATGAAGAAGTCGATATAAACAACGGGGACACGCTCAAGAAAGATTAGGATTAATTTAATCTGCAGGTACATTTAATTTGTTAAAACTGTTTTAATAAATCGTGACTAGAAGCGTTCAGCTGTTACAGCCCCGCTGAACTCAACGGTACAAAAGCGGGATTCTTAGTTGTTTCCTAACAGAGTGGCTAAAATAGCTCGCTGGCACAGAACAGTTGTCTTTTATGGGAGTTTTTAAAAAATGTTTGTTAATAAAACTGTTTTGGTTGGTGGAGATGAGTTCTCGGAAAAATGCTGATGTGTTAAAAGCTTGTGACCCACAGTCAGACCGCTGGAAGCTGAATCATTTCACACAGGCATGATTAGCAAGCAGGAGTGGAAAAAACTGCTAATCTGTCTAAAACACGTTAACTGGACGCTTCGTTTCGCAATATTGTTGTTTTTTCCCTCCTTAGCTCATAGATTCAAGCAGCAGAGCTGATATTAGCATCTAACTGTATTGATCCTTTTTTGAGGAGTCTGATGAGGTGAGAGGACCAGGTGTGATGGAAGCACTGCAGGTGGAGGTCAACAGGTTGTGGCATTAACACGTAAGTAACTCAACTGGAAGCTGTTTAAACAGAAAGATTATTAATGGCCGTAGCAGCAAATGTAATATAAAACATTTTAATTAGTTTAGTAGGTGAAGTTACACCAGGGTTTAAAAGTTTTTTTATTTTTAGTCATGGGGAATTGGATTTGAAGCTTTTTTTTTTTTTTTTTTTACAGAGCAGAAAGGTCTAAGTCCTTCTGTTAGACATGTGATCATTCAGTGTAAACCACAACAAGGCTGAGCAGAATACGTGACAGTAAATGAAAACTGGGGAGGAGACTAGCATATGAGGGTGAAAAGTCATTTTGAAATCCTGGACAGGAATTTTTTTGTGTTTTTTTTTAGGTAAATAAAGATTGTAAGGGAGGAAGATGAAGCTGAACGAGCGCAGCGTGGCACACTACGCCACCTGTGATACACCACCAGACAAAACAGGCTTCCTGTTCAAAAAGGGAGAGCGTAACACTGCATATCACCGGCGCTGGTTCGTCCTGAAGGGCAACATGCTCTTCTACTTTGAGGAGCGTGACAGCCGAGACCCCATTGGTGTCATCGTTCTCGAAGGCTGCACGGTGGAGCTGTGCGAGTCAGCTGAGGAGTTTGCCTTTGCCGTCAAGTTTGACTGTGCGAAGGCTCGTGTGTACAAGATGGCAGCTGAGAACCAAGCAGCCATGGAGTCGTGGGTTAAGGCGCTGTCGAGGGCCAGTTTCGACTATATGAGGCTGGTTGTGAAAGAGCTGGAGAGGCAGCTGGAGGAGATCCAGGAGGCTGCAGGAGGTGGCGGAGTAGGAAACCAGCAGGGCAAGCCCAAACCTTCCCGGAGAAATCAGATTGCACGGTCCAAGTCTGGAGCATCCTCCTCTTCATCTTCTTCATCCTCACTGTCATCATCATCAAGTGCCCCTTCCATGACAGCCCTCTTCTCAGCGCAGAAGAGCCTCCAGGACGAGGTGCAGCTCATCTCTGGGAGTTCCAGGGAGAATGGAGTTGCGTGGAGTAAACCACCAGCTGCCCTGGCTAATGGCTTTGTTGAGGGGGCGTCGTCCTGTGCGGCCTGGGAAGGCAGCGCAGACTCCACGAGTGTGATTGGCTGTGGAGCTGATGGCGTTAGAGCTCCCCCTGTGCCACCGCGGAGGATTGGAGCATCACTGGAGAGCCCAGTGTCTCCTGGGACGGGCTGCTTCTCCAAACTCCATGACTGGTACGGCAGAGAGGTCGAGGAACTGAGAGCACAGTGGCTGCAAAGCCAGTAGACTGATAAAGATGATTTCCCCACAATTCAGTCATTCCTTCCTGATCATTCTGCTCCTTGTTCTGAACTTTCAGAACAAGAAGACAAAAACACTTAGAAGCAACTTTTGGTCTTAAAGTTAAAAAGTTGAGGATTTTAAGACAGTAAGTCTCATACAGGAGAATCAGATGGTCCAATAATTCAACTCTATTCTTTTTATGATCTAAAAAAAACCCCAAAACATTCTGTTTTATCTGCTGTTGATACTTCTAAACATTAAAAACACACTACTTAAAATGGTAATCAGTTACTGAAGCCAGTTTTCTTACACAAGTTCAACCCTTTAGAGAGTTTATTTCATTAAAAACATTCTTTTTTTACAGAGTTCAGCTTGTGTGATTCATTTAGGTTTATTTTTAACATTATAAGTTGTATGGAGCAAATGTATCTGAATGTTTTTCTGAAAAATGACAAAAACAAGTATTAACAACTAAAAAACCCAGAACAGTATCATTAACAGAGAGAAAATTGAAGATTGTGTCTGATAGATTAATGATAAAGGCAGTTCTACTTGTCTGACGTTGGTATAACACAGTATTTCTGTGTTTTCTGAGATTTCAAATGTAGGTAGTTTCAGAGGAGAAAATGTTTTTAGTCAGCATTAGTGACTCACAGCCACCTGAACACAAAGATCAAGAGAATCATCTGGTAAATACAACTTCAGTTTCTCCTCCATCCTCCCAACGAGGCACTCAGGAGGTCCTGTGGATGCTTATATCAGAGCATCCTGTCGACAGTCACCAGGACCGCAGTGTTTCAAGCAAGATATACTTTATTTTTAGCTCTTGTTAGCCGGCAGCCAGATGATGCTGTGTCATAAGAGTCCTTGTCACTCAGCTCTTGTCTGAATCCTGAGTTCTGTTTTTAAAGGAATTGACTCATGAATGTCTTGCTTTTGGAATTATGTTTTCTACAATCCTGTAATTTGTTGGGTCAAACTTTTGGAAAGTTTTTACAACCTGATTGTTACTGAGGGAGTAAATTTACACATTGTTTCTGTTTGAACCTCCAACGTTTCATCTTTAATATTCACATGTCACATATTCCATGTCAGTGATAAACACTAACACTCCTCACAACATGAGATGTAGTTCTCCATCATCTGACAGTTGCCTTGTGCTTTCCTACAGAAATGCAGCATGTTTATACATTAAAAAAAAATCAACTGTACAGATTTGTTTCAGTCTTCCATTTTGTACTTTTAGCCAAATGCAATCAAATCTTTACAGCAAATCTGCATCAATTTACAGAACTATCAGGACTTTTACTGTGTTTGTGCAGAAAATACAGCATAAGAGGTACAATAGGTATTTTTAATAGCAATATTTACATTAGTGTTGACATGTATTGTCTACTTTATCAGTTTTACTATGTGTAGTTTTTTTCATGAATACCAAAAACGAAATGCACAATAAAGTGTCTGTTTATGATCTATGGTACCCAACAAATCATTCAATAAACTTTTTTTTGTTAATCAAAGTTGTGAGTTTTGTTAATGTTGCTGACAGTCACCAGTATGTTTCAGTGTTTAATAGGATCCTGATGCTCTGCAGCTTTTTTCTCAGCAGGTGTCACTGTGCAACAAGTTCAGATGTTTATCTTTGACTTCAGGGTTATTATCATCTCACACCTGTTGAGAAAGGTAGATGCAGCTTTTTCAAACATTTGACAAGTTAAAAAAATATTGCCAGACAGTAATGTTGATTTCTTCACTGTAGATCCACTGTTATTTTCTCAAATGGTTCTTGGTTTTTTAAAAGCAGCGTCACACACATACACACACACGTTGTGTGGGTAAATTTAGTAGCGCAAAATATGTGACACCCCCAGAGCTGAAATGTTGACCTCCAATCGTCAGCTAAAGGAATTAAAGGACAGGAAGTGTTTTAATGAATTCATGCAATAAAATATCAGTAAATGTTGTTTAACTCTGTCACTTTACAAACATTTGTTGTTAAAACACAGTAAACATAATAAAAAAACGCCGTAAAGGTTTGTAGATTTAGTCCGAATAGTTTCTGCATCTTGCACATTCCGTTCCTAATGTTTCAGAAAGAAGTACAAAAACGCTGATGGAACTACTTCCTCTCCGTTATTTTCAAAGCAAAGCTACATATTAAAATATGGGTTGCCTAAAAATGGTACTCTTGAAAAATTGTGACAACAAAGTTTAATAAAATCTTAGATACTTGATTGTTTAAAAGACGTGGCTGTGGATTTACTTCATTAAACAGACTTTTTATTTATAAAATGGCAGCTAGCAGCACTTAAAATTTTAGAGAAGAACATTTGCATCTGAATTCACTCTACATTTCTTACTGTCTTATTAATATTTAAACTTAGCAGTACATCGTTTCTTGATGCTTTTAAATGATATGTTTTAATTATTTTCCACAAAGTACAGACAAAATATACACTGATCATCCAATGCATTCTGACTAATGACTGAGAACATGAAGAACACTGACTCTTCAGCCTGCAATCGTGGACCCTAATGAAGAGATAGCATATTCTCTAATGGAAATTATTATATTTTATTTGAATATGCAGGGTTCAAACAATAATCAACTTTTTTTCCGTTTCCTGTGCTGCTTACTGTCTCTTGTGTCTGTGGACTCTGACAACTCATATCTTTTGATCTTTACACGTGTCTGTCTTCTCACTTCTTCCTAGTAATTATCTTGTTTTTCTTGGCTAATATTGAACAAGCACAAGCGCAAAAGTGAACTGGAGCCAAATTCCTTGTGTATGTAATACACTTGTTTTTCTTGTTCTACATAAATGTAATTCTGTTTGTGTCTGTTTGTATTAAATCTTTTTTTAAACGCACCTCTTTTCTCAGCCTTTTGACACTATTTGTAATGTTGCTTATTTTAATTTGGTTGATTTTAATGCTCTTATATTGCTTTTTCATGTATGGCTATTTTGTTTTTATTGTGTCTTTTATTTGTTTTGTGTATGGATCTTATTTATTATTGCATCTAATGCACAGCACTTTGGTCCAGTGCTGGTTGTTTTATAGTATTTTAAAAATAAAACTGGATTGGATTTAAATCCATTGTTTGTTTAACAAATGTTCCTTCTGCTCTCTAGAAAGCAGATTAATTTCTTTTATTTTGAAATCAAACCCTAACCGGAAGTGGTAGTTTACATCATCTCCATCTTGATAAACTTGGACGGAGGCACTTTTTTTTGACAGCGGAAATGAGCAGTAGCCTCTTTTTTTTCCGCGTCAAGTTGGTGACTGAAAGTTTTCTTTCCTCTTTTTCTACAGCAGCAGTCACATGCAGTCACAATGAGACAGAAAGCGAAGGGCTTTTCAACGTTTTTTACATTTTCTTCTAAACTCGGCTTTCTTTAGCTCCTCGCCGACGTTCAAAAGCTACTTTTTAGATGCTTCTCCACACATTTCCGTTATGCGAAGTCCAACTTGGTGGTTAGTCGTCGTGCTGCGGTGGGTGCCCGTCCGAGATAACGGAGAACGTGAGTATGCTGCGCAAAACCTCTCGATTTTTACTCTTTTACTGTCGTAAACTGCTTTTATTTTACCCAGTTTATATGTTTATCAACACCCAAATGATTCACCGGTTATGTTGCAAAGGCTTCAGCCAACATTTTTTATTTTCGTCCTGATAATAATTATCGAAAATGTGAACGCGTGGAGTTTAAAGGGTCTGCCTGTGTGCTGGCGCAGATGTTTTTGCACAAAAATCACGCGTTTTAGTCAGAAACAGTCATAATAAGACCATCAGCGCTGCTATCTGTTCAGAATATGTGCTGCTAACCTCCACTAAATTCTCATGTTGGAACAAAAACATTGACTCACACATTTTTACTGATGTTTTTGTATTTGGCGCAAAACTATTAGTGTGGTCACCATGGTGATGACGCAACATTAAGTCCTCGTCAACGTCGTGGAACTTAACGTGTTCCAATATATGTTAAAAGTTCATTATTTGGTCACTGTTTTATTTTCCAAGGAATATATATGTTGGAATTATATGCATTTTAAATTAGTTGGCGATTCTCGAGCTTGTGTGCGCGCGCTGCCGTCACGAGTCCAGGATGGAGAACAGCAACATGTGGGATGCAGCTTCTTAGTTTCACTGTCCAGTGTGGTGTGTATGTGTGTAAATCAAAGCTGTGTGTGTGTGTTGGAGGAGGTTCATTTCCATTTTTGTCTCCTGGCTGTGTTTCTGTCTCAACATACAGATGTGAAAACATTTAGACTGAAGGTGTAACAGTCAGGGCGATTTCTTTGTTTACAGTTTAAGGTAGAAGTTTAAAGAATGTTTTATGACTAACTTCAAATCAAAGGTCACTCTTTCTTTAGCTCGAAAGACTCTGAATCAATAGGTGTGTACCCATACCAAAACAATGTTTCTGATCATAAACTGGAACTGCAAAACCTTCTAAGCTCTTTAACGTTAGTGTCATGTTAATCTTGAAACAGGTTTTTACACATGGACGCATCATTCTCACTAAATCAGAGATGTGGCTGTTATCACATGGACAGATGTGTCAGATTTCAGCTCAGCTGTTGACATGGAAATAAAGTTGCATGTGTACTTTTTAAAAATGTAATAAGAGTGTAAGAACCCAGATTAGGATTCAGTAGAATTATATGTGCAGTTCTGTTTTTTATTTCCCAAGTATGGAGTATAAACTCTGCGCTATATTACTCAGTAAGGTTTGCAGCTTGTTCAGTGTGTCACCGTAAAGCGTCCCGATGCCCCTTAGCGACATAACCAGTAATTAGTGAAGAAAAAACACTAAACTAACACTAATATGTTAAATATGTTTTTTGTGGAGTTCAAGATAACATTTATAAATGGTTTTATTGAGGAGGTGCATTTTTTTTTTAAAGTTAATCACCTCCTTTTGTTTCTGTTCCTGTTTGAAACGAGTCAGTTCATTAATGCAACATACATTCCTCAGCCTAGGTTTCCATTCTTTCACGAATTCATCATGTAATTACTCAGACGTTACACCTTTAGTTAACTGGAATAAGGAAGACAGCAGACATGCCTCCACAGTGGGGAATTAACGCCCACTGAGGTGAACTCTGGGTTTCATGTCCCTGATGTATGCCTGTCTGTATTTAAAAAGTCTTCATGACTTCCTGATTCCTACCTGACTGTTACAATTACAAGTAAATCTGTTCATTTTTCTGAAAAGGGGTTTGACGTCTCTCACAAACCTCCTTGATTGTCAACGTTTGGATATATTTGATTCTGTCTTCACCTCTCTTTAAATTGTGCAGGAGTGAGAAGGACTTTAATGCAGAAGTGTGTCGATGTTTTCACACACAGCTAATAATCGACTGCAGTTTTTTACAGGCGCTTTTTGTTAAAGGGTATTAAAGTACCTTTTATGATTCGGACTGCAGCATGTAGTTTGTTCAGTGTGGTGATAACACACGATTCTTCTTTGTGTCAGTTTCTTATCCTAAAAAAATCCTTAAAATTAAAACAGCTTCTATTGTATCATTCACATCAAGCAGACTTCATATTATTGTGCAATAAAACAATGCACTGCAGAAACACACTGTAAAGGAAATGAAAAAAAACTGTGTAACCTGGTTATTAGCTGCAAATCAGACAATGTGATGGTTTTATGCCCTCAGCTGAGATCTTATCAGACATTAGCTCTTCTGTTTCTCTCGGGGATTCTAAGAAATCCACTGATGAGACCACAAGGGAGATCTGCCCTGCATTGGCCCGGTGCAGTGAGGGAGAGGAGGGACGTGAAGGCAAATGAGGAAGAGCGGAGATGTGGGAGATAACGCTGGAGGCAGATGAGGGTCCGATTCCATACAAACAAAAATAGAATATTGGAGAAATACAGAACCAATAGTACTGTATACGAGCAGATGATAAAGTGAACTGAAAGCTCTTTTCTGGTGATAGTAGGAAACATTATCAGTATGTGTGTGTTTACAGGATGTTGCACTTTAAGCCTAGAAGCCTAAAATCTCAGCTTTAAGCCTGGATCGTTGGCAGATCAGGCTCTGCGCCAGTGTTGGAACACCTGAGTGTTTGTTCCCTAAACGTAATAATTAAAGACGTTGTGTGTATTTGCATGTTTCCCTCAGTACATATGTTTTTTAAATGTAGAAATCAATATTTTTTACTTCAGGTTTTGCAATCAAACTGGAATATATTTGTAAGAAACAGCCTATCTGCTTCAGCAAATGTTCCCAGTATTTGTGATGCATGGTGCTGAGCTCATTAAACAAAATCAATTATTTTTAAAAGCGATTACATCTTTTTGGTCAATTTTAACCTCCTCAAAAAATGTCTTTGTAGATTAAAACTCTGGAGGAGTTACTAAATGTTTTAACAACCAAACATGCTATCAGATAAGTGAATGGTTTTCTGGTCATTCATTGATAAGGAAAATAAATAACACTGTGCAACTTCTTCTTTGGATATTTATGAAGAAATCGGTCAAGTTTGAGCTGAAGTGAAAGTAGGATCTAATTCTCATGCAAAAAAAACATGTTTACAACACAAATGTTTCTTCCCAGCACAAACAGAATTTGGTCTCGATGCAGAAAGACAGGAATTTTGCTGAGGTTTGTTTCAGAAATAAGAATTTCGTAAGAGTTAAAGCTGAAACTCAAATAGCTCCTCATTAGCTACAATGTGGAAAAGTTTGAAGCTCCTGAAATAGCTTTCCAGGAAGTCAGATGGCTGCAGATGATTCACGGCAGATTAGAGAGTGACTGAAGGAGTCAATTATCTGAGATCTGAATGGCCTCACGTATAACATCGGACATTTTAAATATTACCACGCGTTTCACAAATCACAATGAATCAGAAACACATTACAAGTAGGGATGACTCATTCGTGAGTATTTCTGACAGGAACGGCTGTCATGCTCTTGCTGCCTGAGCCTTGAATTGGCTGAATTGTTTTGATTTGACTGGACCAAGTTATAAATGATGCATTGTTGTTGACAATTTCTAAGAACTGTGGGTTCCAGTAAGAAGTGGAAGCGTTTGATGGGTTCACAGCTGAGAAATGTACTTAAACACTTAACTATTCAGTGGCTGCTAATTTAATGTTCTGTAATATTCACATCAGTCAGAGTCTATTGTGCAACGGGGGAAATGTGTGTTTGTGCGCAGTGGGAAAAAAGTTTATGTGGTTAATTTGCTCTTTATTTTAATTTATTTTAAACATTTACATTAAGCAATATTAATAATAAGAACTTACCTTTCAGACCAGACTCATGCTCAGTTCTTTGTAATTTGCACAAAAAATGTGCAAATTATTTAATAAATTCTACCTACATACGAGTTGAATTCAGTATTGTGCCTATAGGTTTTTTTAAGCTGCATAATTTGATTTTTTTTTGCATAAATCCAGAAAGTAAACTACCTAAAATCAGACGAGATGGTTTAATACTGTCGCTTGAGATTTATATTTGCTTAATTTCTGTTATTATTCGACATGCCAGCTCAGTTTATGCGTTGTGATCAAATATTTAAATGTTGCAATTCACACAAAGCTTCATCTCCAACTCTAAAATATTCAAATATATATATATTCATGACTTTAGAGTAAAATGGGAATATTATGTTTTTACTTTGTCAGTATTAAGCTGTATTCTTTTTATCATTTAACTCTCTTTGTTCCATATTGCTCAATCCTTAACATAGTTTTTTAACAATATTGCACCACAGTGACACGCTGGTAGATAAGTGGCAGGAAATGAGAAGTTTTCTGGCATCTGACCAAGATCAGAACTTTGCCTGACACAGCTTGACTTTTCCTCATTATGATGATGTGTGAAACTTTTAATACTGATCTCATTCTGAGCCGTATTTTGACAGCTCTGAGGCCGGGAGGTGTTTTTAATGTCTGATGTTGTTGCTTTTGTCCTTGTTTTTCCATCAGCTCATCCACTCAGTCAAAACACAAGTTCTGCTTTCAGCTTTTTGCCTGTCATCATGTCAACCCTATACTTTAGCATTTCCTTGACATGCCAAGGTCTGTCTTTGCTCGATAATGAGAGACTGCACACTGTACACAGCCTCTTTGAATTACTTATGGTAGGATACCCAGCAGCTGGAAGGATGCATGGTAATAAGTACTAAGAAATGCTCAAAACATCATAAACGTCTTTACAGATTATTGCTCTGTCTTTGCAATAATATGCTTTGTCTTTTAAATTACTAGTGATTTTTTTGGGGGTCTCATTGCTACAGATTACGTTTTTTGTAATTTCATACCTTCCCAAACTAGATCTCTTCGTCCTTTCCCACGCCGCAGGAAATAGCCAGAAAGTGGCCGGCCTTTATTTCTGTGCGTCTTAAGAATAGCAGCATTGTGTTATTGTTGTGGGAATGCAGGGCTGAGCTGGAGAATATTTTAACCAAAACAAACCCTCTATCTACTCAAAGGTATTTTGCCTGTGCATATAACAATAAACCACATGAAAGATAGGTGTTGACAAGTCTTTCTGCCTTTTGTTGTCTTTTGTTGAAAGCTATCTGTAATATTACAATGTGTGTGAGTCTCAGAGAAAGAGTTTTTATTCAGCAGCATGTTGTTTTACATTGTTTATTTGCAGTAAGTGTTAAACAAGAAGGAGTAAAGGTCAATATGGCTGCATATCTTTGGACGTTTTGTGTGGATAGTTATTTAAAAATACACAAAAGTTCTATAAGCTAATCGATCTTACTTGTCAACAGTGTTTTGTGCTTTAGACTTTTATATTGGGGTCATGCAAACAGAATGTTTCTGTGTCTTTGTTTTACCTTTAGATCCACACAAAAACACCAACTCATTTATTAATGGTTTACATTTCAACTTGGCAGAATCGACAAAGTCACCGGAGACTTCCCCTCTCCTGGTTTAGCCCAAATCAGCTGATCCTTTCCACGGGCGAAGGGAAGTTAAGGCCAAAGTTAGCTCATGTTTCAGCACCGCTACATCCTTCACAAAATCTTCTTCAGTTATGTAAGTTGTGTGTTTCGCTTTCTGCTCTGTTTATCATCAAACGCCTTTTAATAGCTCATTTCACACAGAGAAACACTGAGCATCGACCAATCACAGCCCTGCAACTGCAGGTCCTTTTCATGGTGGTCGAGGCTTTTACGCAGTTGATCAATCAGGCAGCGATTTGAAAAGGAGGAACATTTAGCTGCTGAATGGAGCTAATGTCAGGTCATTCCATTTTTGTTTGTTGCACAGCAGCATGTTCCAGTCAAGTATAAAACATGAAGTGAAAGGGATGAGACAAAGGTCACATCATGTCAGTTCATTTTAGCTGGTGTGTCGCTACTAGAGACTCAGGGTCGTTCAGTCTGACTGAACAATACTGAATGGAGACTGTTGTGAAGAGGATTCTTGGCATTTTTCTTGGAAAGAAACAAAAAATCAGGTTCAGTCATGTTATTCACGTTATCTGTGGTTTTATTTTTTGTTGTAAAAATGGGCAAAATGTTGCCAAGAGATGCATATTTATTGGTTTATGGTGGGATGATCATTTTTAGTGCTCAGTAGCTCCTCCTGTGGATATTCAGTGGTCTACTGCAGTCTTTATTTAGCAACAGTTATCTGGTTTGACATTCAAATATAAGTCTAAAAAAAAGTCTAAAAAATGGGCTAATAGATACTTTAAGATTTCAGCTTAGAAATGAAGTGGTGAGCTGTTGAGCTCATCTGCTTCAAACATAGTCAGTTAACAGAAACAATGATGCTTCATAATAAAAACTCTGAGTGGGATGGAGGTAGAACTCAACAAGAAAATCAGTCGTTTCACAACATAAATAAATTTAGCAACTCTTTTTCACCAAGAATCATCAGTTTTTATCAGAACACACAACCCTTTTGTTTATTAGAAATAAGAAAGTTTTGGTGAAATGGTGCGTTTGTGGTAACTCTGTGAATGACACTATTATCTGGCACTACAACCACAGCACCACTAGATTTTTTTCAATGAATTAAAATAGGATTTTTCCTTTTTTTTAGTGTAAAAATAAAGATTAGTTGTGAGTCCACCATTGACAGAATTGGTATAAATGTTTTACCGGTTTCTTGCTTGTTTTCAGATGATTGTTCCAGACCTGTTGTGTTGAGTTTGCAGCTGTACGTTGTAGGAGTCTGTGAGCACGGTGTCTTTGCTTGTGTTTGCTGGTTTCTGCTTGCCAGGGCAGGGCTTCCTGTTTCAGTGATTTCTGCCCAGGCAGAGAGCAGAGCAGAGATCCTCTGGTCTCTCTGTTCCTCTCGATCTGCCACCTGGACCTTCCCCCACAAACTTGGCACCATCTTTACTCCCCTCTCCTCCTCTCCTGCCTGTTATTCTCACTTCCTGCCTGCCCTCTCATTATCTCCTGTTCTGTCTTTGTGATTTCTGTTTCTCAGTCTGATTCTCTGTCTTTTCTTGTTTAATATTCCTCCTCCTTTTATTTCATTTTCACAGCTTTCACTCTGACACAATCCAAGGCTTTTATCTGATCTGTAAGTTTATCCATAGCCATGATTCATTCAGTGATTCACAGAATGAAAATTCATAGGCGCCAATAAAATCTGTTTTTCATCCCGACCCTGTGATGCACATGTTGCTGTATTTTTTTCAAATTCGTGGACTTTTTCCACTCTGTTTTTTACGGGAAAAGCTGGAGTGTTTGATGTCTCAGTGAGCCCTGATTCCATGCAGATTAATTGAGTCATGTGCAATGAATTGGATCCGGCCAATCTCTGTAGCGAGGCCGGAGCTATAAAAAGGTCAGACGGATGTGGCTTGTCGTAAATTGCATTTTACTTAATGAGTAATTTCAGTCAGAAGCACATCCTATTTTGGCAGAAGTGAAGCATTAAACAGCTCTTGGGGTTCAAGTGCAAATGCAAAATGTAAACGCTGGAGGATAACAGCTGTGGTGTTTACAATATTACCTCAAATGAAGGATTTTATTTAGCTAAAATATGTTACTAGAACTTTTTTTGAGGCAGACTTTTATTTCTAATCAGTAATCAGTATAGTCTTTTACTTTTGTTCTAATTTAATGCAAATGTGTTTCCAGATAACCTTATCATTGTTCAGACCTACAATCTCCAATAGAAGGATGAAACACTGTTTTTTTATACTTGTTCTGTTCCAGAACATAAATTTTGGACATATTTCTAAAAGAAACTTCACCTGGAGGCAGAATGTGACACACAAAGTAACGGTGGTGAACAAACTACGGCTGCTACTCCTTTGCAGGGCTTTTATTCTGAAAGGTGTGCATGTAAACTACATTACTGGACTGATCCATGTATCAAGAAATATCACGATAAACATGTTTTGGTAATTTAACAGACAGCGATGACTCATACAGGCTGATGAGAAGTTCAGATTTGAACAATCTGGTCCTCAGGGTGAGTTTTATCGAACTCCACTTTTGTTTTTCAAACTTACTCTTATACTAAATGAGTTTTCTTCCTTTTTTGGTGTTAATATTAGAGATTGAAATCATCAGTACGTGTTAGTTAGAGGGAGGCAGTTTTTATCAACATCACAGTTTATTTGTAGTGTGATGCATATCGTTAAAAAAGTTTTGCTTTGTTTCAGTTTTTTAGACGTAGACTGAATCCTTATTAGCTGCAGATTAGAACTAGGATTCATGTTCATTTTCATGCACAATAATTATTAGATTGATTTCAGTGTGTTGCATCCTCAGATGACTGGACAGGACTGTTCTGCTTAAAATACTTATCAATTTATTTACTTTTTCAGTGATAAATAAAAGAAAAGTCTGATTAGTTTGAAGTATGTGCCTTTAAAAAACCATACAAGAATGAAAAAGTGCCTTGCTTTTTTATATTAACAAAGTCTCTAAGGATTATTTTTAAAGATGAATGTGTATATTTTACACGATCAAAATGATCAGCTGTTAAATACTTAAAAAAAGATTGGTTGTATATTTGTAAGTTCTTTTCAGTAGCAAATTTAGGGAAGGTGTTGCTGATCATAGCTGAGATATCTTGTGGGGGCAGATGTCAATCTTGCAGAAATGTGAAATTTTTTAATTTCTTTATTTTTGATGCAGCGTGCACCAGATCTTAAGTTGCCAATTTAGGAAAACATACACCACAAAGTGATAGTGGGAATGCAAAAAAATTGATAATCATTAGATTTAATTAACTTAAATGACTAATCCTATCAGCTTTTGATGGCAGTGTGCAGATAATTCTATTTTTACACACACAGAAAACCTCAAGATGAGTTTTTCACTGGTTGATAACCTCCAGACCTGCACGGTACGGGCAGTTCCTGTAGATTTACATACAGATACTCACTCAGTCTGAATGTATTTATGGTATAAATGATGCTCTGTAATTCATGCTTGCATGACACTCAGCAGCCATCACGCTGGTTACTGCCTGCTGTGAAAACATGACCTGAAAGCTCAGATGCCACATCAGTGTCTGTGTGTTCATTTCATCGAACAAGCTGTTCCAAACTGAGGACGGCAGGGAGCACGCAGTGGTGTGTGAGAGCTGATACCAGATTAAAATAGGACCTCCCTGCAGTTGGGCTTCTATTCGCAGCACTAGTATTTGTCTTTGTGTGTTATAAACCCTTTTATTTGTAGAACTTAATTCACTGGTTTTGATCTAAAATGCCAGCTTTCTTTTTTAAGTCTTATTAGATCAGTAGGAATGTCTGAGTTGGCAGTGGGAGCATTTCAAAAGAGATCCTGATTGCATGAAAATTACATTTGGCTCTGCTCCCAGTAAGCCGCTGCCAGGATACTGCAGGCGCACCGCTGCTTTCCCATTTTGTTGTCTAGACATTCACACAACACCATCACATGTTCATTACCCCAATATGTCCCGAGGCTGATTCAGAGTTTTTTGCAAATCATCTGACATGTATTATGAGGTTATTTATGCTTATAAGATCAATTCACATGTGTTTAACACATCCGGTTTAACTTCCTGTCTGATAAAAATCAATCCTTTGCGCTTCAGAAAAAAAGAATAACTTAATTTCACCACTTATGTGATAAAATATAAGAGAAGGGAAACACTGTATGAGTTCTTTTGAAACCAAAAATGGTTTCTCAGGTAGTTATTACTATATATTTTGTGTCCAGAAGAGTCAAATGCAACAAATAAGCTGCAGCATCAGTCTGGTAGTCATGCAAGTTTCTATAGAAGTGCAGAAGAAAGAGACATTCATAACTTGTCCAAAGAGACAAAGAAAGCAATCACAGAGAAGACCGTCTCTGTTGTGGATGGGTTTAATTTGAGGGAGAAACAAGGCAGGAATGCAGGAGTGTTGATGGAGTATTTTCCCTTCTTACGTCTGAACTTGCCCATCTTTTTTTATTCCCCGTCTCCAGCTGAATGCTGTTTTAAAAGCAATAATACAACAATAACTAGCCACTAGCTTTAGGTTAGAGGAGACACAAAAATGTTTAGCCTTTTGGTTTTCCTTGGTTCTTCAGTTGAAGTAAAAAAATAAAAGGAAGTATGAATCCACACACATCTGGAGACCCTCATATCAGAGAACGCAGAGGATGAAAAGAAAAGGAAAACCCTGGGAACAGAGACGTCCAAGCCCCCAGTGGGATACGACAAGAGGAAATGTGTGTCAGTATATGTGTGCAGATGAGTGTGTGCATGTTCTGTATTCGGTCAGTGCTGAGTCATCGCTGGGCTGGCCACGCAGATAGAAACATGCTTCTGGGGGGGGGCCAGCTGGAGGGGCGCGGGAGGGCATGTTTTGAGCATGCTCTGAAATGTGCAGGAAAGGAATGGGTTGTTGTGAAAGGTCGCATCCAGGAACCGTGGTGACGCAATATTTCACCATGCCAAGTTCACATGGCACCATTGACGTACATGTGCACTGGTATGTTTGACGAGGGGTAAGAGAAACGTGTGGGCTTCTTTGGAAGACGGTATCCCGAAACTTTACAGCTCTGAACGTTGTTGCTTAGGTTACGTAGAGAGATGTGAGCAATGAGATAAGAAAACAAGTTGTTCCAAGTTTGGTCCAACCACAGCGTTCCCTCCAACTCCCTCCCTTCCTGTTCCTTGTGGTTTTCTGTGATCTGTTGGACCACAGTGTCTGATTACCCGCCCCCTCACACCCCCCCCCATCCCCCTACCTCTGCCATAGTGTTCTAAGTTTGAGGATCATAAATCCTTGTTGATACTGCAGCAGTTTAACCTGAAACATATTTTAATAGTCAGTGACTTCTTATAGACAACATGAAACAGTAGAGAAGGGAGATGGATTTGTTTCTTAAAACCTCCATGTTTTATGGTCAGATTATCTTGTGCTGCTTACTGTTTTTCTTTTTAAAAAAGTCTACATTCATCCCATTAAACCAAAATTATATTTGCAGTTTTTCATGAAATCATATCAGCTGAAGAAAATATTAGAATTAAGTGTTATACGTGTGTATTTAACCAGAATTAAATCAGTTCAAAAGTAACACCTGTAAGAATCCGTTTTGATGTTTTTAATTAATCTCTGAAATACTTACAGATTTCTATGAATTTTTAGATTTATTTATACATAAAAACAATCTAAATTTAGTCCGAAGTTGCGCACATTTTTTGAACAAACAGCTAAAAAGGAAAAAACACATATTTTAATCTTAAAGGTAACGACTTGATCAGCTGTTCCACCTACTTTTCACATCCCTGATCTTCTTGCAGCTTCACAGCTACTGCTCATTTTGTGGTTTTGTATTTTGACATATTTCCGCTCCTTTATTAGCTTAAAGACCTCATGTCCAACTCGTGAGAACTCACGCTGATGAACACCGTGAGGGAGTTCCTGTTAAAACTAAAGATAATAGAGTTGCACGCATCTGTAGTGTCTGAAATGTGATCGCTATAATTGATAAGATGCACATCAGAACTTAAGTACATGAAAATGCTTTCATTAACAAAATATCTCCACAAGAAGAAGTTTACAGCAACACCGGAAAAAAACTTCTCTTTTCTGATCACATATTTTAACAAGCAAAGTATTTTTGCTGTCATTTATTTAATGTTTGCTTATTAAAAAAGGTCAAATATGGTAACAAATAAAACGGCTAAGTTAGGTTTTGCTTTATAATAGCTTTAGATTATGCTGGAATTTCGACATCAACATCTTGGAGGAGAAAAAAAAGCAGAACTGGGTCACCCTGATGTTTTTGCATGCAGTATGGTTGACTGAGAAATTTTCTAACTTTAGTTCTTCAGTCGGGTCCCGCTTCATTCATCATTCTAACACTCCAGCTGCAGTTTCTGTGCAGTTTTGATATTCTTTCTGATTTAATTTGACTCTCTTCATTACTCCAGTGATCCTACTGGATTAAATGGAAATTCTTCAACATGCACATAAGCAGTGAATGGAAACACTTTGTCCCTTGAGTGAACTGTGACCGTTCTTATCTGCAAGAATATTTCAGGAATGGTTGATTGCCAGAAATTATGCAGCACCATATAATTCAATTTGTGTCGTTGAAGATTGAGCACTGATTAAATCAGCTTGTTTGGTCTGTGCTTTCTCAGTGTTTCAATCTTTTAAGTTCCTGAAAAATGTTGGGACTGTTTTGCCAATTTCATTATCAGCGCTTTGGTTTTTGCATAATATTCTTAATTATGTTGATTTAGTTGCAATTTTTCCTCTTTTTTTAAATCCAGTGACATTTTTGTCTTTTTTTCTCTCCTCAACCTTGTTTGTCTGTCAGCAGTGATTCTCAGCCATCCTGGTTACTGCAATGAATGGTAACACTATCCATCCAGCCAACACCACTTCAGCAGGAGGAGGTCCAAGTGTAGCAGCACCCCCGAGAGGCTGGAGGGAGTTCTGTGAGCTGCATGCCATCGCAGCAGCTCGACAGCTGGCTGGACATTACCGGAGCTTCGCCAGAGAACGTCCACAACATGACGTGGTCCCACCAGAAGCCTTTTCCAAGCACTTCACCGACCTCTTCCAGCACCACTTCTGCTGTGAAGTCGACAAAGATGGCACTCCACTCAGCCAGAGCACATACTCCACTGCTTCAAGTAGTGTGTCCTCCACATCTCCATTGGGGTCCCCTCCTTCATCAAACACAGTGATTAACCGATTGCGAATCCCATCTTCTTCCGGGGCACAGGACTATCGGGAGGCGGGACGGCCAAGTGGGGGAGCTGCTCCGATATCTGTGGCACCAAAGGTGGAGTCGGTGGTGGTAAGCCGGGAGCAGGAGCAGCCGCTGAGATGTGCTGCAAGAAATTCCTTATCAGAATCTTGTAGTTTTGGCAGTAGGTCGCTGCTGATTCATAGCCATAGCAACGATGAGATCTCTAGCACTGATCGTCATCAGGTGTCAGCGCGGAACTCCTTTGAATCCTTGGCCTCCAGCCCTGGACACAGTGATGTCACACATTTCTCAGTCAGCCAAATCCAGCAGACAGTAAGACGGCTTTTACAGAAACGGCCCTTCTCAAGCCCCCACTCATCCCAGGACCTGTCTCCTAGCAACCTCAACCCCAGCCCCACCAGCAGCATCAATCCCCCAAACAACAGTGACAGAGTGGGTGGAGCGCCCTCCACCAACGAGGAAGGGTCGTCCTCATCCTTTCCTTCTCATTCGTCCTCTTTTCTGACCTCTGAAGCCACGCCCCCTGTTGCTTCAAATCGTCCTAGAGTGGTGTCTCAACTACTTGTTGGTATCCGTTGGTTACGCAGCAAAAGCATGAGGCAGAGAAGGCCAGAGGTGAGTGGCTCCTGTAAAGAGGACCAACTCAAATACCTGCTGGTGGATGACACTATCTCAGACTCACAGCCCCGCTGGCAACGCTGCCGCCTGCTGGTCAGGAGGATCAGAGACACGCAGAGTGGAGGAGGAAGTGAGAAGTACCAGTTGGAACTCTATGATCCTCCTAAGGTAGAAACGCATACAAACACACATGCAAAAATTCTGGTTCCATTTATGTTTTTTTTTTTCAAGTAATATGAATCATTTTAAATTTAAAGGTTTTTAAAGAGGAATTTGGTCCATTATGAACTTTAATACACTTTATGCTGCAAGTTTAAATGACATAAGCCTCTGAAGATTTTTTTTTTGGTTCAGGGACTTTGAGCTGTAATTTTAGTGTTTGTCACTTTTATTCTGGTATTTTTAAATACAACAGTTATAAAATTGTTTACATTGGTGAACTGTGGGTTTACAGAATCACTAAAACACTGATAACTGATAGAACTGCTGAAAACTAAACTTCATGCACATAGTGAAGGTTTTTACTCACTTTAGCTGTTCATTGACTTTATGAAAAAGGTGTGTGGAGGAAGGTGAGGTAATAATAAAGTACTGAGACGGCAAATATGCTCCTTACATGACCGATCACTTAACCAATCAGCTGTTTCTGCTTTGAGGGATTAAACATACCCATTAACTGTAACACTCCTTAATTATCTTGTTTGTTTTTATCTATGCTTTAAATACAGCCAAATCTTTTGTTTTTGTCTTCTTCTAAAAAAAACAGTTTAAAATATGTGATCATGCTTTGTTTGTGCAGCTTGCTACTAGCTACCCTTCTAAAGTGTTTTAGTTAATCTGTAAATAAACCCAAATCTTTGTGCTTTGTTCACAGAGATGAGACCAAAAAATGTTGAACCACCTGTAAATGTGAAGGAGTTCTTTTTAAATGCACGGTGCAGCTGAGTAAACCACATGCACAGTAAATCACAGATCAACTACACACTAATTTGTTGGTTTATTTTAGGTGGAACGAGCATGAGTTCACCTGCGCGGCACCACAGTTAGGTTTTGTTGTTGATACCTGACTTGTGCTGTTCTCAGTACAGATGTGTACTTCCACTACAGGGCTCTGCTTCATCTGATTCTATATCAGTAATTCTCAAAATGTGGCTGAATTTCTCAGAACTGTGCACGCTGCCGTCAAACCGTTCAACATCTGGCAGGTTCCTCATCTTGTGTTTCATATCTGTGTGAGATAAGGCTGCAGATATGTTTGTGCCAATAAGATGAAAACCCACAAAAGCCTTTTTAAATGGTGTTTCAATGCACATTTGCCCAGCAGTGTCACAAATTAACACAAGCACACACATAAAGACAGAAAGTCATTTCCTGTTTCCAGCTGTTTTAGTTGCAGGGGTTTCCCCCCCTCCTTTTTAGAAATCATCTCTTTTCTCTGCTGTTGTTTGTTTTGTTTTTTATACTGTATCTTGGAGGCATCTTTTGGTGTACAGTTCGCCACATGACAAAACAAGACAAAAGCTGTTAGGTTTTAGGTTTGCTTCGTAAAACTGCATGTTTTTTCTGCTGGTTTCCGTTTCACCTTGTCTGTCTTTGAATGATTTAGTTTTGAACGGCTGTAAACGAGAGCTTGATGATGTTGTCTGGTGACTCCTGTGTCAATTTAGTCTGTTTAATCTCTCAAAAATCCATCAGCTGATTAATATTTAGTTCTTTAGGTTAAAGAGACTTTGTCTCTTAACCAGGAAATAGAGATTAGCAGTTTTTGTTTTGTTTTGTTTTACTGAAATGCATTTAAATTGCACATTTTTGTTAAGTAATGTGGCTTTTAATTTTCCGACTTGACTGTGACTGTTTTTTTAAAACCAAACACATGAAATTGTCTGCAAATTTTATGCATTCTTTTACCCTTTGGTGTGTAGATACACCTCCCACACTCTTTCCTGTTTGTTTGGGGTTTGCTTCAGCCAGTCACAGCTTCTCTTCTTTTTAACTCATAATTAATAAATCCAATGGGAAATCTTTTTTAAAGTTACTTGCATTATTTTTAAAAGTTAGGAGCATGAGATATTATAAAACTGTCTTCTTGTGACTTTAGTCTGCTGACATCTCACCACAGCACAACAGGATGTTTTTTTTAAATGCATCCCTTGCTCCCCACCTAGCATGAAATGCTGCAGTATTTCCAGATGGGGCTCGCCACGAGACTGCATGTGCTTGCACACCCAGTCTCCTAAGATCTCCAAACAAGTAATCAGAGTGGTTGATTTGAATGATGTGTATAGTTCAGTGTCCTAGCAGCATTAAAGAGACTTCTGTGAAAAGGCCTGTGAAATGCATGTGTGTACATTCTAGGGGGTATGTGTGTTTTCAGTTTTTTTAATGTCCCACAGCTCTCCAGGCAGCTGCAGTCTCAATCATGTGCTTGAGGTAATTCGATTAATGATAGAGCCGGGGTTTCGTGTGGACGAGCGTGAGCATACTTGAATGCTCGTTTGTATAGAAGAGGAGGGCATTGGCAGAATTTGCCCAGCTCTTTGCAGCACTTCTTTAATTTGCCAAAACTGCATTGTTGCCCTGAATGTTCCCCCTCTCTTCGGTGCGTGTGTTTAATCTTGGCAGGATAGTTATATAAAGTCCTGAGAATGGCCTTAAAAGGAAGGAGAGCTGTGGAGCTGTATGCTTACATTTTTACATACACAAGCAAACAAAAAATCACTTACATCCTAAAAAATGATTGAAACCTGTAATGAGTTGGTGTTTGTGTGTCACGTACGGTTTGTAAAGTTGCATTTTTAGTGAATTTAAATGGTGTTTTGACACCCCTATGTATTCAGTAAGTAATAGCATATAAGCTCACAGCTGCAAGTTCATCAGTATTAGCCTGAAAACTAAATAACCCTATATGTTAATTAAACTTAAAAAACATTTAAACCAACAATAAGAACAATTTTCTGTTCTGAAAGTGTTACTCTCCTTCTGGGAAAATTTGATCAGATGTCTGTTTTGTCGTGTGAGTTTGGTAGGAATTTAGGCCAGTTTCACTTCTGCTTAATGTAAAATGTTAGCACACATTCAGAGCTAATATATCGCCACATTCAAAACAAAAGGCGGGTGTCTACATGTAGCTGAAGGAGTTAAGATGAAATTGGATTCAAGTTCTTTAGTTTGTGTGACTGATGTGTAAAGTTTTGAACTCAAGATTGTACTTCTATTCAGTACAGTTACCATTTTATCTTTTAAACTACTAAGTTGCAGTAAATTAAAGTAAACCTAAATTGCAAAGTAACCACTCAACGTGACATCTTTGGTAAAAATGTAGTGGTGGTGTTAAATGGTGATTACTGGATAAAATGGCTGCATGCACGCACCAAATATCAACATCATACTTTCCAGAACAGAAGTGAAAATACTTTTACAGAAAACGTCTGTCAGTAAATCTTACCGGAAAATTGTTACCACTTAGCTTTGTTCTTTTTTCCTTTTTTTTTTTGCATTTGAAGTGACAAAACTAAACTATAATGAAAACATCTGCAGTAAAATAATTCAGCTTGTGTGCAAATTCAAAACAGACCCCAGTTTTACTTTATCTTTTTTTTTTCTCTGAGAGACAAAACTCTGTTCAAACATCCCATTTGGATACAGTTACATAAGTAGGTTTTATCAGTGTTGTTTTGCAGATGAAGTGAAAACATCACAATGTCGAGCAAACGCTACATTTATTCCATTACAGAAGTGAATCTTGTCTCGTCAGCTGAATAGAGCAGAAGTTCACAGAGTTGTTTTAACCTTGATCCTGACGCTCGTCACATTCTTTAATCGTGACCTTGATTTGGAAACGCATAACAGTTCTGCCTTCACATAAACTCAAAATTCTAGAGTTGAATGTTTCATTAGCAGTGAGCTCTTCTTTCATCTGATTGCCAGTCATCAAGGTTACAAACAAAGCTCTGGTCTTGTCTGATAGATGAAGATATTCTGTCCTCCAGAGTGAGTTTCCACAGATGGATACAGTCTGATATGCTTCCTCAGACCTCCTATAGCCTTTTCCTTAATCATACCCCTCTCATCTCATTTCAGCTGTGTGTGTTTGTGCTTTTCATATGTTTGTTCCAGCTCCTCTAGCGTTAATCTATCCCACATGGTTTCATTTCATGCTAGTGTGTGCATGTGCCTACGCTGTGTGTCCTGTTGCTCTTGGAGTTTGTCTCTCCTCTTCCTGTAACACATTATATGTTTGATATTTGGGTCTTTCTTTGATTATTGATTTGTTAACTGCTTTTTTTCTTTCAGTCCTGTCAGGATCATGTAATACACTCCTAAAGACTTCATCACACAGACAATCATGCTAAATAGTTTAAGTTATGCTGCATAAATCCAACAGAGTTGAAATCAAACACGTCAAAATGCATTTATGTGCGTGATGAATATTTATACGCCTGTGTTCTGTTTTTCTTTTAGTGCACGCTCATACCCCCCCCCTCTCTCACTGAGTGACATTAAGAGGCGTTTACAACATCAGTGGAAAATATTTTTCCAACAGCCAGACCCTGGTATCCATCTGTTCTGTGTTTCTTGTTGTACTTCAGGCACTCATATGGCAACATGCAGTGTTAATTTGGCTCTCGCTGCACACCACAACTAAAGCTCCAAACATATGGGCATGAGTCAGCTGAAGAAAGGAAAAAAAACTTAATAAAATCAACTGAGATGCACAGGAAACAGCAGGAGACATGAACAATAGACAGTTTAGCAGTAAATAAGCCAAGAAAAAGGAGAGCAGGTGAAGCTCAAGCTCACAAAACACAATCATAAAAGTGTTAAAAATAACTCCATGGTACCAGATAAACAAACTTTAGGATATAAATCTGTTGGCTGAAAGTCAAATCAATTAAAAAGCACATCTCCACTGATCAAACTGTGTAGTTTATAAAGTATTTCCCATGGGATTTTTCCTGCTGTGACAACAGATTGAGAAGAATCAAACTTTGTTTGTTGCTTGAATCACTGAAACATTACACTTGGAATTTTCTCTGTTGGCATGTCGGGTGTCCGCGTGACATTTTCCTGTGCCTCAGGGTAACACAAAAGTTACTTCTTCCTACCATATCATTTGATTAGCAACTTTAAACTGGCCCTAGGTGAGAGGATGGATGGATGGATGGATGGATGGATGGATGGATGGATGGATGGATGGATGGATGGATGGATGGATGGATGGATGGATGGATGGATGGATGGATGGAGGGATGGATGGAAATTGGTACTTTTACACTACTTTATATGTATTTATGTTATATTTCAACTGTTGGGTGTTGAGTGGTATTAAACCCTAAAGTTGTACCAATACATGTTTAAATAATAATAATAATTATTGTTTTTTAGGATTGATTTTGTTTTTGTTTGTCTCTTTGGTTTCATGTTCTGCTCCCATGTTGTTTCATTTGGACTTCTTGCTTCTCTCCGTTCGTCTTATATTTCACTCTCCTCTCACACCTGGTCTTAGTTCACTAATCACCACACCTGCTCTGTTTCTGCATCTACTTTATATAGATTCAGGCTTCTGGATGTTTTTGTCAGATTTTTGTTGTTCTGTTCTCTTTTTTATTTAAGAATTGATTGGCTAATTAATGGATGTTGCTTTTTAGATAATATTACAAAATAATTACTTTAATGAATACCTTCAGCTTTAGATTTACTTTGAACAGCTGATTTGATTAAACAAGATATTTTAGTATGTTTTGCTCGACTTTCAGGAGTTCTGAGATTTTTCTGACCAGTTGATTCACTTGATTAATCCAGAAACTCAACATCCTCTGAGTGACTAAAGGAAAAAACTAAGATATACTTGTATTGAATACTAGATGGCTGCTCTGGCTTGACTGATAGCAGCATTCACAGCACAGATTGTATATTCAGAGACAGTTTCATTTTGCATCACTACAGTCTCTTTATCTCACCAACAGAGTCAAATCTTTTCCTCTTTCCAGGGATCAAGTTTCATAAAACCTAGAAATTATGCCTTGAAGTGAGTCATGTACTGTTTGTGGGTGTACACACATTCTTCAGCACCGTATTCACCGAGTGCGTGTTCACCACATGTGTATAAAGTGCAAATGTCATGTAACTAATCTGCCTTTCAACCAGACGGGTAAAACATGACACTGATGTGCTCACATTTGTCTTCTTTGGCTCATTGAACTGAATTACTGAAACTTGGGTGTCTGCTGTGCCACAATTATTATTTCAGTAGGTTGACCTGCTTAAACTTAAATGTTTGCATCAGAAAACTTTGTATAGCCCAAATTATTTTTTATATATCTTGTGGGAAAAACAAGCCAGATGAAAATCCTTAGACCAAGCATTAAAAAAGAAAGATGTTTGTTTCCATCTGCCTCGTCCTTTTATTTGTTGTCAGTTCAAGGAAACCAGGAAACGTTGATTCTGACTCTGACAGCTGAGCCATTAAGTTAAAATGTGAAGGTTACGCTGAAATTCTGCTGCAGCCTTTTTCAAACTGGATAAAAACCCACTAACAAGTGTAAAACACAATAATTCATGCTTATTTGTACTTTGCCTTCTTCAAGCATATTTAGAATTTAATCTGGTAGATAATCTTAATTTCCATCCATCATGCTGTCAATGAAGTCATATTCATCGGTAACTTTTCACGAGCTCAACCACAAACTGTATCCATCTTCATAAAAAATGCTTGAATACTGTTCAACCAGTATTTTAATTGGCTCATAAAAATAAGAGTGTGATTGTCATAACATTTGTCTCTGGGCTCCCTCCTGAGTTCTGGTCTTTAAGGCCTGGTTTACTTCACCACCTTAAACTGGCTGCTACATGCAGAGCAGCAGTTAAGACATGGTGGAAAAGCTGAACTTTTACTGTATCATTTGCGTTTTCAACCTAATCGTGTTACAGACGTACCACTGAGACTTCTGGAAATAGCATTAACTTTTGGAAAAATGGTTTTCATTACTTGCGCGGCTGTTTGTTAATCCCTGATAATTACAAACCTCGGCTGATTAGAGTCCATTTGAGTGAAGCTGATGTTACATGATCTTTCACAGCATCATTTGAAAGTCCTGTTTTTCACTTTTCTGAAATCTAAGTTTTCTCTTCTAATTCTGGGGTTTGCTTGTTGAACTCCTGCTGCTGAGGTGTTGAGTTACAGCTGAGTTCACTGCTGTTGAAAACACTTACAGTCATGGGAAAGTGCACTGAACAAAAAGCAGACTAAACATCTCTTACACACAGATTCATACAGAAGCTGCAAAACTTTGGAAATTGTTTAATTTTACTGTAAGTAATTAACCTTTTCTCAGTGTGTTCCTTTGGATTTGTTTCAATTATATTTTACAAGAATAAATCAGATTTACGATCAGTAATCAGAGCATTATCCAAGTTTTTAGCACTATTCCTTCCTCTTTTGGCAAAAACGCCTCACGTTTGGTGGTAAATGCAGCTTGCATATAGTTTGGGCATAACAAGCATGTAATGTGATAATTAACAGGCACAGGGTTTATAAAGTATAACTTTCAGAAGTGGATGAATAGAGCACCCGGTGGCCAAATCAAATCTTGATTAATATAATTAGGCAATCTCCAGATTGGACTCTATGATAAACTAATTGCATCATAATTTTACAGTCTTCTAGTAGAGTTAGTTAGTTAGTAGCAGAGCTGATTAAACTCAGTATGTCATGATTTTACTTTGTCTAATTTTATATGGATCATGTGTGATGGATTTAGACTTGTCCTGCTCCATACTGTTTGATCTTTTATTCTGTTTTTGTCTCTCTAGTTTAAAGTTCTTTCATACTGTAGTTGCATGACAGTGGGCATGAGGGTTTATTACTGGTTAGAGAACCAGTATTTACCCAAATTCAGCAATAATAACTCTTGTCAGGAACAGTGTGAATCAGAGATTCTCCCGAGCTAAAACCCACACGTTTCCAAGAAGATGTTATCATATTAATAACTTCAAACAGCTTTTAAGCCCACAGACAGATACTTATAAATCAATTAATAATGTTTTTCCACTTTACTTTAGTTTTATGTAGATGGACATCCCAATTTTTAAATTACATTAAGGCTTCAGTAAACATGAGCTTTTGTTTCTTATCAAGAAGCATCTATTGTGATGCTAACCTAAAAGTTAAGATATTAGAGGGACTTTTTGCAATTTGAATTATAAGAATCCAGTTGAAGTGTCTCAGGACTTTTTTTGAGGACCATCTGGATGAGTCTGGAAGATTAATAAACACAGAAGAGGCATAAAAACCCCTCTAGGATCCCCAAAACCCAATTAGAGTTTCTTTACACAGTTTGTTGTATCCATCTAGTTCAGAGTGAGTAAACTGGCTCTGCTAGATCCGACCATTCAGGTCCAAAGTTCTGAATATGCCACAAATCTTAAGACAGAAAGAACTCAGATATTAAAGGGATTAATTCTGAAATTACAGATCAGGTCAGTGGAGTGAAGTTCATCTGCATGAGATATGAAAATGATTTTTATGAATCAGATGAGACTAAAAATATTAAACATAAGGTTAAATGAGAAAAGGAAGATTGTATAAAAACTTTAATCTTATTTTCCTTCCAATGAGCCAGACTTTGTTGTAGTCCTCTAACTGTTTGATGTTCTGGACAATAATCTGTCAGAGCACATTTTGAGTCCCTTTATCTTATTAAAACATTGAAATGAAAAAAACAGAAGATTTTTGTTGTTATTGCTCCAGATAAATACTAATTTGTGAAAAGCAGCCAAAATCCTGTTAAAAATTGTAAAAGAACTTTAAATTTTCGAAACTGCAGATTCAGATCACTTGGAAAGATTGCAAGAAAGTCTGTCTCCTCAAAAAGAGTGTTAAAATGTAAGTTTGAGTTTTAATAAAATATAATAATAGGATTTAGCCTCATCCCCAGATTATGGGCCAGAACATACAACAGATTTAGACGACTTTATTGTTTCTCTTTGTTCTACGAGAGGAACAACAAAGAGGATGAGGAGTGGAACAGACAGATGGGAAACATAATGATCTAAAGATCTGCAGACAGAAACAGAGTGAGCAGTTTCTCTGAAGACCAACCTTCATCATGCAAGAGAGGAAATTCAGACGTGACATGATAAGTAACAAAAATCAAAATGGTAGCAGCACACAGTTCATCACATGACTTTGTAAAGTCTCAAGGCTCTGGGTTTTTCTTAGTATTTTACATCAGCTGCTAACAATGAAAAACTGCAAAGAAAAAACTTTTTATGCATCACAGTATAAACATACCTTGACAACTGCGTTGCCAAAAAAGGGTGTTTGCTGCTACCGAAAATGAAACGGCCCGTAAGCAGAACAAGTGAAGCTGAAAAGCAGCAGAGAGATTCGTAATTGTTCATTTTCACTTGTATTTGTTTGGATTAAACATGAAGGAAATGGCAAACGTTCTCAGGCAGAGTGGAAAACTTATCTCACTCGGTTGAAAATGGATGTGTGTTTGCTTCTGAAGGTTTCAGTGTGACAAAAATCAAGAGAAACATCTGAAGGAAGTAGAGTGGTTAGAGTCATGTGGTCAAGATGTTTGTCAGATCTCTCGCTCTGTCTCTTTCTAGTTCAGTGTCGTCTCCTGCAGAAACACTCGTTTCGCTCCACTTGCATCTCCACCTGCATGAATTCAAATTAAATGGTCACCACACGGATTCTTCTTGATTAATAATATTTGTGATTACTCATGCAAAACAGATGTGTGCCTTTGTTTCTGTCATCAACTCTTTGCTGTCCTCTCTCTTTATAGATATATATATATATATATATATATATATATATATATATGTGTGTGTACGTGCAACCTGAAACCACAATGCCAGTGCACATGACCTTGCTGGGTAGCGAATGGAAAGCCCCAAGCTGTGCAACCCTTGCCCAACAGTTTTCTCTTGGCCTCTTTTCATCTTATTCATCAGCATTCACAGACCGACACACACACTCTCACACCTATTAACCAACACACATACCTGCAAACATTGTTTTACAAAGCAGCATTATGTCATGGTTTGAGTAAGCACAACTGCACGCAGCATGTGCCCTGTCAAAGGATGTCATTTAAATATTAGAGGCGGACTGAAGAATAATCCGCTCGACCATCAGAGTTTGTCAGTTTTTCAAGATTATTATCAGTTTTTTCATCGCAGAGTGGTTCGTATTCAGGAACTTAATTTTTGCTTCCCTTTTATGGCTCCGATGGAAATATTTTGTTAGTTTAAACCAGCAGAGTTTTGTTGCAAGGCCTGTCATATTTCTTTGTAAAGAATGTGCAGTAGCTACATCAGAGGAGAGTCATAGAGTTGTGCAGATACAGCCTACAGCTTCGTGTTTTAAATCCAAATATTACAACACTGTGATGTTTACAATATAGTCATGCCATGTTGTTTTAAGACATGCGCTGTTATTAGAAGTGTATCTTTAACTTGATCCCTCATCTAGCATTGTTCAATGTTAAACATGAAGGTTCAAGTTAAAAAAATCTGCAAATTAGTGGAAAATGTTGGTTTTCAAAGTGATTCTGTCATAAAAAAACTGACATGATGTGAGAACGAGGCCTCGGTCAATTCAGCCTGCTGTTTAAAGTTCTCAGTAATTATTTACTTCTTTAATGAAACAAGCTTAATGAAGTGTTGACTATTTCCAGTTTTCAAAATGACTGTTTACATAGAGTTAAATAGAACACAAGTGGATTTAAATATTTAAATGTCTTAGTGGGGTGATGTAACAGTTCTAACATCTGATCATCCCTCAGTCAGACCCAGAATCAGAAGCCAAATTTCTTCATAATCTTGTAAAGCGGTTTGAAGCTACTGTAAATTTTTTAGGCTTTTAAGTTGTTTTCCAAGTAAAAAAAACAACAAAAAATGTTAAAAACCTGTAAAAATATTGATCAGGACAAAGTTTTGCTTATTAGGGATAATTTAAAACTTTTACACGGTTTTTGACTCTTCAAATTCTACTCTGCATTTATATTATATTCATATGTTAAATTAGTAAAAATTACTTAGTTTTACATAAAAATGTCTCCTAAATGACTAAATGTAAGAAGGACCAGTATCAGTGGATAGTCATGAGTTTTCCCATCATAACTGGCCTGTTTGGTGATGCCAGGCTCCAACAAACAGGCGATCTTTTCAGACAGAGTAGGGATTTGAACCGTTGACCTTACCAGATGGCCTGCTCTACCTCCTGTCTGTTGCGGTCATAGTTTAACATTTATATGTTAAATATATGTTTTCAGATACTCGACAGTAGGGGTGTCGGTATACAAAAGTCATGGTTCGGTACGTATCTCGGTTTTGAGTTCACGGTTCGGTTCATTTTTGGTACAGTAAGTGGAAAAAAAAAAAAAACGTAATTGCTTTTTTTTTTAATTTTCAACTTTTGCAAACCACAGTTTATATATTTTCTTACAAAAATGAAACATTAAAAAATAAGAAAACATATAAAAATAGAATTAAAAAATAGAATACAGCTTAACTTCCCAAACAGGAGACCTAAAGGAGGGTGTTCAAGCTCCGGCTTGTTTACATCAGCCATGACGTCTGCTAGAGAAAAAAAAACCTCACGTGGGAGTCATGTGCTGACAACAAACGTCCAGTCCGCAACTGAAGATGCTCCGCGCCCAAAACAAGCCTGTTAACTAGCTGTAATCGGAGAAGTGAACACCTGCATCATACCAACAGTCCAGTACCGAAACGATTCGAGTGCGTGTTCTGTTGCACCCCTCTGCTCGTGTATTTTAGGGTTAGGGTTCCACGTGTTTGCGCAGTTCCGCTGTGCGTCACGCAATACAGCGTCCGTGTGGAACACCCCCCCCCCCCTCGAAACTTACTTCCGCTGCGCTTAATATCACACTAAAAATAAGTGTATGATAAAAATGAACCGAAACGGTACGCAAGTGGACCGAACCGAACGAACCGAACCGAACGGTTCAACATATTCCCGTGAACCATTACACCCCTACTCGACAGTAATTAGCCCTGCTATGTGGAAAGAATGTAGATTTAAATTAATCATGTAATATTTTTGAAAAAAAAAAAAAGAAGTACAATTCTCCTCTAAACCACTTTAACATAAAAGTTTGGAGTTTTTAACCAAGCAAATAATCTGCAAATCACTTACTTTTTTCCTTAATGGGTTTTTCAATTGCACTTTTTGACATTCCACTAATTAATGCTGGTTTTGTTTTGTTTTCCTCAGCTTTATTTTGATTCACTTCCTTCTTTCTGGGCAGCGTTTCAGGACAGTTTCCATTACAGATCCTGGCACAGCGAACATTTATTCATTATCCATCCTCTCAGTTTCACTTCAAAACTATCAGTGACACTTTTTTAATGCTAAACCCAGAGAGGATTTATCTTTGTGTTATCACTCGGGTCTGCTCCAGCTTGAACTGGTTTATTGTGGTTCAGAATGTTAATGTAAGTGATGATAAAATCAGGTTTTTATTTCACACCCCAAATACAACAAATCCACAGAGGAAGGATAAGATACCTCTGAACAAGTCTGTGTTTAAAGAAAAGTGTTAGGAAGATCACATTTATTATTCTTCCTCCACATCAGCACAGTTACTGGACACACAACGCATCCTTAACTGACCATTACACACACACACACACACCCATAACTGACACAAGCTCACAGCTACATGTGTGAATTTGTTGCTTCTACACGCCAAACTGTACATGCAACACATGTTTCAGCTTTGAGCAAGAAAAATAAACTTTACCCAACCTAGATATAACAAATTCTACAATTTACAGTTTAATGGAGAGCACTGTGTCATGACAATAACTTGAGTTAAGGACAGAATGTCTTGTCCCCACACGTCTTGTCTAAGTGTGAAAATACTGTCATTGATAATTCAGTCATTGCTGCCAAAAACGAATCTGTTGAAATACTTGGAAGTTTAGCCACAGAAGTGTACGTGTGCACATGTTCACACTCGACTCACCACTTCACACAATCACATGATCTCCTGTCTGTTTCTCAGTAAGCGGTTCTGTTTCTGCAGGTTGTTTTTAAGCATCAGATATTTCAGCATCAGCGCCAGGTGTTAACTCAAAACAAAACCAAGTTCTGCGTACTGTGTCATACAGGAATCAGGGCCAAAAAAAATCTATGTACAAAGTTGTACTCTCAGTTTTGAGAGTGGACGTTTCTCAACAGATTCAGTAAAATTGAAGCTCTGTGGAAGCTTGTGAAAAGTGAAGATGTGACAGGAAGTGAAGGCGGAGGAGATCCCACAGGGACTCTGATCGAGGACATTGTGACATACATCCCAGATCATTTTTCTGCCAGGACGTCCTGACATTTATTTATAAATCAGAGATAATGACATGTTAGAGTCATCTTTTTATTATATTGTTGATGAATATTGTTTGCAGTTAGTGCATGTAGTGGAAGTTAAATTTCCTTGTACAAAGTCAAAGCACACAACAAACTATTGATGTCTTTCTAATAAAATCAACATCTATTTTCTGCAGTTTAAGTTATAGATAGGGCTGTAATGATACACTGATGTATCGATGTATCACTATACAGGGAGCAGTATTGTATCGTGAGGCAACTATTAAAAATACATGAATCTTTATTAAATAACTTTAGTTACATATTTCTAAGTAAGAATTAAATTTTGTGACATATTAGTTTTGCTAATAAAATACTACAATCTGATGTAAAAGTGAATGAGTGAGTTTGTTTCACCCATTGTCATAGAATGTAACAAAATAAATATTATTCAGAGAGTTTTGTTTTGTTAAAAAATGCAAAACAAAGAAAAGTTTTAATGTATTATCATGAGCAATGCATTGAGATACGTATCATATCGTGGGATAATGTATCGTTACAGCCTTGGTTACAGAAACTCTTCTCTTAGATTTTAAAACAAAGGCCAGCTTTTACTCTCCTCATGCATCAAGTGAGCTTTGATCTCCAGTGATGCTGATGTCAGCTCATCGGTTTTCATTTCCTTTACCTTCTCTGCTTAGTTCTGCCTAAAATCTGCATTTATGACCATTCGTCTCCATTTCGTGATTTTTTTTTTTTCTATTTTTTTACTGATTCCAAAATGACAGTATTTTTCACTCTTCCCACCAGACAGATGATGCTGTTGTACAGATGTTTTTCACCTAATTTTTAGTGGTCATGATAATCTGACGAGCTCTTTGCTTTTGCTGTAGAAGAATTAATTTAATGCATATTTTAAACAGTATGCACGTTCTAACATTTTAACCCTTTCATGCAGAGTGTTCGCTACAGTGTGCAGCTATTCAAAAGCTGTTCTCTGGTACGTGTGGGTGTTTTTGGTTTGTTTGCACATGCCACACATTAAGAGTGTGTCACTACATATACTGACACCCACTGGTAGAACATATGTATTCTTATAGTATTATAAAAATATTTTCAGAATGAAATAAAAAATCTAATTGTTTTTGTTAAACACTTATTTCATAGTGTAAATGTATTTTATCCACCTGAGCAAACATGAAAACCTTTTTTCAAATTGTATGCTTGTTTTCTTTTTTGAAGTTCACACAAAGTTCAAAACTGTTTTTGATGCCTGAAGATAAAAAGATTCTCAAGAAAAACTTAACTGAGGGTATAATTAAAGCATAAAATGGTTAAAAGTGTTGCCAAAACACTTAAAGGTGCTTGAAGTGATATATAAAATTAAAAAGTATATCATTTTTTGTTGTTTTAACTTCTCTTTTAAAGATTTTTTTAAGGCTTCTTGAGATTATGAGCTTGTGGAACCTTTTTCATGTGCAATCTGTGTTTAAAGGTGCAGAAATTTGGATAAACACTTAAATTATTAGTTATATTTGTGACTGTTATCATTAAAACCTTATACCTTTTATGCACGTATGTCTTTTCCTCTTTATGTTGTCGGGTCTCTTAATCAGCATGCACAAGCAGAGCTCGTTCATTTACGTAGAACTGTTCCCACTTCTGTGAATCTCATGCGTTTTGTCTTAACTTTTTCATATTTAGCTTATATATCAGTTTTTTTTCTGAGAAGTTTGCAAGGAGGGCAGTGCAATAAGTGACACATTTATTCATGTTAGAAGGCTGCGTCTCTAACAGCTTCTGACGGGTTTCCAAGAACACAGTCATCTCTATCAGAGTTAGTAACCCCTCTACGAGTGTGTATGTGTGTGAGTGTTTCCCACATCCTCTGTGATGCCACAGATAGAGTTTATTTTGAATGTGATCAGCTCTAGTGATCTCCAGGCTGCACACAGTCCCCGACTGTTCACGTACCATCAGCTAGTGCAATCAAAGGTTGCAGCCAGGGTTTTTTTTTTTTTTCTGTTTTCATGCATTTAGAAGATTTTATTTGACTTTAAAGGTGCAGATGTGAAAGATTTAACTGCAAACTGAGCCTGAAACCTTTTCACAGATAATAGATAAACACTGTTGATCCTGATCACAACCTTTCTAAAAATGCTTGTGCAGTTTTCAGAATCAAGATTATTTTTAAAAGTTTCTATTTTTATGCATTTTTAATGCTTTATTTTCTATCACAGCTGCTGTTTGTGGATATAATCATGTTCTGTCTTGCTGTTATAATGTTTTAGATCTAAAGTTTCCCTCTAATGAAAAACCCACAACATAAAACAGGAGGGAGCTGGAAACCTTTTTATACCAACTTTGAAGGGCGGTGTCATGTGTTTATCTGCATGACACAAGCAGCAGGTGGTGTGGTCTGCCAGCCGAGTGGAAAGGTGAAAACAATGCCAGCTGCTGCAGTTAGTTGTTTTTAGATGCTGCTATTGAAGTTGAATGAACACGAGCAAAAAAGGGACACACTGATCTTTACAACCCATCCAGTTTCTGCAGCTTATCCAGAACCGGGTCACCTCTCTCTGCCCTGAAATCTGAGGCAGTCCTTGACCAGCTGTGACCAGTGAGTCCTGGGTCTGCCTAGAGGTCTCCCCCTGGTGGAACAACTCTGGAACACTTACCATGGAAGTTGTATGTAGGGTATCCGGATTAGATGCCCAACAGACTCCTTTTGATGCAGAGGAGGTACCGACTCGACCCTGAGCTCCTCCTAAACGGACAACTTCTTCACCCTGGATGAAGGAAGATCTCTTCATTTGCTTATATGATCTTATTCTTTGGGTCAGTAACCTTCACTCATGACCATAGCTGAGGGTTGGAAAGTAAATCACCTAGCAAATAGTAGGTTTGCCTTTTCACTCAGCTCTCTCTTCACTACTACAGACCAGTCCTGCATGCAGATCACTGCTGCAGCTACTGCCTGTCAATCTCCCTTCTACTGTCACTCATGAAGAAGACCCTGAGGTACCAGCACACCACCCTCATTGTAAACAATGTTGGTGAAGCACCACTTTTCTCCTGAGTCCACAGAGTAGAATAGATTCCAGACTGTCTCCAGTAGATTTGTTCCAACCATCTGGATCAAACTACAGCTGTCTGCTGGTCTCTGATGGTTTCTCCTGCAGGTGGTGGGTCCATGTAGCATGTCTGAGCTGCACCTTGCTGGACCCCATGGGTAAAGGCCTGGCCCCCCCAGGTACTCAACAACAAGCTTGTCCCCTACGGTTGGCAGGGTGATGCCTGGTAACACTAATGTGGAGAAAATAACTTGTTCCTAGTTCTCACAGTCATCAGAACGGTTTCTGATTCACCCAGAACCAGTTTTCTATGGCAGACCCTACCAGGGACCAAACTGCCCCAGACAGCATAGCTTCTGGATCCTTAGGACACACAAAACAAACAAACATAAATATGAGACTGTGGATAATATTGTGTAAAACAATTAGGTTCAAAATATCCCTCAGTACAAAAATACAATGAATATTGATCCATGAAAAGGTTGGAGCACCTTTTGTTAAATACCTAAAACCAGACGTATGTATGTGTGTTTAAATGTTTCCTGACGTGTTAGAACACATCACCAACATGTATTTGACATTTTTAGAAAAGTTTTTTCTCTCAGCAGTAAAATTCCTTGAAATTTTACTGAAACTGGTACAAAAAGCAGCTGCTGAGATTGATTTTTAACATTTGTACATTTCCATAAACAAACATTGTGATTATGTTCGATTTGTTCACAAACATTTAAAACATATTTATTGATGTGAAAAATACAAAACAGTGCAGAAGTAAAGAAAAATATGGATACTGACACAAATCATATCCGTACAGCTGTGATAACACTTGGACATTTGTTGTATTATTTGATTTTTAAAGTTGTTTTATATGGTTTATTGATATATTTTAATAGTTTTAGGGAACTAATGGAGCTCAGGGTCCTGTCATGTCTTAGACTTTATCTACACAAAAGTTATTTTTGATGGTTTTACAGTTCATCCCTGACTGTGCTGACAGCAACAGGCTACATTAAAAGCAGGCGTATCCTTTAAATTTGCAGCACAGCAAGCAGAAGAAATGCATCACTGATCCCGGCCTGAAACCAGGGGAAGTACAGACAGATGTGTTGGTTGCTGTGATTGAGGTCATGGCCTCCTCTCATGGGTGGCGCTCAAAGTCTTTTAAATTTCTCTATGCATATTTTTGTCATGTAACCTCATGCACCGTTTCCAAAAAATCATCTCCAGAGATCACGTTTAGTAACCCTGCAGAGTCTTATAGAAACACAAACACACATTCATGCAGACGTGCACCCAGGACATCGTTGGCTTCGATGACCCTCGGAGGGATAGAGGAATGTTGAGTGTCAGTCAGTTGCCGTGGCAACGGCCTTGAGAAAGGGACCCTGGGAAGATCGTTTTGGACTCCAAACATCCTGTGTGTCACCCGTGTGTGTGGGTGTGTGTTCTCGAACTGTAGCCGTGTCTGTGACTCTGTGGGTGAGAGGTTGCATAGTTGCATCTGTGGACGATTCTCTGTTTGTTTGTGCGTTGCAGCCATCGAGTGTTTACGCCTGCCGTGTAAACCTGTGTGAACCAGTTGTTGCAGCCTTTCCTTTTGGTTTATTCGGTTTTATTTTGTCTCTCATTTTGGCAGCGATTGTTCTTATTATTCTGTGTCTGAATCTTTTTTTATTTTTTTGATATCTAAAGAACATTAAGCTCCATTTACTCTAAAGTCTTTTGAAAACGTGTGAACTCTTAACATGTCTCCTGACTCAGCATTTAGAAACAGATAATAAACTTTAAGTACTAATCTAAATAAAGTTGCCTAATTTATGTAACATAATAATAAAAAAAACCACAAGATCACCCTAAAGGCATTAGATAAAACTACACATTAATCAGGGATGCTGATGGAGTCTCGGTTGATTTATAGTAAATATGATTTAAATACCAGGATGTAGGTTGTTTTCACGGTTGCATATCTGTGTTTCACATTCATCATATTTATCTGTGTTTGAAGTGGAAACGTAGTAGTGAAACCTGAGTCAATCTGAACAGGCAGGTTCATATAATTACAGCCACAGTTCTCTGTCAGGTGTTACACTGGGTTTCATTCAAATCCATCAAAACAAACTGCAGCATATACTCAGATTTAAATCTACAAGTTGTTTCCAAATGAGCAGAGACTCCTTACTCATGAGTTTCTGCATCACTTTTCATCTGACATGCTTGTAAACAAACATGTAAAATCTCAATAAGGTGTTACAGAACACAGTGTGCAGCAATAGATGTGCTGTCAAGTTCAACTAGCCCCTTGTGATGAAACCGATTCACAGAAATTAGGAGAGTTGTTTTGTTGCTCAACTTGTTTCACAGCTGATGTTTTTTCTTTTTTCAAATAGTTCCTCAAAGAAGCTCTTATTAGTCAAAAACTCATTCACATTCTCACAATGAATCCCACTCAATGAGTCACTCAGCTGATGCTCACCGACGCTCACGCAGATCGAGAGTAGCTGATCTCATTAGCTGTCACACATCCGGAGACGCTTCGACTCACATTCTGTAAAATTCTGCTGCAACTGGGATTTTTCTGCTGCTCAAATAAGAATCAGTTGTTTTGAAAACTGTTTAAAAATAAATAAAGTGGCGTACTCTTCTGTAAGAAGTTTTGTTTGAGTAAATTGCAGTGATCAAAAGGTGAAACTTTGTAGTTCTTGTTGTTTAATAGAATAATAAAATGCAGAGAACATTATATTGTTGCATAACGCCCTCTGCAGAGTTCAATCAATATAACCATTAGTGTCATGTAACATCCTTTATCCAGTGTAGCAGAGTACGTAAGGTGCATGCAGATTTCCAACAGTGGGTTTAAGCAGGACAATCAAAATAGTTTTATTTATCAAAAAGTATCATCACAAATCAGAAAGCAGCTATAAAACTGATGTAGAAAAGAGTTGCTGGAGTCAGTAACCAGTACTTTTACTGCAGTCACAGGAAATGAGGTCTTTTTTGTACCTTATTAACTCACAATCTTCTGGTTTATCTGTTTTTCTTTCTGCAAAGAGTCATAAAAGTGTTTAACTAGAATCTGAAGAAGCACAAACACGTTCCTCTGAACACCCGGGGCTAATATTCAGCTGTGGTTGTATTTTTTTTTTTTGGCAGTTCATTCACTGACTCAGAAATCACTAAATGAGTCACATCCCCTCGTTTCTGCGTCATTATGTCTCTTATTGATAATATTAGACTCTGCGGTTTAAACACAAGCTTTGCAACTTACAAGGAATGACATAAATCTGTTCTTTTGATGTGTGTGTGCACCCTGGCTGTTTTTATGAGTGTGTAGGATTAACATAGACATTCCTCAGGCTCACACACTGTCACATAGAGTCAAACTCATCCGGTGCACAAAGCCCTGGAATCTGCCCTTTTTTCTTCTGCTCTCCATCCCTCCCTCTCTCCCACCCAACACGTCTTTCACTGTCTCGTCTGTTTCCTTTTGCTGCTGCTGCTCTGTCACGCTGCTCGCCTCCTTCATTTCTGGCTTTTTTTCTCCTCTGTTCTGATTTGTTGCATGTGTTTGACCCACAGCGTTTGTCAGATTCAGCTGTGTTTGTTTAGAAGTTCAGTGCCAGTCACATTAATGATTAATGATGTTACAGGATGCTGCATTTTAGACTGGATGAACGTGCCAGTTTTAGGTTTTTCTCCTGAGTTGTACATGTAATATTTTATGACACGCATGTAACTAGATAGATAGATAGATAGATAGATAGATAGATAGATAGATAGATAGATAGATAGATAGATAGATAGATAGATAGATAGATAGATAGATAGATAGATAGATAGATAGATAGATAGATAGATAGATAGATAGATTAATGAAAACATCTGGATTCCCCTGTAAAAACCTACGCAGCCATGACTGTGTTTACTGTAAACATTATAAAAACCCAGTGAAAAGGATTTTTAGAGTTCTGAGATCAAGTATTAAACATTTGTTTTTGCTAATAAAGCTGATAAATTCAACACTAGTTTTGAGACTTAGTAACAGCTGACTGTCTTTGTCTCCAGATGTTTCAATCAGCTGTCACCTCAACGGCAAGGAACCTTGCCTACCGAGGCAGTGCCTTGGTAGAGGTGTCTTGCTTACGAGGACACTGGAACAGACTTACGTCCCGCCCATCACCCATGGAGCTAGAAATGTTAATAAAATCAAATAAATGTGCAAGCGAGTTAATACCATCTAACCACCGAAGCTGCAACCAGCCAACCATATAACTGCTTTGGATAAAAAATAAAAAAACATTTTAAATAAAAGTCCGATAGCAACAATCAGTTGCTATCGGAAAATACCGCAATGTATTCTGGGAAATTTGTGACCGAGGGAAGGCATCAAGGCACATTCCATGTACCCTTGGTATGTTAGCTAAACAGCGGGCAAACCGAGGACAGATGCCTCGATAGCACATGAACATTGGAACACACCTTGGCGGGTCCCGATGACGTATCTCCTAGGCAACCGGGGCGGGACCAAGGCATCAAGGCAAGGTTCCTTGGCTTTGAGAAACACACCTTGTCTTTGTTCCAGATGATGTTTCTGACCCAGAATGCCACAGATCTTTATACATGGCTGACCAAGTCAATCAGCTGTGTGTCCTGATGCTGGTGGCTGTTTTAAAAGCTTTTTGTGTCTGTGTTGATGTTAAAGTCAAAAAGCAGATGTTTGGTTTCCTGCACTTCTGGAATGTTAGTTTACCTGCCTATCATGTGATTATTACAAGTCAGACAGGCAACAGCATGAATAAACACTTGGACCCTCATATTTATTATCCTCTCTGTGTTTTCCAGTCATTCAGTCCCAAACTGACGACTCCGTGCTCGGATATCCAAGAAGTCCGGCGCTGCAACCGACTGGAGATGCCCGACAACTTAAACACTTTTGTTTTAAAGGTACGGATCACACAGGTTCAGCAACACAAGAAAAATGCACGTTGTTGTGAGTGCGTGCACGTCTGCTTTCTTTTGCACATAGATAGAGTACATTTGTGTGATGTGTGTTTTATTTCTGCAGGTTAATCGAGGTAGTCTGATATTTGAGACAGACAACGACCAGCAGGTGAGCTCCTGGACCACAGAGCTGAAAGAATGCATCAGCAACAGGTGAGAAACACCTACATGTAATACAAACTCATCATACTGAGTTACTGGTTCAGTCTTTGTGTCTGTTTCATGTAAATAAAACACAAATCCATCATGGAGGGCTGAGGATGTAAACAGAAAAGTTTGGAGAACTTTCATAGAAAATAATTTTCAGGTTGTTTTTTTTCCCAGAAACTGCAAAATGTTTGACATGAGAAGAATTCTTTACTGTGAAAAGTTTATTGCATCATCATCATCATTAAATATTTAATTGTTCACTAAGACTCATCAGATGTGTTTGTTTAACTTTGAGAAGTAAAACACAAAGTCTTCCATCATTTCTTTATATTTTCCTTCTGAACAGTCAACATTTTTTTATCATATTTTAACAAATTCTAGAACATGAATTCTTTAGCGTGAGCTGATTATGGGCAGCCATCTTTAATTTATCACATCTATTCAGTCTGAGTCTAAGAGGGAGAGTTTTTTGGAGTTTCTCTGCACTGCACACCATGTGACCTCTGAGTGACCTCACTGGGATGTCCACATCTCTTTCTACTGTCATGTGAAGTTGTGTTGATGTCTGAATTGTGTCCATCTTTACTTTTATGATGAAAACATTATTTTTCTAATAATCCAAAATGTGGATCATATGGAGCTACATGGCTGCGCTCAGTACGCTTCCTGTCAGGGGGTTTGAGTATAAATACTGAACTGATTGGTGAGTCAAATCTTGATGAAACTATGATTCTTCATGTCAAGATTACAAAGACCAACGAAAGGCAAAGAGTTCTAGGTGGGACGTCAGTGAGAAAGTGTGACGTTGAAGACACTTTCCCTTCAGATGTGGTCGGACATGGTGGGTGTTGTTCGCCACCTCTAATCCTTGAAGATTTGCTGACTGACTGAAACATCCTCAATAAGAGAGAAAAATGCTGCAAAGATTGAAGAACAAAAACATAAACACGCTCAGTGAGGAAAAAGGAGACGCGTCTTCCTGTTATTCACACAAAGCAACACAAAGTCAAGTCAGCATTTACACAGGAGTTTCTCTGACTTCCCTTTTTAACCTTCCCTTTCTCATTTGTTCAATTACACACACCATCTGTGTGTGTGTGTGTGTGTGTGTGTGTGTGTGTGTGTGTGTGTGTGTGTGTGTGTGGGTTTGTTTTTCTGACCTGCTGAGGACCCGTTTCCTGACTTTTACTATCTTTCTGGGGTCCGAGGGTTCTTGTGGGGACCGAAGCCTGGTCCCCATGAGGGGGACTCCCCTTTTTAGGGTTAGGGGTTAGGTTTATAGGTATGGTGTGAATAGAGTTTTAGTTAGTCTTAGGGTTAGTTATAGATCAGTAATGGTTAAGGTTAGTAAAAGGGTTTGGGTTAGGCATAAATCTAGTTACTAAAATCAATGGAAGTCAATGGACGGTCCCCATAAGGATAACAAAACACACTCGTGTGTGTGTGTGTGTGTGTGTGTGTGTGTGAGCAGTGAAACAGAAGAACAGTGCGTCTTAGTTTAGATCTGATCTGGTGAACTGGACTGACTTCCTGTCTCTGCTCCATGTCTTTGTGCTCCCTCAGCCTGCTGCTTCCTCAACGTTCACTAGACCCACACACACACACACACACACACACACACACACGCACAGACAGATGTACGTTTTCTGGTCCCCAGTGGGATAAAATGTTCCTCAGACTAAGAAACTTCATCATCTCGTTGGTGTTAAACTCTGTTTTATGTGTCAAACTCATTCTAAATGATCTTAAAACAAAATACTCAAAATAAAAACCTGACGCCTGCCTGAGCCGTGTCTTTAAATCTACACTGTAGCTTCTGTTTTTAACCTTACTGCTGACCTTAAAACTGTAACCATAATTTCACCCTTTAACGGGCCTTTGAAGGAGGCGTGTCAGACACTAAACCGAAGCAGAGAAGAAGAAGGAGCTGATGTCTGACAAGCAGCAGATTCAGTGTACAAATAATTGTTATGATGTCGTCCCTCAGGTCAGGCAGCACCGATCTGGAGTCCCCCCTCGCTCCAGCTGACATCTCTGCTCCAGCCAATCAGAGGAGTTCAGAGTCAGGAAGTCAAAGTGAGTAGTGGGACGAGGTGAGACGACCTCCACCAGTCAGGGTTCATCCATATGGATTGTTTTCTGTGCTGCTAAGAGCAAATGTAGCTAAACTAAAGACAGAAAACTCCTCAGACGTGTTTAACAGATGAATATTCTGTTTGTCTCTTCAGGTCCCGTCACTTTCACCTCCCCAGAGCAGCTCATCCAGAAGGCTGATCACTTTCTGCTTTCATACCCCTGGTTTCATGGGCCCATCTCCCGCCTTAAGGCAGCCCACCTGGTCCAGAGTTCTGGACCCGAAGGTCACGGAGTGTTTCTGGTCCGACAGAGTGAGACACGACGAGGAGACTACGTGCTGACGTTTAACTACCAGGGAAAGGCAAAGGTATGTCTCTGCATCCACTCTGCAGCCATGCTGATGGGCGGGACTAAAACAGACCAATCAGAGCTCAGTATTGCTCTTCTTGAGATTAAACCTGTGTGTTTTTATTTTCCCTGCAGCACCTGCGCCTCTCTCTAACTGAATGGGGTCAATGCAGGGTGCAGCACCTGCGCTTTCCCTCCGTCATGGACATGCTCAGTCACTTCCGCCTTTTCCCCATCCCGCTGGAGTGCGGAGCAGCCGGTGCTGTCACGCTGTCCAGCTTTGTGGTAGCGGGCCCCAGCCCCCCATCACAGGGTGAGACCCCCCCCATAATTAACATTTAAACTCTTTATACAGTAACTACTAAACACAAAGCTGAGAGTTTCTAGTTGGTGCTAAATATTTCCTTCAGATCAGTCACTCTCAGTCCTGCCAAATATTTTCCTTTAGTGAGATGAAACCAAGTGCTTGTTTGGATATTCAGAACATTTTCTGGTTGGATTTGCATCCTGCTGCATCAGCATTTTTATACCGTTTGCTTCCCGCCGTTCATCACCGAACCTGAGAGGATCATTAAGACTGGGAAGGAATCACATCAAATCTTAAATCATTTTCACTCGTGTTGTAATATTCAGTTAATGAGGTTAACGATGTTTTAGGATGATGAGGAAGTTTAAGCAGCAGACTGATGAACAGTGTTTTGGACATTCGGCAGTTTTCTTGTTTATTAATAGCAGCTGTGATGTACCAGGTGTTCACCGCTCGTTTCCTCTCTGTTTTGCAGGTCAGCTCTCAGGCGCTCTCCTCGCTCCGTTCTCCCTCCATCGGTGGAACTCCGAGCCCAGCTTGGCCCACTGCAGTCTGGCTCGCAGCTCCAGTCAGCCGGCCCCCCTCTGCTCCACCTCCTCCTCCAGTCCCGGCTCCGTGTCCCACTTCACCCGCACCGTCCCTGCTCCCGAGGCCACTCCGTCAGGTCCTCCTCCTCTTCGACACACTGAGTCTGTGGGGAGGAGGACTCTGCGCCGTAACCCGCACACTCCCATCATCCCTCAGCGGGACTCAGACTATGAACTGGAGCCTGACCGGGGCCGCAAGCGGGCCATAGACAACCAGTACATGTTGCTCTGATCCGACACGTTCGTGATCAGACAGACGGGATGGAAACCTGATAAAAAACAGACGGATGAACTTGAGGGAACAAGTTTTGGATAAAAGACACAGACAGAACAGCGTGTGTCTCAGACCCTCACAACCTCCTACCAGTGTCCACAGTGAATGTATCTTTGTTTAATAACATGTTCATGATTAATCTTATTTTAATTGATGATCTTTACACCTCAGCAAGAAAAAAAAAACAAAAAGTTTTTTATATCTTTGCTCTGGAGATTTTCATAGAGGTGCACTTGATTTTATTGGATTTTTTTGCCGCAACTTTCAAATCCTTCGAACATCAACTTCTCGCACAAAGTTCCACCTTTTTACAGCAGCGCTCTTTTAGAGCATCTTTACATTATATTCTTCCTCTTTGTGCATTCTTATATATTAAAGTGCACGTCGCTTTGAGTGCACTTTGTAAACGTTGTGTATTTTTTTTCTATACACACAATCTTTTGTAGAAAATGTAAAGAAAAAAAAAAAGAAATACAAAGAGAAGTTTGGTTGGGAGGTTTTTCTAGAAACAGATCCAGATTTTTCATCAGCACCGTCACCTAAAGCTAAACCAGAGAGTCTGTCAGCTGTGGAAGGTTTAAGATAACGAGGTTTGTTTGTCTGATTGATTCAATCCGACGCCGACTTTAAAACTAGTTCCATGAAAATTCTCTTTTTTTTTTTTTTAAATAACCCGAGGTCACATGTTTACTGAGACTGAATAAAAGGAACTGGAGCGACACGATGCTGCTGACTTCCTGCAGCTGTGGACAGCGTTCAGAAACAAGAAGCTGAACTTAGGTCCAGAACAGTAAAACCCTCTCAGTGTTTCAGCTTCTGCTTTACGTTTACATGTCGGTGACACTCAAACAAAAGTTCCGTGTCCTGCTTTTATAAACCACGGTGACACAAACTTCATTTTTAATTTATGAATGAAGTTTTCTCCAGTTTCTTTGATTTTGTGGCAGAAAACGACTCACAGACCAAAAGGTGGTTTTATACTCCGCCGTAAAACCCCTGACCAGCTGAAACCAGCTGAAACCAGCTGAAACGCTCCACTTACTGACCCAAACAGCGACGGGACTGAATCCAATCAGAATATTTGATTCAGTTTGATCGATTTTCCAACAGACTCAAAACCTCTTTTTAAACCAGTTCCACCGTATTTATTTCAACTCTTAAAGGGCTCCTAAATATTGATGGTGACATGATGCAGATCATCAGCAGTGCCTCTTGTTGCTATGACAACATGTCTCCACATGCTTAGGCACCTGTTTTATATATCGGAGGAGAATCGTTATGTTTCTAGCTTTATTTTTCACTCACAGCATTAATTCTCTTTCTTAGAATTTACTTCACAGCAGCTGAAAGCGAAGGACTGTGAGAATAATCTTTTACACTATATGTCATTTATATCTGATCATCTGTATTTTTAAGGATTTTCGCCAACAAAGCTATTCGAAGTATCCAAACGATGGACGAGATGTTTCCTGATGACTCTGCGCGTCGGGGTCTTTTGTCCTCCAGCTGCATGTTTCTGTGCTCTTTTCGTCTGGATTTTTATCAAGAATTAAAATGTGCCTTTAAAAGGTTTAAACCACCAGCACTGACTATAACAAATAACTCAGGTGTGCATTTTATTGCTTAAAGGTGACCATTTTATTGGAACACGTCCAAAAATTCACATTTTTGTAACCAAAGCCTTTATTTTCCATCCAGTGCCTAGTGTGTGTTGTGGTTCCTCTAACAGATGAATCAACATGTGAACCCCTGTCATAAAAATAATCTGTAATTGTTCAAACTCAAGCTTAAGCAGCTGGGAATAACAGGCTAAAATGTGTTTTCTGTCTTTGCTTTAACACTAACTTTAGCTGATAATAGTTTGAACTTGAGTAAACTTGTTTGGTTTAGACTTTATTCTGTCTTACAGTTTCCTGCTACTTCATTTCCTTCTGAATTTTAATCAGCTATGATCATAATATTGCTAATTATTCAGCTTCATCTGCCAAAGTAACTTTTTTAACAATGGTTTTAGTCTTTCTCTTCGATGTTTCATCATGATCAAGACTGACGTCTTTTAAGGGGAACAAAATCAAGGATGTTTTTGGCAAAAGTACGGTTGGTCTTCCTGTCTTCATGTGCTTCATCACATCTCTCATCACTCTGTTTCATTTCTGCTAAAGCAGAGCAACGGTAACAAAAAAAAAAACTATTCCGAGCATCAGTTGGTCTTGTTTCTTTCTGGGAGAATCACTGTACCTTTGCCACAAAGCTGCTGTTGCTTTTCCCCTTTTTACAAAATAAAAGCTCAGGGTGTGATTGTGTAGTGCAATAAAAGAAGGATGCTTCACACCTTTCTGTGTATGTGGGGAAAAAAGTAGTGCCTCCACCTGCTTAATGACAGAAAAAATCAATAAAAGACCCCAGAAAAACATTCTGTTTAGAAGTAAGGCTGCCATGTTTGTTACTTGCAAGAATCGAGTTATTGCTGAAAATCTTTAATCCTTAACATGTGCTGCAGATTCCTTAAGCCCCTCCCATTTCCTTCTATCCCATGTGTTAATTTGAACATGTCCAGTTGATGAATGTAACGTGTTTTCAATACTGTTCATCCTGTTTGTTAACTTCTCACTGTAAATATTCCAACTTCCCGTCTTTCAGACAAACCAAAACAGCTTTGGAAATGTTTCACTGGGTCGGCGTCTCTTTCAGTTCTAAATTATAAGAAATATACATCAACTGTATGTGACTTTTTAAACATAAACGTACCCAAAAATAACCGACTTGTTAGCTGTGTCTTCTTGTTCTGTGTGGTTTTCTTACATCAGTTGTATGAACGTATATAACGTTTGTGTGGCTCCTTCCCTTTCAAATAAATCCTTAAATAAGTAATTTATACTGAAAGGTCTGCTAGCAAGTATTATGTTCACCGACAGTCACTGTTCATCCTCATAAAAACACACAACACAACGTCCAGTTTTTAAAACTTTTTTATTGTTTTTAAATTTTTTTGCTCAGTTTTTTTTATTATTTATATTATCTACAAAGTAAAAGTTTTAACTTAAAAGTTACATAAGGGTCGGGTGAGACGTGGGATCTGATCACCTCAGCCATTATAATTTCATAAATAATGTTTCTCCTGTGCGGGCTGCTGTCAGAGACGTTTGCTAGATTTGATTCATGACGGGGCGTTTCTTTTTAGTTTGGTTAGAAACAAACGCAGAACAGAGCAGCAGCAACAAACAGATTAATACTGTCTAAAAGTTGGAAGATTCTTTTTTTCTCCATTACAAGGTGCAGAGTTCCAGTTACACTGATTACAAATTCTCTCTTTCATGTCTTACTTGGCAATCTGAGACCACTAAAATGCTGTGAGTGTGTTTATGTGTGTGTGTGTGTGTGTTTATGTGTGTGTGTGTGTGTGTTTATGTGTGTGTGTGTGTGTGTTTATGTGTGTGTGTGTGTGTGTTTATGTGTGTGTGTGTGTGTGTTTATGTGTGTGTGTGTGGGGGGCCTGAACAGAAGTGGTCTTGTCAGTTGTAAAACTCTCCTTGTTAAAACGTGTCACTGCATCAACCTGTTAACATTCACTTATTGCCTAGTCTGAGCGGGGGGTGGGGGTGTAGGGGGAGAAGAGCTGACGTGAAGCATGTTGGGTGAGGAAAGTGAGGACAGGGAAGGTTCTCGTCCTCTTCGTCGCCTGCTTAAAAAGGCGCTTGTTAAGAAGCGTGTTGCAGAGCGGGTCCCTCGGCTCGCTGGCGCCCTCTACCTACAGCTGCTGCTGATGGTGAGACTGCACTGCAGGGGCGACACACAACACGCAAAACATCAAAGGATTGTTCCGAGTTAGTGATGAGGATGAATATGACTTGTACATAAACAATGAACCATCATCTTTACTCTTTATCCAACCCGCCTGATTGTAATGAGACACGTTCTGTGTTCTGGTGTTCACGGTTCACCTCAACATTCAGATGTTCCTGTTTACCATGTGAACAGATTTGATATATTCTGATCAATGACAGAGAAACTAGCTTTACCTTTATTATAAGAAAACTACATATTAGCATGTTCTAAACGATTACCCAGCTTGAAATGTTCAATGCTGCTGCCTAATTAATGAGCTTATTTATAGTTAGTTAATAGTTTTAAAAACGTATTTATATATAAAGTATTTATGCTGAGTGAAGGTGTCTAACGATGAATCACCCCCCCCCCCCTTTACTCAACAAATAAACCTTCAGAGAAGATTCCCACCGGGGTCCGTTTACGTTTGCATGACATCGAGTTGCTTCCTGTTTGTTAGATGAATGAATTGATTGGTGGATCCTTCAGCAGCTCCAGGTGGGAACAGACATGTTTATTTGAGGTTAGCGCCTCTGCTAGATCTTTTATTTTTATAAAATGTGTTCAGGATTAAAATAAACTAAGCTAGAACTAATAAATCTCATTTATCGGAATAAATGTGCAGAAAACTGATGAAATTATTTTTTGTCTCATTGATCAGTCGAAGTACCTTGAGGATGTGCCAGGTAGGAGAAATGTGTGGTGGAAGAAACAGGAATGGGGTTCAGGGCAGTCTGGGGCATCGGTGGCTGCGGACCTCCTGGAGGACCCTGAGTGGCCATCAGCATCATTGGCGGGTGGGCGGGGCCCGGGTGGTGAGATGGTACGATTCCGGACTGCATATGAGCCTGGGGGGGGGGTGATAGTAAAAGAGTTTGAACCAAACAGAAGCGTTCACAGCTGAGCAGCAGCTGAGGATTCTGGGAGAATCAAACATGATGAACAATAAATGTTTTAATGGAAGATAATAAAACTCAGTTACATCCAGTAAACTACAGACTGAGGTTTACAGTTCTGCTACTAACGTCTCCTGCTTGTCCTTCATGCTGATGTCCATCAGAGAAAAAACTAAATCTGTTCAAATCCTCTGTTTTTATTTCTGTCCAGATTCAAAACATTCGAGTCCAGCAAACTGAGACGTCTTTGAACCACAACATTCAGAGTCCCAACGTTCTTCAGAGCAGCTACAATCAAATCCTGCAGCTCTGCTGCGACCTGCAAGTCACTGAAACGTCTGCTGGATCTCTGAGTGCTAGAGGTTAGAAACCAGCAGGTTCATATAACCAGGAACATTTTAACATACAAAATACTAGTTTGAATAAAACTGATTCTATTTATGCAATTTTTAGGAACTAAAAATGGTTCTATATAAAAAAAAAAACTCCTCTGAACTCACTGAGCTCAGATACCATGAGATACTGTCAAAATGTGACATTTAAACACACACGAGCCGGTCAGAACTTTGAAGCCGTGTAAATTCAGTGTGCACGGCAGGCCGGAACCTACCTGCTGCATGTGGGCCATGTGGTTTGGGTTGTAGCCATGCGGCACCTGCTGTGGGTGGATATACACCGTCTGCTGGGCGGAGGGGAACGACGCCTGGGGAGACTGTGGGTTGGGCCCCGGCGTCATGGATGGGGGCGTTGGGGCCAAAGCTGAGTACATTTGCTGCTGTGGGGGCTGGCTAGCTAGGTGCAGGGCTACAACACACACACACAGTTACATTTGAGTGTTTGAAAACAGTGCAGCATACAGGTAATGAGGAACAGAGAATCACCTGCTGCCTGCGGGTGCTGAGGGTGCTGGACTGGGCTGGCAGCAGGGTGGCTGGGAGGACCTCCATGCTGTGGAGGACCACCTTGCTGAGCTTGGCCTGTGGGAGTGGCAGAGGGTTGTGGGTGCTGTGCGTGAGGGTGTAAGGTGGCGGTGGGGTGGGGGTACTGCTGAGGCATCGGCCCTGGAGACACTGGAACACGAAACAAACACACGTAACATTAACAGCATGTTTATGCGGGCTCCTTGCTAGCAGCAGCGCTAACGGCTGGAGATCACGTACCATACATGGTGTGTGTCTGCTCTGGGTACTGTGCAGTTGAGGAAGAGACCAGACTAGGTTGACCATGTGTGGGAGGAGCCATCATCCTGGCACTTCCCTGCATCACTGGACTGAACACATGCTGTGCCTGCAGAACGTTTCACACACATGATGTTAATAACAGCAGTAATGAGAACAGCCTTCCTCCATCAGCTGGTTTCCTGTTAGCGACAGCGTGGCGGCGGTGTACCTGGGACTGGTAGTGTGGCATCTGCTGAACGAGTGGCTGACTGGTGAACTGCTGCGGGCTGCAGGTGAAGTACTGAGCAGAGTAAGCCTGACTCGGTGCTACAATGGGAGGTCCTGCTGCGGTCACTGGGTGCATTATGGTGGGCGTTCCAGGCGGGTGGTGCTGGTCAGACCTCTGCTGGGGCATGCTGGGTACTAAACAGATGGGGAAGATGATTATCATCCAGAGAAACTAAACAAATCAGCAGCAGTTTGTTTTTTTGGGGGGTGGGGGGGGGCACAGTTTCTATTTAACCCATTAGCGTTTTTACCTCTTGTTGGCAGTATGTTACATATTTCTGGGTCAAAACTGCCCTTTTTGACACTATGTCCATATTACACATTTATATTTAAAAGGGACTAGCTGAGGAAGGTTCTGGAGTTTTTCTGAACGATCGCTCTGTTCTAGATCGAACCCTGCTGTGTACCTGCTTTGTGTATGCGAGTGAGCCATCTTCCTTGAGAGAAGATCTTTGGTTAAGTCGCGCTGATTCGGAGGGAAGTGAACAGACGTAACGGAACAACTGTTTTTTGTAGAGTTGCTCTCAAACCAGTTAATAACAACAACAAACAGAAAACACAACAAGTCCTGCTTCTTCCATGTCGATTCTTTTTGATATTTTTCTGCTGCTTTTATCTGTGTGATGCTACTCCCTGCTGAAACTGCCCTGATGCACTCTGAAAGAAAAATAATGTAATGTAACTCACCATCACAGAGCCATCATCTTGAACAAAAACAATCCTTTTATGTCCAGTTAATGTACTCCAACAAAGTCGTCTTCCTCAATCCAATTCTCCTGCTAAAAACTTTTGTAAATTCCTTTCTTGTGTGTATTTCTCTGAATGTTTACATCATGACTACCAGTTAACACACGATTCTTCTTCTTGATAATCATTCACGACTAGCAAACAAGGAATTAGTGCGTTACTGCCACCAACTTGCTTGATATAATCTCTGCATAGATCTGCATTTAGTTTGATAAACTGATCTCAACCTCCATGTTCTTCTGGTATTCAGTTGTTAAACAGCCAGCCAGCTTGCCTATAGCTTTTCTAATGCATATGAATGTGGATGAGGTACAGCTCCCACATCACACTTCTGAGATGGGCCCATCATGGACGGGTCTGATGCGTGAATGGGCGGGCTTGGCCCGCCCTTGACGCCGGGCCTGCGTCCAGACTTCCTGGTTCCATAACGAATCACATGTGAGTCTGCAAGGCTGCCAAGTCTTCAACACAAGCAGCTGGAATTCCACAACGAGCAGCAGCAAGAAGTAAGAAACCACCACATCCTTCTAACTGAGCATTCGAACTGCATGTGATGGGGCGTTCAAATGCACTTAGGAAAACTCAATGCTGAACAAATAGGTCTTCAGATATTCCCAAAAATTGAACAAATACAAGAGGATCAACATCAAAACTGGCAACCCAACAGAAAAATCGGGTGTGTGTGTGTGTGTGTGTATGTGTGTGTGTGAGTGTCTGAGAACAGACGTTTTTAACAAGGTCTAATTCTTACATAGTGTACCTTTAAAGGTGGCAGGAAAATCTTTTAGACAACATGTCCCGGTAAACGAAGCCAAAACAACGTCTCAAGTTTCCCTGAATGTATCACATTGTATATTTATGCCAAATCTTTGATTACAGAATGCAGGCGGGTGCTGATTCATATCTGTTTACACCAGTTCCAGTGTCACTGGTACCAGGAAACACTTAAGGGACCGTATATTACAGTGTATATATATTATACAATACTTTATTTTCTACCCCTGAACAACAGGTAATGTAACAAAGTGAGGAAGAGAAAGCAGCAATTATTCTCACCTTTACCTGGTCTGTAGGGTTTCGACTGGCTGACCGTCATATGGGGCATCTGAACCTGGTACACAGTTGGAGACTGGAGGGAAGAAGGTGTCGAGGGCAAGAAAAACTGTTTAACCTCCATCTTTCAAGTAAAAACTTGATCAACATCAAACAAATGAACTGAAAATAGGTAAACTTATGCTCATTCCAAACACCCATCTGGTTTTCAGCTGATGAGTATTTTATCTAATACAGAATATTTATGTTAAAAACACGTGTAGAGTTGATTCTTACCTGGGGCTGCATGCATTCTCTGTCTACTGTCATGTTTAAAAACCTGATCGGAACCCTGACATTCCCATTTCACCTCTATGATTTCTTCACTATATACAACATGCATCTGTGTCAGAATACGTAGTGCAGGAAAAACAAACCAAAATAAATAAAAAGCTGAAAAACCTTTTAGCTAACAACAACAAGTTGTTTGGTAAACGGAGGAAAACCAACAGAAACAGGATGATGTTATATGCGCATCTATGGCAGCAGTTTTAAATGAATTGCAATAAGAAGTTGGCAAACCAACATCTGATGACATTAATTCAACAAGCAAGCAAAACATCTCAGTACTGGTTGGGCTTAAAAATAAAAAGAAGAATTAAAAAACAAAAGTAGAAATCTTAGAAAAAGACACAAACCTTCCATATTATGCTTTTCTAATGGAGCAAGAGAGAGAGGAGGAGGGGGAGAAAAGGGAAGAAGAACCACTCTTTAGTTGTTATTGTTTACACGTGTCGGATGTTGGATCACCAAGTTTTTCTTAAAGCAACACAAACATGTTACAGCTTTCATTAAAATACGCAGATCTAATTTAAAGGGACTCTGAGAATATTTCATTTCTTATAATTGGACAAAAATACTTTGAACATTCTGTAAATAAACCAAATGTTCACAAGAAAAATATTTTAAAACACAGAAAAGTGTAAAAATCAGTTTTTAGGAAGCAAAGAGAGAGATTGATCAAACACATAAACAACAAGAGACCAGAAGTGTCACATGAGGGGCCTGAAACTTTGTTAAGGATTATAATGGTGCGTTCACACCGAACGCGTTTGAAGCGACCAAAAAGCGTCGGTCGCGCGTAGCTGGTCGCTTGAACATTAACACCTTGAAGTGAGTCCAACGCAAACTGGTCGCGCTTCAAAATATGTAATTTGGACGCGCGTGAAGCGGAAATACACAACTTGTGGAAGGAAGTGGTGCCAGACGGTATTTTTGCATGATGGCAGCTGTTAATCTAGCGTTTGAAGACAGAGTCTCTCTTCTCTATGTATAGTGGAGAGCAGAGCAGCGGGACAGTAGTCGGGCTTGCTGGCTTTTGCGCGGCTTCGCTGGATCAGTCAAAACTTTCAAAGGGGAAATGAACTTAGCAGGTTGTCTGATCTGCTCACTTATATTCCTCTAAGCTAGGTCCTTTATATTTCTGTCTCTGTATAGAAAACAGCTGGTATCGTATATCTCCAGGTGATTATCTACAGCGTTTATCAATCGTTCCTCCATGTTGAATGAAGACTGAATGGCTTTGGCTGAACCTGCCCTGTGAACTGGCTCAGAGTATGATGTCACCAGGCTACTGATTGGTTGACAAAGTGCGACTTAATGCTGGAGTCCAAATTTCTCTAACTCCAGCGTCAGGTGCGACTGCACAAAACGCACCACATAAAATTCAGCACATATTTTCGGTCGCACCTCAAGTGCCTGATTCAAGCGAATTGGTCATACGAATCAGGCAGAAAAGCGTTTTCAAGCGTTGCGGGACCCCCAGTCGCGCGTCATCGCTTTTCTACATTGACTTTACATGTAAACCTGACGCTCTGGTCACTTCAAATGCGTTTGGTGTGAACGCACCGTTACACTGGTGGTTATGGAAAAGTGTCATGGCACGTTTAGCCACACAGGTGTGTCTCTCACCTGGACTCCAGGGCTCACAGGGGTGAGCGGGTAGATCTGAGGGAAGCAGACAGTTTGGCTGTAAACAGCTTGAGGTTGCTGAACTACGATGGAGGGGCTGGGCTGACCCTGAGGCCGAGGAGGCGTCGGGGTGTTGGCTGGTTTAGGCTGATGATGATTATTAAACAGAGAAAAGACAAAAAGAGGATTTTTAAAACAATCAAGGTTTATTATTTTTGGTATCTGTACTGCTGTGTCATACTGACCTGTGCATTAAATCTGGGTTTGAACTCATTAGCATTTGGGTTGAGGGTTGATTTTCTTACTTGACTGCAGAAGGAGAACAAACAGTGAAGAGTTGAACATTTTAAGGATGGATTTGTTGCTTCAGTGTTTTAAAACAGTAACATTCAGTCTCCACTCACTCCTGAACTGCTTCCTTTTTCTCCTCCTTTTCTTCATGCTTGGGTCCACTGAACGTAGTCATGGCCGATGTCTGAACTCCTTGTGATGTCACATCCAGCCCCGCCCTCTTCTGATCTGGAGCTGAAGGAGATGGAGACAGTGCGGCGGGGCTGCCGGGCTTGCTGCTGTTTGTGGTGGTACTGGAGGGAGCAGGAGAAGCTCCAGAGGCACCAGCAGGATGAACAACACCGTTTTCAGAACTGTTCCGTCCCACGCTGGAGGTTTTGTCCAGGGGAAGGTCTTTTGGCTTGTCTGATGAGTCTCTTGGAGACTTAGTCATCATCTGCTCAAACGCAGCATCTGGATTTGAACTGGGCTGCAACTGGAACAGATGAATGGGAAAGAATAAGACGTGTTAGCGGTGCCTCGCCGAGTTGAATGATTAGTGTTATTTGTCTTACAACAGATGGATACTTACTCTAAAATCTTCACTAAACTTCTTCAAATTATCTATCTGTTTTCTGTGATCTGGTGCCATGGAAGGGGGTCCTGTGAGCAGAGAAAATTTAACTTAAAAATATGATAAAATGATCAAACTTCACAGCCCTCTGACATCTGAATCTTAAACATTAGACTAAATGAGGTTTACCTTTACAGATCGGCCTTATAATACTAGGTGAGCTGTCCACAGGCTTTATGCTCTCATTGTTTGCCAAGGGGGATGATTGTCTCGTCTCTTGGACACGACACTCTTTAGCTACATCAAGGAAATGCAAAATAAAGACAATAAATTAAAAAAAACTGTTTAGTTGAAGCCAAGAAGCAGATTGACATTTCAGAAGAGAGTTCCTCTCAATAAAATAAATTAAACTTAAAGATAAAATATTTAATTTGCGCTTAAGAGTCTAAAGTATCCACCAAGTTGGAGCTCACCGTCTCCTGATGGAGAGGTACCCATGTTGGGGGCGGGGCTAGCAGCAGTAGGAGAAGAAGCTGATATCAGTGTTGTTTCCACAGGAGCCGTTCCTGTTTGGGGTGAAGGGAGGGAGGAAGAACCAGGCGAGGCTCCACCCAAACTATTCTGTCGTGGTGATCTGGGTCTGTGAGCTGAGGAGGGAACAAAGGAAAAAGATCTTAGAGATCAAATAATGAAAAACTGATACCAAATTCCCTGTTTCATCTTGATTTATTTGTTTCATAGCAGAAAATGATCAAACGTGACACTCAGATCAAAACAAAGAATTACATCTACCTCCACTGACCACTGAAGACCAAGTCCCTCCAGAGGAACTACTCCTGGTCGGGGGAGTTGCTGGAGCTTCTCCAGGTCCACTGTGAGAAATCAAATCCGCTCCAGGATGGACTCCACTAATTCGTGAGGGAGGCACTCTGTGAGCACGAGGTGTCCTCTGAGACTTTGGAGACATCCTGGGAGGACCTGTAGATGAAGACAGACATGTTCTATAAAGTGACAGTGAGAGTGAGTCAGTCACACGGCCTCCACACTTCCAGCTGGGAGGGCGTTGTTGTTTTAAACTGCAACGACTACATCATGAACCCAGGTGTAAACACCACATCAAATAAAGGTTACATGCATGTTAGCAGAGACAGAGCAGATGATGATAGAAAGTGATTAAACACCACAATATACATTTCAAACCACAACTAAGTTAAAAGGAGAAATGAGCAATGGGCAGCCACATGTAAAAAACAATAAACTTTGAAACAGAACCACCTAACTGCTTCTATTAATGTATTATTAATAAAGATATTCAAAATTCTGAGGAAAGTCTTTAAATTGAAATGTTCTTTATGCTTTGAAATGCTCTGTTGCAAACCAGATCAGAGACGAATGGTTTTCTATTAGGTAGAAAGTGAAGAAAGCACAGCAAAAACACCTTGGTGAACCCACATGCCAGGGTGAAATCACCGGATGCACTGATCAGAGATCAGATTTGTGCTCTACCAAATCCTCAAATCTGACCCCAAATCAGGCTAAAGAAGCAATTTCACCTATTTTTGTTGTTCCACACAAGACCAGGGCAAATTCATTCATGAAAGCTGTTCTTTTTACTTAAAACACTTCTAAACAAATTTCACAAGCTGATGGGAAATTTAGTTTCGATATTTAAGTGAAAGCCTCCATCTAATGCGTTTGCCCAGATCTGCTCCACCTGTGTGGCTACCTTCTGAAGACATGCGTTTGGGCAGGGTGGAGGCTGGCGACGTGGGCCCATGGTGAGAAAAGGAGGATGAAGAGGAGGGATAGGAGGGATGGGATGAATGAGAGGGAGGCCTGGAAGGTCGAGAGGGGGGTCTGCAGGGTGGCCTGGTGGGCGTGGTTGCCCGAGGAGGCAAGGAGGAGGGGCCAGACTGGTAACGAGAGGGGGGACGAGAAGAAGGAGACGGACAGGGTGAGGGCCAATGGGATGAACCTAAAAAAGGCAAGGACAAATGATCAAGGGTAATAAACCAATTGAAGTGTGAAAAACACAAAAAGTACAGCAGGAACAGAAAGGAGGGTCGTTATTAAATATGAAGAAAACAAGACATGATTTGATGATTTGATTGACACAGAAGCAATAAATGCAGAAAAATGAGTTAAAAGGAATTTAAAATGACAGACAATCCAAGTTGATCCTATCAGCAACATTTATTTACCCCTGAATGTAGATGGCAGACACTAACAAGTAAACAGGTACTTAGTCCCACCATTGGTTTGAGAGTGATGTGTTAAACGTACCTCCATTAACCACCCTCTGGTCAGGACCAGAGCTGGGACTGTAGTCATGAGGTCCTGCTCGAGGAGCCGAGGGTCCAGCTGAGTTCTGACCCAGGCGGGGTGAATTCTGGCGTCCTGGTCCCCATGACATGGCCTCCCTGTTTCTCTGACCAGGAGGAATGTACTTGCTCTCTCTGCACGAACCCAAAAATACAGACGCTCATTTATATACAACAACATAATATAATAATATATTATCCAAGAACCTGTCACGGCCCAAAACGAGGATGTTTTATCCAATTACAGTAAAGATATTTGTTTTGGCAGCAGATGCAGGATATTTATTGACTTTCCTGGAACTGCTTTGTTTGTTTAAAAACGACCTCTCAAGGCTGAACTGAAGTTTTTCCAAATGGTCTGCGAGCAAGTATGTAAATTTATTTGTGTGTGATGAATATGTTCACTAACGTAGAGGATGCAAACAGCTGCTGGTTACAAGGTGCGTGCTAACAATCACACATCCTCAGGAACATAAAGGTTTAATGTGTATCCTGATCTCACCTGTTGAGGGTGTGGGTCTCCCTCTCTCCTTGCACCACTGCAGTGTATTTCTCCTCCTCAGTGCGTTCATCGTTCTCCAAGGCTACGCGCGCCTTGTACGTGGCACTGGCCTCAATCTCCTCTGCCAGCTGGGCAGCACGAGCTTCCCTCTTCAGGAACTCTTCTGAGTCGTCCCGCTCTAAGGGGACCCTGGAACACAAAGACAGTTCAAGTTAAAGGCCAACAAATGCAAAACAGACTCTGTTTTTATGACACACAGAGAGCAAAAAATGTAAAATAACAAGGAATAAAGACAGAGAACAAGGGGTAGAAAACACACAGAGTCTTACGTATATGTAGATAAGCTGCTGTCGTATGTAGACAAAACTCCATATTTCTCCTCATTGTACTTGAACATGTCATTAGGATCCCACCCATTTGACTGATTTCAAAACAGGAAGAAGCAAAGACAGAATTTAATAGTCCACAATGCAGCAGCTGCAGTTTACCATCATACTACGTGTATTATGAGATGATGTGAAGGGGTCTTACCACATCTGTATCCAGAGACTCGAGGCTGTCAGAGTTGTGGGTTTCTCCTCCATCCCAGGGCTCCAGATCTTTCTCTTTATGTTCACCATTAATTCTACCGCTCACTGCTGCATCTGTAAAGTTGTCTGCAACATGAAAAAAAATCATGTTTGTGTGTCTGTCACATGCAAAAAGGCCATAATTAAAAGGTGGAAATCACTGCGTAGCTCATGATAAGATGAGATACGCAAAACGTGATCCACAATATAGATAATATCCCAATCCTGTGATTGTTAAATATTTACTAAATTTCATTCTAATCCAACACGGATGTGCAAATACAATTCTAAAATGTCTTATTTTATTAATCCAATAATTAATATTTGACATCACAAACTGATTTTAGTGTCACACAAGAAGAACAATATTGTCCCTATCCATATGTTGTGCCAGTCCTGCTCCTAACAGTATACAGATAGATGGAGACACTGTTACTGTCTGTGCAGGGAAAAGCTCGTGCATGATGCACAGGAGGCTTTTAGTGGTTCCACAGACACGTTGACTCACATCCAGACACGGATCCTTTCAAAAAAAATTTGAGCTATGGCTTGAGCTCGCTTTGTTCAGGTTACACAGTGTGTCTGTGCTGCCTGGCTTTATCATTGTTTATTTTATACAACGTCACCATGGCAACATCTTAAGGAGCAGCAATCCCATGTATATAAATCAACTTGGCATTGATTACAATCCTTTATTTCACCATGTTTGTTATATTTAAGTAAGTGTATAAAATACCTTTGCTCAAAAAAATTAAAATAGCAAGCAGGCTCAAAGACAACCTCAAATTATATTTGAAAGGAAAGTTAATTTCATGTCAGTCAAGCTGCCTCAGTCTGCTCTTATATGCTCATACTGCCACCAATGAACTGTAATCATAAAGCAATATGCCACCCAGAACTCCCAAAACCATTCAATCATAAAAGACTTCAGATAAAGGACAGATTCAGAAACAGTGGCATGCTGGCATGCTTTCTGTGTACAGTTCAAGGAAATTGTGCACAACATATGGGTAATTTACAAATCAAAGATAGGTGAAGTACTGACGGGGTAAGCAGCATGCATTTAGACTTACAGTCATATATGACTTTAAACAACAAACACACAAGACTATTTTCAATAAAAGGTTCAGAATCAAAACACAAACTCCACACGAGTTTTTAGTCTGTTGCTTTCAATGGAATGAAACTTCAAACTTTTCCTTTCTGACCTGAGCTCCAGACTGATTTAAAATGAAACCAACATGTGCACACTCAACCATTGCTAACCTTAAAAAAACAAAAATCAAACAGCGTGCACTGGGCAAGAGGCAGTTCTTTCACTGAAAGCAACATCCATTTTAGGAATAACACAAGATCTGGTGGGAAGATGAAACAACAATGACCTTCATCAGACAACTGATTATTAGTTTTGGAAAACTGTGATGCTCAAAATTTAATGTGACTTTAGCATTAAAATGCAGCATTAACAGTGGAAAATGTGTCTAAACTTCCTGTTTAGAATAATAAAAGTGTGAGTGTAGATTGATGTCAGGAAAAAAGCAGTATGTTACCTGTGTCAGAGGATACTAGACCGTTGGAAAGAAGAGAGACAGGTGACAGAGTCAGAAGACAGACAGACATATAGAATGATGGATGGACATACTAACAGTTTGCTACTGGACCAAAATATAATCTACTGATCAGCTGGGAGAAGGTCTTATTAGAAACGTGTCCTTTTCCCAACAACTTAAAATGTAAGCATCTTGACACTAGCAAAAGATTCAACAGTTTATTTCTATAGCAGTCAAGATGAATTGAATGAAACAGACTTGTTCAGCCTTTATTACGTGTCCTTGCTTTACTTGAGCAACTTTCAGAGCAATCAATAAAATCTGATTAGTCTTAAATGACTGGTGACTCAGAGCAGACACACAACATTTAACTTACTGCAAAGCTTCTATGTCATAGAGTCTATGACATCCAGATACTGAAGAAAAAAAAGTGTCAAACTGCATGTATGAACTGATGAACATTCACCAGGGATGGAAGCTGTGTGATGGCAAAAACTCCCAAATTGTAACTATTGTGCTTTTAATTTTACATATGAAGTTAAATCACAAAAGTTTTAAATACCTTTTCGGGCAAATTTCAAGTCCACATCTTTGAAGGTCACCACGACAACATCAGAGGCCTTAAATATGATGCTTTCTACGATATCTTCTTTCCGGGGGCCTATACTCAGCTCTGGGCTCTTTCTGTGAGCTGCATCCAACACCAGGTCACACTATGGAAGACAGTCACACAGAAATGCATTAAAGGAAAATCTGAAATACAGGAGAAGTCTGAATGATGTACAGAAACAACTACTGAGATTATAAATCGTTTTATCTGGTTTATATTAGAATTAAAGCACAAAATAACTGGCATATTTGGTCATTAATAATGTATAATTAATCTTTCAACATATTTGGGAAACATCCGATATTCAAGTTGCAGTATTTTAAAAACAACTTGCTTTCAGATATGATTTTTGGAGTATCAGGAAAAAACCAAATGCTTTTGCCGTTGAGTTTAATAACTTATGCAGCAAATGATACAGTAATGGATTTACCCATTAAAAACATCCCACCATGCACTTCCTCACCTCTGGACCATATGTCTTAAATACTCCTTCATATACTGCTCCATTTTTCACTTTCAGCTCACATTTGGTTCCCTGTAAACAAACGAGCTGATGGTTAATCACTGTATGCAACACTTACTCATCAATGAAGTGCCAAAAGAAATTTACACATTCAAACAACAAGTTCAGAAAACCCATCTGCTAGAAGAAAACAAATGATTGATCAATCTTCCCAGTGTTCATGCCACCATCTGCTCCTACCAACAACCGCTATGCAGACGTTACGAAGGCAGCGTGTGGTGAAAGGCAAACTGCTAAATTGTCATCACTATTGTTATTAGTCACTTACAGTAACATACAGTCATATAGATATTTCAGTTCTTAATTACAAAATACCACATTTACATCACAACTCAGTACAAATCACTTGGAAAATTAAAGACACAAAGCAAACGTACCACCACTGAAGTTAAAACGTGGACCATCCGCATATTTGCATACACGCCACTGAAAATCACCTAAAAAAGAAAAATTTAGGATAGATTTTACTATTCTGTGACATTTATTAGATATTTGTTTCTTTTGCAGTGACAATGAAATTCAGGAACACTGGAAATGAGCTTCCTCTAACACAAATGAGAAATAATAATGGCACAGGATTGTTCTCGAAAAGCAGATTTCTAAAGAAACTAAGACTAAATGTATTAACATCTGATAATGTGGGTCTTTAGAACATAAAACTGAATTAATCTGAGGGGTGAAGAGGTTACTTACTGCTGCTGAACCTTTACCACTGTGTCTTCCCCTGAAATAAAAAATATTACATTTTTATCAAACTGTTGTTAGCAATAAAGTTCTTCCAAATAGACTGCAGTGCACAGACGAAGAAAACTTTTCAACAAAATGATAATAATATAGGGACGTGACCATCTTAATATTAGATTGTGTTTGTGTTAATGTCGGTCAGTCCAACACAATCTGCCCAATTTTTAAAACCACATATATCCTTTGTGAACTCATGAGTAAGAAACACTTAAGAAACATACAGTGTTGTTAAAATCAGGCAAATTTAAGGTGAGTAAACAGCATCTGTAGGAAACAAGAATATATTTGGCTAAATGTTAAAATTGATAAGTTCAAATACTTGTCAATAAAAAAGGACATTCAGATATCCTAAATAATCCCCCTGACATATCTGTATAGATCTGTTAAAAAAATGTAATTACAAATAACATGACAAATGTCACTGTGCTCATGGGAACATTATCATTTCCTATATATTGTTCAACATTTTCCTGTTTAGAAGACTCAGTCTACACTTTAGCAGAAATGTCCCAAGATGCACTGTGTACAGTGGCTGGCACGTGGCCAGGAATTTACACAAGAGCCACCGTATGTAAAAACAAGTTCTCCCACGTAATACTAAAGAAATTCTCATGAAAACAGCATTGTAAGTTAAAACTGAGTCACTGATTTTATAGGTCTGATTCACTGGAGCTCACGGGTTAATCAACACCAGATACATGTTACTATTTTATCTGCTCAGAAAGATATTTGGTTTGAATCAAAGCCAGCCCACAGACGTATAGTACACAAACACCTTAAACTCTGAATACCAAACAGCACTGGAACAGCTTTCACCGTGTCTTGCCAGTTAAGGCTTGCCCAGCTGCTGCCCAGCTGCTGCACCAGCCCTTCTTTTTTTATTATTTTCAGCAGTTTCACAGCAGAAGAGATAAATAAAAGAGGGATTTTATCAAATAATGCATGATTAAAGAGAGACAGATCATCTACCCCATCCCCCCAAAAAAGGATGGCCAAGTCAAGGTGAAGTGCTGATCAGATGTTTTGGATTGTGTGAGGAAATCTGTGAGTTTATGGAAAAAGTGAAAAACAACGCAAAGCTGCTGTGTGACGTAGTTTCTCAGCAACATTCTAATCCACCTCAGTGGGCTCCACCTGCAAGTTCATGGGTGGGACAATGAGATCATCATCAGGTGCGGTAAGGACAGGCAACAGGTCGACAACAAATCGATTTAGAGCTAAATTCAAACAGAAATTTGCCAACTTTGAAGTTATAAAAATGAAGTTCTCTGTAATCTGTTTGATGATGTAGATGAAATAACTAATCAAACTTCAAAGCAGTGATATACTGAAACTAAAGTACAACTCAGTGTGTCCCAGCTCCACCAACATGTTGATCAGATGCTCCATTTCAAGAGAACAAATACATGTGTGAGCAACTTTTCTCTTTGATCCAAATGATCTAAATATCACACAGGACTGGACTTGTGTGACTGATGCATACCCTTGATCATATTTCACACTCTGTGCATCATATTCTGCAGATTCCTGTATTTTTTAAAACTATCTTTACAACTTTGAAATCTTAGTGATTTTTTTCCCCTTTTGCAACCTTTTGAAACTTTTATTTTACAGTTTGTTGATGCAGTAAAGAAATTTCCAAGGCTGGGATTCAAAAAGTCCACCGAGCATATTTTTACTTATCCATCAGTCTTTTGGCCACAGCTCACAACAAGGCCTAAAACAGATATATATCAGAGATACACTGTTTGTGTTTGAAATAATACTGATTTTAATATTTTCTCTCCAAAGTCAAGGTAAAATGTTTATAATAGGAGGGATGCATGTGATAAACAGTTTTTTTTTAGAAATAAGTGAGAAGAAGAAGATGGGAAGGAAGGTATGAGGAAATATTGCTGATGTTCTTTTTCTTATTTGTTTAAATTAAATCAATATTCAGTGTTTGATTTAATTTATATGGGATGTCTTGATATGAATAATTTCACATAAGCTATTATATAAACGTGACAAAAATGTTTCTATATCTTTAAATAATTAGAGACTCGCTCTGACTGTTCATTTGAACAGACATATTTATTTTGGACCCCTGTGTGACAAACTTTAACATCCTTGCATACCAGCTCAATGAATAGTGTGTACTGTCCTGCTGTATGAACACCCTGTCCAAATTAAGGCCAAAACAAATCCGAATATACATTGAATTGCATTAACTGACTCTGCATGGCAGACTCATTTCAACACGGCATGTGCAAAGAAAGTCATGCTTCAAGGACACCAATTTCTCATGAGAAGCAACGTCAAGGTTGAAAGCCGGTCAGTTTGATAAACCCTGTTTTTCCACCCCTCCCCATTTTCTACTACACGATTTATATCAATTTATTGGCAATCCCGTTGCAGCAACGTTGCGGTAACACAATCGCAGTTAAATGAACATAAACGCAGTTGTTTAGAAAAGTATCCAGGCGGTTTCTCTTCAGGAAGCCGTAATGCTCTTTGAATTACAAACATTGGCTGTCAAATGGTTCATTAACTCAAACCAAATTGACTTCGGGCTGATACACTGATACAAGCAAGTTGACGAACACAATCGTAGCGTAGCACATGCGGTAACGATAATTTTATTTTTACTTAAGCACGTTTATTTGCGTGAACCATGACAACTAAGTACATTTTTATTTAATGAGCACCGGGTGCGAGATGTTAGTGAACCGAGCAGACAGGCCTCACATAACGTTACATGTCGCAAGGCCCGCGTTACGTTCTCCAATTAATTTAGTCAACTTTACAAAAATGTCATCTCTCCAAACTGCTCCAGATGGATAGAATTGTACCATATTACCGATTCTTTGCCACAACATTCATGTCTACTGTGCTTTTGCGTCGCAAAGTGTTAAATTGACAGACCTGCCCAGACTCTGTCTTCCACCGCCGCTTCCTCCGGCTCCAGAGGCGGCCGCTCCAGTCGAGTTGCCACCACCGGGCTTGCTTCGATTTCCACCGGCCTTCATTGACATTGTGATCCCATAAAAGACGGCGACTTTAAAAGACCACTTTCAGACTATTTAACAATGAGACGGTGTGTAGTCGTGCTAATAAGCTAATGTCAACGTGCCTTTTTAAAGGAAGATGCTGAGGCTAGGCAGTTAGCTAGTTAGCTAAATTAGCAATCTGTACAATTTTTAAAACCAAAAAATTAATATTTAAAAATGACAACACAATTTTGTAACTCCTCCAAAACAAACACGTGCCTCGCACCACTTCTTAATTTGTTATGTAATCCTGACAAAAAATCAATTATCTCAAAATAGGGTTTACAGCTAGCTCGGGCTCTAACCGCTGCTAACAGCAAAAAGACCAAAACAGTCTGAAAGGGGACAAAAACCAGCGGAGGGATATATGGAAGGCGTAACGATTAACAATATAAAACTCAATGTTCACACTATAATTTATTTGAAAGTATTTAATTTACTAAACAGACAAACGTGTTCCCGTTTATTCCTGACTATTAGTACAGTTATATCATAACTCGTTTATTTTGAAGATTACACCTGCACGTTGGCACTACTTTCAGGAAGTCCATGAATTTTAAATGGCTGTGTAGTGGCATCCACGTGAGCCGGCGAACACACAAAGCGCGCAGAGACGAACAAACACAAAACACCTGCTGGTTGCTTCTTTGATGGGATGCAAAAATTGCAACACCCATAACTAGAATATTTAATGTGACTCTTCATTTTCACTTTTTCCTGTGATTATTCTTGTAAACCAACTGAAATACTATCATAAAACTCATTAAGTAAAAAAAAAAAAAAAAAACGGTTCTAAAACACTGTTATGAAAAAAGCATTTCCAAAGATGCAAAAGATTTTAATTGTATATAAAATGCCTGTTCAGGATTTGGACGTCATTAAAATACAATTACAAAAACGTACTTCATAAACTGTATAGTTGTGATGTTTTTTTCAGTTATCTTAAAATTTTGCAATATTCTACAATCAATTTAAAACATTTTTGAAAAGTACAGATTGGCACTTCTAGGCAGACTTCTTGAACACAGTTTAATTGTGATCTTTCTACTTTCTGAAATGCCTGAAATTTTATCATGCTAAACTGCTGCAACAAAAAGGAAATTAGATACTTAAAAATGTAAGAATTTTGTATTAAATGTAAAAAATTAAATAAATTCCAGCAAACTAATAACAACTGTAGGGAAAAATGGGAAATCTGGGTCTTTGAAGTGGACCATTTGCAGGCTGGCCACTTAAAAATGCATTGGATTAATTCTTTAAAAACCCTATAATTGATAAAATTCCAGACAAACATATTTTTCAACTACTAAAAATATTTTAGGTTGATAGATGAATACTATATTATAATTTGTTGCTATAATTGCAAAAATAATGATATTTCTACTCAGGCGTTCTGGATGAACCGCTATTGTGTTATGTCGATAAGGGTATTCCACTGACGAGAAGCAAAATAGTTAGAGATGTGGTCACTTTCAATAACACAATCAACATGGGATCTTTTAACCCTTTCTTCTGTTGATAAGATGCAGATGCTTCGTTGGAGCTTTGATAGTTACTGTCCCGTCTTAATAAAGAATGTTAATATCAGTGGATTTTAGCAGGGATAGAAAACTAACTTGTCGGGTCCTGCTCGGTAGCGGTAGCGGGCTCGACGACATAAGCCGTTGGGAACGCAGTGTGCTCGTTGCTTTGGAAAAGCTCAGCTCTCATCGAGGTTGGTCATTTTTTGGATCACATCTTTGGTCAGATTTATCTCCCATGACAATTTTATTTAGTTCTAACCGTGACAAGGACCGATACCAGCGGGTCTATTAGCCAGAGAGCTAGCTGTAACTGAACCAATTTTGTGACTTTGCGGCGTTTCGCTGGCTAAATATATCACGCCACCGAAAGTGGTGGACTAGTTCACACTTGACTTGGCTTTTTTTTGCGACAATGTTCAGCGTTTGACACTCTACATGGTCACTACAATTCATTTGAGACGAGTGGAAGAGCGAGTCGGACCTTGTGAGCCGAGCTAGCTGATCTGACGTTACTTACCGGTGGTGTAACACCGGCTGCTTCAGGTCACCGTGAGGACCACACTCGGCTTTGGCTGGTCGGTGACCAACAACATTCTGCTGTTATGGGCTTATGTTTTCATCACTGGTGATATTACAAGCCTTGGTCACAGTAAACGCTACTTTCTGACAACAAACTTCACCTGTCCGGAGCAGAGCACCATGTCGGAGGATAACAACGCAGACAAGTTCATCAAGGTAACAGAAAAAGTCCTGTATGGATTGTTGAGATTGGTGATGACTTGATTGTCTCTGAGGTACCACATTTCTTTATTTGTGATCAATGTGCTACAGGGTGACATCCTAAAATTATTTGTGACTGCTTAGGAACATGTCAGCAGGAAAAAGTGACCCGAAGAATCAAAGGATCCAGTTTCACTACTATGAGAGAAAAAATGGCAGAGGAAAGGAGTGTGCACACCCTGCAACCACTAAGCTTTTATTATGAATTGAGTTTAGTGGGTCACCTGGCTAACATGTGGTTTAATGCAGGCAATGTAACAGACTGCATGCTGGCCAGTAGCATCCCAATCCTCTGGATTGGCAGCAGTGTTAATCTTTCCCAGATGCATGTGTTTTATGGCAGCTGTTCTGTCTTTGTCCACAAATAATTTCAGTTAAAGATCACACTGTTGTGAAACCAGAACAGTGATAATGAATGTTTAACTATGACACACCACACAGTGCAGGAAAATGCAGAGGAATCTCTTTGAGATTGTCGTCCATGTTTACAAAATTTAGTTTGAAAGCTTATTATGATAAACAGCAGTTTGAGAGGATGTTCTGGGTTTTCTGATATAATTATCAGGCATTTGAAATGATCAGAAAGTTCCTGACATGTTTGGGTATTAAATGTGGTTACAGTTCTGTGAAGTAAAGAAGATTTCTCAGATATGGTTTGTTTTTTTAACACTGCAGTGTTGCACAACACCGTCTCTCTCTTTTTTTTTCTCTTTTTTTTGTGGAACATTTTGGTACATTATTTTTCTTGGCTTGTCTTTTGAACAGGAGACATCGATTCTGGATGAATACAACATAAACTGGACACAGAAGTTGGGAGCTGGAATCAGCGGGCCTGTCAGGTCAGCGAAGACCTTCCTTGATCATTCCTCTCTTTCTTTAAATCATGAAAGAGCATCAGATTTATTTCAAAATGTTAATTCACTAACTAAACAACTAATAAGATGCATATCAATTAAATCAACCTGGAGAATTATCCAAATATTTGTTTACATTTGAGAAAATGTTCTCTAAATTTGTGTTGTTGTTGCATTTGAGAGGAATTTTAATTGTGTGGCCAGATCGAGGGCATTTTTCTCCTCTTCAGGTAAACTTTACTGTCAGGATCAGGTAAAACAGCTATCTGAAAATAGTTTACGATGACTCAGCATATTCTAAAATCTTAAATGTTGCTGTGCGCCCCAGCTCCTGTGGTGTGGGATTAGATCACTGTTGTGAATGCTATTGCAGAGATGATGACAAAGCAGAACGAAGTGGGCTGTATCCCTGCTGCCAAAAATATCTTCCAACACATTAATATTTGTGTAATATTGCTTCCTCACTCCTGGTTTTATTACATTTTGTCCATCATTACATTCATTAACAGAAACAGCTTGAAGACATGGTGATTCTGGTGTTTGGATGTACTCAATCAATCCACTATAAATTCTGTCTTTTTTCTCTTTTTAATTTAATTATTGACTATTTCCCACTGATAAAAAGTTAGAGAAAAGCTTTGGTATTGACATTCTGTTTAATTCATTGTTCATGGATATCACAGGTTAAGATCAAGAGAGGACAGATCATCCCTTATTTCTCAGATGTTTAGCTTGAGATGATAAAAACACTGAGACATCAGCTCGTCACCACTCTGTCCAAAGACACGCTGTGATTCACAAGCTGCTCCGGCGCATCCCGTCCTGTTTTCTCAGTTTTCTTCTCCGATTTGTTTTTTTTTTTTTTTTCTTGGTTTTGTTTCCTTCCTAATGCTCCTCTGTCTAACTCTGTGATTCATTAGGTTTGTAATTCTTTCCAGAGAAGTGACCTTTGGTCAAAGCAGAACGTTTCCTCTGGTAATACTTTAATAGTGTAATCTGAGAACGGGGGCCAGAGGTTGCTCTTTAAAGTGAATATGTTGATTTTTCTAGATAAAGAAGAAAAGAGTTTGAACTCAAAAATAGAAAGTTTGATCATATAAATTCACAGCACACGTTGCAAAGACTTTCAAATAAGTTGTACATAATTAAATGAAACACTGAAACAAAGGAGAATGTTGATAAAAAGTGAGCCGCTTACAAACTTATTGCTAATTTCAGAATAGATTTGAAATGTTTCTATACTTTGTCTTGGGCAAAATGTCCCAAATTTATTTAATTTACTTTATGCTGAGTTGTATAAAAATATTTTTAAAAAATCCTGAAATGCCGTGATGGGGCTCAGTCGTTATTTGGAGGAAATTGGCATTTCATTTACAACCATATATATTTATATATTCCCAAAATGCAAAGTTCTGAGCACAACAATCCACTAGGTTGTCAGCAAAATACCACATTTAATTGTTAATCATGATTTTTTTTTTTGGGAGAAACAGAAAAACCTCCAACAAAGACAAAAACAGGACCAGAGATCTACTTTATGCAAAGTTTTCACCCAACAGCTGTTTGCAAACCACCTTCTCGGTGCTAAAACCCAATTTATTTATAAAACTGTGTTGGTTTTGGACTTTTTCTTAGATTTAGCCAAAGAAAAAAAGCCTTTTTTATGCCTGAAAAATTCATGGGTCAGAGTTAAGTGGTGTAACAAACAGACACAAAAAAACTTTCATCAGAAAATAGTCAGGTTCTAGACAGAAAATAGTTGAAAAAAAACCAAATCAACTCTTTTTCTTTTTTTTTTTTTTTTTTTTTTTTTTTGCAGAGTGTGTGTGAAGAAGTCAACTCAGGAACGCCTGGCACTGAAGATCCTGATCGATCGTCCTAAGGCCAGAAATGAGGTGAGTGATTAATTCTTGTTGTTTGTTTTCTTTGGTTGTATCAATACGTCTTGTTCTGCCTGTCTCTCTCCAGTCTTCATTAAATCCTGCTCTTTCTTTCCCTGTCACTCTCTCCTGTTCTTCAGTCTGTTCATAAAAGCTTCTTTGTCCCTCACACCATCTTCCTGCAGGGAACAGTTTGTCTAGCAGCTTCTTGTCATTAGCAGCCCACTGTTTTCATCAGAGCCGTGAAAACAAGATTTGCTTCTCAAGCTCCTGCTGACAAACTGTGAAAGTTGACACTGATGAGAAAACACAGATTATTTTCACACTGAGAAACATATCTTTCAGACTCTCAAATTAGAACATTCTGAATGTTTAGAGGACAATGTTTAAATCAGTTAAGTGTTATGTAAACAATCTATTCCCTTCTGTACAGGTACGGCTCCATATGATGTGTGCCAATCATCCAAATATAGTGCAAATTCTGGAGGTGTACGCCAACAGCGTCCAGTTCCCTCACGAGTCCAGCTCAAGGTAGAAGGCTCAGTTTGAATACGCGGCGTCATTATTAATCTCCTCGTGACCGTTCATTTATTTAAATTAGTGTATTTTATTTTCAGAGCAAGACTCCTTATTGTTATGGAGATGATGGAGGGCGGCGAGCTCTTTCACAGAATCAGTCAGCACCGGCACTTTACTGAAAAGATGGCCAGCCAGGTCACTAAACAGGTGTGTCAAGTCTTTCTATTTCCTTTTATCTTTTAATTTAATTTAAAAGAAAAACAAGACTGTTTGGACAGTGAGGGGAAAAAAAGAAACAACACACACGCGATCATCTCTGTGCTGTTTAAAAATGCTTTGCTGTGGACGTCGAGTGTTGTATCAGTGTAATGTCTCCTCCACCTGCAGATCAGTCAAGCATTGGCGCACTGTCACTCGCTGAATATTGCACATCGCGACTTGAAGCCCGAGAACCTGCTCTTCAAAGATAACTCTTTGGTAAGTCACTCACTTCACTGTGCTGCACATGAAAGAAATAATTCTACTGATCTTTATACCTGTTCACACTTTATCTGCTTTAGTAATGCTAATAACAACCTGAGATCAAAGTTGAGATGTTTTATAGGAAGGTACTCAATTAATACAACTTTTTCTGCAGGATGCACCTGTGAAGTTGTGTGACTTTGGCTTTGCCAAAATTGATCAAGGAGACTTGATGACCCCTCAGTTCACTCCTTACTACGTAGCACCTCAGGTTCAGATAAAGTTCTGAATATATAACAGCTTTTTAATCTCTTTGGGTTGATAAAGTCCACATTAATCATTTCTTTTGTGCAGGTACTTGAGGCTCAAAGAAGACACCAGAAGGAAAAGTCTGGAATTATACCTACCTCACCTACTCCTTACACATACAACAAGGTAAAACTCATATCAACACATGTTCACATCTGGAATTTATTGATCAGAATGAGTTTTACTGTAGTAGATTAAAGAGATCAAATAACATTTATTTATGGAAAATGTATAAAATAATTACTTAAAGAGGCCATTTCATACAAATGTCATGACTTTGTGGTTATTTCTTAAGTATTAACCAGTAATATGAAACATTTTATATCTAAAAAACGTCAGAAAACACTGATTAACAGACCTTTCAATCTGTCTGCGTTAAAATTCAGGTGGTTCCGGCTCCTTCCGTCAGGCTGCTTCGGCTGCAGCTCATTCATATTCATTATTTGAATTTGCTGGACTCTGATTGGCTAACAAACTAGCCTATGAGAGCAAGGTATACTGTTTCCTGCCCCACTGCGCGTGGCAACATCAGACGTCGTGTCTTCCTGTTTGCTACGTTATGCTACAGCTTTTAGCCAGCAGCATGCTAGGTGTGGTTTCAACTGCGGCAGCTGATGAATACTAACGAACAAAGGAGTTGTGACGAAACAGATACAGTCAGTTCAGACTCGGGAGAACTCGGGTTTTATCGCCACCTGCTTAGTTTGAGAGATTAAAACTGAAAGAGAAGTTATTGACCTGTTTTCACACCCACTATGAAGGTAAGAACACCTGTGGAGCTAAAATATTCAACAGAAACCTCAGAAAAAAGTTTTTAATTGAAGGGCCTCTTTAAATTTGACTAAAATGGCAAAGAAAAACTAAGATGAGGCAATGGAGTGGTTGTTGGTGCATCATGTTGCCATGGTAACATGGTAGGTATAAACGATGCTTGTGACGAGCAACCCCTCCTTTCCACCGGACGCATCAGCAGCACGTTAATGAAGCAGCACGTCTCGCTCACGTATTCTGCTGCTTGGCCCTTTCCACCGGGTGCGTATCAGACGCGTAGCAGCAGGGAAGCAACTGTCACAGAATGAGCACGAAGTCACACGAGATTTGCAAAATCACGTGTGACCTTGTCAGTATCCACAACAACAAGCAGGAAAAAACTACAACATGGCTCCAAAAGGTTTGTGTTTTATGTTTTGTCTGTTTTATAATCACCAATATGTTTATGTTAAGTCAGGGAATATCCAAATTTGCTTAAAGTCCAACTGAATAATGTTAGTGGCGATCCGAGGTACTGTAGAGTAGACATGTAAAAATGAAGGACATTAAAAGATCCAGAGGGCTGCTCCCTCCGAAATAACCATCTTGTCCATGCTTTATCCTTCTTGAGGCTGTCTTTATAAAAAATATGACCCGGATCAAACAGGATTTGGTACTTCTCCACTTCAGTAATCAGCCGTTCATCATCAGTGATGGAAAAACAAAGACTGCTAGGTAAAAACTTCAGGGCCGCACAGTTTCACACACGTTTCAGACGCGTAGCGCGTAAAAAATAGAACCGCCGCGTATTTGCCGCGACATGTCGCTCCTGAGATGCGTTCGACTCGCGCTGCTGACGGATCCGGTGGAAAGGGTTCTATTGACTACAGCGGTATCTATCAGCGGCGTTTGACGTGCTGCTGCAGAAACGTGCTGCTGATGTGTCCGGTGGAAAGGAGGGGTTAGAATGAAGTATGTAGATAATAACGTGTGGACACAGCAATCACAGTTTCGCTGTGGCATTGTGGGTGTGGTTTTTAGGGTTAGGGCCACTATAATAAACAAATCACCAATAAAACTCATCCCATTTATCAGAACCAGATGTTGATGTTCTTTACTTTGTGGGCGGGGACAGTAAAGGGATGTTTGAAGTGGTGTGTGTAATAAATCCCTGTTTGTTTTCAGAGCTGTGACTTGTGGTCTCTTGGTGTGATTATCTACATAATGCTGTGTGGATATCCTCCGTTCTACTCCAAACATCACAGTCGGACCATCCCAAAGGACATGAGGAAGAAGATCATGACGGGCAGTTTTGACTTCCCTGAAGATGAGTGGAGTCAGATCTCTGAGATGGCCAAGGACATTGTACGCAAGTACGTTTTTAATGTATTTTCTTTTCAGGGCTGCACGGTGGTGCAGCTAGTAGTACTGTTGCATTGCAGCAGTATTCCCCCCCAGGGATTAAAAAATGAATGACCAGAGGGGGGTACATCAAAAGCATCCCCCACCAAATTGCATCCTGTATGTCGTTGTGTGGTCCTGTGATGGATGTTGTAGATGGAAGAAGTGTTTTATTCCTTCTTTTTCAATTGTATTGACTGATTCATGTTTTTTTTTTTTTGTCTGTAGGCTGCTGAAGGTGAAGCCAGAGGAGAGGCTGACCATCGAGGAAGTCTTGGCCCACCCGTGGCTCAACTGCACCGAGGCCCTCGACAACGTTCTGCCCTCTCCACAGATGATGATGGACAAGGTGAGTCAGAAGGAAGTGACCAGAAGAAGAAACTTGACACTTCGTAATTTTTTTAATGTCATCTTTGCACTTTTTTACATTTTCTGTGCTAGAAAGAGGCGGTGGAGTTTACACTAAACAATAAGAGCACTGGAGCTGCATCACAGGGATTTTTGATGTTATCTGACTGTGTTTTGTAAATAGAAATGAGACACTTGCTGTCAGCAGACTAAGTAAGCAAAAGGCTCGTGATATGTCCTAAAATTTGACCACAGCTGTTTTCACTCTCAGCCAACTGCAGATGTTAAAGGCAGGCAGAGAAACTTTCCAGTTGACACTGTGATCTGACTTTATAGCTGCTGTTTTTACAACTCACCTGAGCTGTGCTGCATCTCAGGGTGTTATCGTTCTCCCACCTCCAGGCGGTAGTTGCAGGTATCCAGCAGGCTCATGCAGAGCAGCTCGCCAACATGAGAATTCAGGATCTGAACGTCAGCTTGAAGCCCCTGAACTCTGTCAACAACCCCATCCTCAGGAAGCGGAAACTGCTCGGGTACAACTTGTTAAACTTCTGCTGCGATAATACTGTCATTAATATTAATGCAGTGGTTCAGTGAGGTTAAATAAGGACTGAATCATCATGCATCCTTTGCCTTATTAATATTAAATCTACTTGTCTATGTTTGGTCTCTTGTGTTTTCTCCAAGTTGCAGCTCCAAACCAACTGACGGTTTCTTCATTCATGACCCAGAAAATGGAGGAGAAGACTCCAACGTAGCTCTTGAAAAATTAAGAGATGTCATAGCACAATGTATTCTCCCACAAGCTGGTCAGTAGCTTTAAATCTACATGCAACAACGACACCACATCTAAGTACTTTCTGAAGTTATCTTTTCTAAATAAACAAAGCCAAAACTCCATTTATTCATCAGGAAGAGTTAAACAGTTTATTATAAATGAATGTGGCTGTGTGAGACATCAAGCACATAAAATTAATTTACGTTGTGCGTCCGAGTAATTTAATGTCGTGATGACGGTATTTTACCTGGAATGAGGTGAATGTTTGTTTGTCCAGGAGAGAACGAGGATGAGAAGTTGAATGAGGTGATGCATGAAGCCTGGAGGTTCAACAGAGACTGTAAACTGCTGAGAGACGGTCTTCATGGGCTCAACTGGGACGGTCCGTACCTATTTTCTTATCTAGATTTCATTCATCATATACATTAAAAGCAAAATAACTATCACATTTAAATCCAAATATTAATTATGTATTTATATTGATGATAAACCAGACTGTAAGTATTCTTAATATTTCAAATTTCCAGAATTTAATGTAAAGAATTTGGTTTTATTCATTGTTTTGTAATTATTTAAATATTTAGTTCATTGTTCCTGCTGTTTTTATTACAACAGCTTAACACCTAAACTGTGAAAGTGAAAATGAAGATCGGCTAGTCAGGTTCAGCTTTCTGATGGCGTTTGGATTGAAAATAACTTTAAAGGTGTTCTATGTAGAAAATAATTTATTTCCAACACCAGGTGACAGTAATGAGCCAAATCACAACCCCGTCACTTCCACTAATCACCACAGGGTGGCAGAAACGAGTATTATTACTCACTTCGTCACACAGCAGCAGCATTCAAGAGTGTTATCAAAAAGCTGTTTCCAGGGTTTAAATGTGACGCCAATATTTCTTATCACTACGCTTCTGTTACTCATAGCATCCCTTTTTTATTTTAGCGGAAGTTAACTCAGGCGATGATGCTGCTCCTTTTGAAGTGGCTGCTTCTTGAGTGGCAGATCAGGAACTTGGCCAAAAACTGGCTTATACTCACTCAAGTGGTGGAAAAAAGTACTACACGTTTTCGGGACCGACAAAAAATTAAAAAAGATCAATAACTTTTTAATGGCGTGCACTTGTATAGCGCTTTAATTAGGTCCTATGACACCCAAAGCGCTTCACACTACAGTTTTTTTGTCATTCACCCATTCACACGCGAGAGGGTAGGGGCTAACACTCACACAACCCGATACGCAGATCAGGGGGCAACATGGGGGACGTTGGAGGGCAACCACTCTAACCACTGAGCCACAGCTGCCCAGTAATTTAAAGTTAAAATAAATCACGTATAAAATTATGGCAAACAACATGTTGTTTAGCTTTCTAATCATGGTGTAAAAAGTGTACTATTGAATATTCTACACATTATGCCTTTAAGGATCTAAATAATTTATTCTCACTTACTTGCTATAATAAAAAAAAGAATCTAAATGGTGTGAAATGTCTAACATGTATAAAAGATTTTCACGTTCATAGTAATAAAAAAATGCAGCTTTATGTTTGTGATAACTTATTTAACAGAGAGTATTTTCAGGTGTACAACAGTCACTGAAGGATTTGCTCGGCTCTGTTTTCTCTTGTCGTCACCGAGTCTTTAACCTGCAGTTTTTTTCTTTTCAGGTCGAGGCTTCGCTGATGGAGTCGACCGTTTGAAGCTGGCGGAAATAGTAAAACAGGCAATTGAAGAGAAAACCAACCTCCAAGAATCCCATTAGCAAATGCTGACTTTCTATCCTCTTTTTTTATATTGTTTATTATTATAATACCTTGTTTGTTATGACCCTTTTTAACTCATATCTGTAAAAAAAAAAGGCTGTTTTATGTCAAACAGTGTGCTATTTTTTTTTCATAATTCAGTTGTAAGATCTATTGTTAACCTATTGCAAGAGTTATTTTAAATCTGTAGATTATTCCAAATGATTCATTAGTGCTGTCATTTTTTAAAGGACATAAAAAAAAATATATTTTCATTTTTGCTAAGAAAAAAATGTTAAAGGACGTCTGTGAAAGAAAATATTTTTGGGGAGGGAATTTTTATCAGCTGCTCATCTAAGATGTGTTTTATCCCATTTATTTCATTTTATTTTAACCGTTCATATATTTATTTATTAAAAAAAAAAAAAAATTCCAATCCTTTCTAGCTTTTTTTGTAGCTTGATAGTGGCTCTAAAGTTTAGAGAAGCTGTCTCTGATGTGTTCTTCCACACGCTCCACCTGCAGGTAGAAATTCATGTCAGTCTGTTGGATTTGTGCAACTTTCTCTTGAGTGAAACAGTGTCATAAAGCAGCATCTTATTTCCATCATTATCTTTTTATTCATATCTAATATGCATTTAAAGCTTGAAAAGGTTTTTTTTTTTTATAAAACAAAATTAATTTATACAGAAACTTGTTTCTCAACCTCTAAGGAAATTCGAACCATCTGAGACATTAAACTTTTGCCTTTAATTGTAAATACTTGCCTTTGCTCTTATGCTTATAAATACTTAAAGGCTTTTAAAGATAAAATTGTGCAGAAGCTGCTTCAGATCAAAGAGGAAGATGCTGCATCGCGTCTCAAAGGGTTAAAGACTCGTTTTGAGATGTTTGAAGTCTTTATGGAAACTTTTCAATGTCCTCAGTCGTCCTTCAGAAGATGTTTAAAGCGTTTGCAAATAAACTGAATGATTTAAAAAAGAAAAATGATACTTGAAACTTCCTTCATCCAGTTTTTAAAATGTTTGATTTGTAAAAACTGATTCCATCTGAGCCGCTTCAACTTTAAATCCCATCGTGTGGAATTCAGATCTGCAAACGATCACAGAAATCTCCAGCAGTTAGTCCCCTGGTTTAATGCTTGAGAAGTCTGTTTGGAGTTTTCTGTGTTCTGTTCAGTGTGCAATAAGGCAATCGTTTAACATGTATGCAGAACGTCCTGTCAGTATTACTGTCTCACATCCCAGACTTCATCTGACTACAAGCTAAGTCCTCAGTGATAAACATCATGTCACTGATTGGACTGAAAACTTTCTGACAAATATAAAAACAAATTCTGTCTTTATATTTGATGTTCCTGTACAGACGGCCTGTAAGAAGGGATTCGTTTCTTTATATAAATCCATGTTTATTCAACTGAACAGGACGTTCCAAGTTCTGTTCATTTTTATTTTAAATTTATTATATTCCTAAAAGCTTGTAAATCTTGGGTAAAATCCTCAATAGATGGAACCTTTTTGTTTACATACAGCTTGTTTTTATTAACCATGTGTTTTTCTTTTTCTTTCTTAATCAAACTGTATTTTTTTTTTGTATATTTTACTGAACAGCAAATGATTACAGCTGTCCAGTGAAATGAGTCTGATATGTTTGATCAAATGGAAGGATTGTGTGATCATCTTTTATTTCTGTGATGAAACAAAACGCCTCATCTTGTAGCTAAAAACAGCTGCTGTTCTTTGAAAATGCAGGATGGTCTTGATGTTTAAACATTTAAAACTGGCTCAAATAAATAGTCTTCCTGAAAGAATAAAGATTGTAATTATAATGTTCCTCAGATTTAAAAAAAAAAAAAAAAAGTTTTACAGTCTCCCTTAAAAGCTAAATGATAAAAGCATATGGTAGAAATGGCCTTATAATTACACGGCTAAGTTGTATTAAATGCAATGTGCCTTGTTCATTCATCCATTTCTACTTGTCTTTATTTAAAACACTTGGCATGACAGACTGGAAACACAACAGTTCATCTCTTCCTCAATGAGTATTTTTCTACTTTAAAGCCAAGGCATGTGTTTCTTATCAATATGCATGTAGGATATTGACACCCTGATGGAAACTGAGACATTTGCTGCTCACTCTGGCTTCGTGTTGCTGTTTTATATATTTTCCCTCCACAGAACCTGCAAAGTGGTTCGTTTTGGACAAAAAAAGGCAAATATTTTCTGTGCAGATTTATTCAGCTGAACATGCACTGAAATACTTTTTTTTTTTCCCTTAACATCAAAATGAGGAAGAATTTATTTCTGATGAAGTCAACGGTCCCGTTTCGGTTTGAACAGAAACTGCTAAAAAGCAAATTTTTTTCACATTCAGAACATTTTCTTTGATTTATCCATTTTTACTATCTGGTTTGGCAGTTATGTAGCATGAATCCTTTAAAGACTTGCTGTATTTTCTGTCTTTATACTTGTGCCCTTTCTGCCTTCCTGGACTGTCAACATGTTGACTGACTTTTTAATAAAGGAATTGTTCAAATTTGGAATAAATGCTTTAATTATTTGAAGATTACTCTAATAATCTGAGTCTTGTTACATTTATATTCAAATGTTCAATTCCGATTGTTCTCAAATTGTGTAAGAAAAAGTATATGACAGTATAAATTAATCATTTTTATTGCAGATTGAAGAGCAGAAATCTAGAATAAACAGACAATTCAGGTGATACAACTAAAGACACACATCCTGTGTTGCACATATTTAAGGCACTTTTTTAATATCTTTGTTGGAAAAGCAGCAACGACCCTGAAATTTGCTCCCACGATTTAAATAAAACCATCAAAAGCACAAGAGATTACAGATAATCTGAGATGTGTTCAGGTCTCTCCTGCTGGTGGAAATGTTACAACAGACCAAAGAAAAGCAGTAATATTACTAGTTTTTATAGAACACTGCCAGACAAGACTATTCACACTTTACCCGGTTAAGCCCATTAATATAAATGTAAAATAAAACACAGAACATCTCAGTCCCATCTGAAGGGGAAACTTTACAGTTAAATACACCAATATTTGCTCTAATGTTCTGCTACAGTTCAGATCTTATAATCTGAACTGGTGCTTTAAATTCCATCTTAATAGGTTAAATATAATCTGCATGTCTGGAATGTGTCTTATTGCTTTGGTCACTTTGTTTTCCACCACTATATACACACATCCTGCCTCTCATCCCCGCAGTGTCCGCTCCTGTAAAACGGATTCATTTACAGCTTTTGAAAGTCACTGACGGGATGCAAAAGGCCAAGAACTAAAGTGTTTTGAGCAAAAAATATCCCAACTAAAATGGAATTATGAAAACAGCAAGTCCATTTTAGGTCTGGAAGGAAACTCCTCCAGTTCCAAAACATCCAACGGAAGACGGTGAAGACGAGGCCAGGGGAGAGCTCAGTCCGAGTCCTCGTCGTCCAAATACTCCTCAGCGTTGCTGTGTGTGCGCGTGATGTCTGAAACGAGAAAAATTACAACAGGTTTTTCTCTGCTGGAACCAAAAATCAGGACAGAAATTGAACTATAACAGACAAATTGTAATAAAAAGGTACCAGCTGTCACCACGACTCAGGAAAGTAAATAAGATGTATTATACACTCACCGGCCACTTTATTAGGTACACCTGTCCAACTGCTCGTTAACACTTAATTTCTAATCAGCCAATCACATGGCGGCAACTCAGTGCATTTAGGCATGTACACATGGTCAAGACAACCTCCTGCAGTTCAAACCGAGCATCAGTATGGGGAAGAAAGGTGATTTGAGTGACTTTGAATGTGGCATGGTTGTTGGTGCCAGAATGGCTGGTCTGAGTGTTTCAGAAACTGCTGATCTACTGGGATTTTCACGCACAACCATCTCTAGGGTTTACAGAGAATGGTCCGAAAAAGAAAAAATATCCAGTGAGCGGCAGTTCTGTGGGCGGAAATGCCTTGTTGATGCCAGAGGTCAGAGGAGAATGGCCAGACTGGTTCGAGCTGATAGAAAGGCAACAGTGACTCAAATAACCACTCGTTACAACCAAGGTAGGCAGAAGAGCATCTCTGAACGCACAGTACGTCGAACTTTGAGGCAGATGGGCTACAGCAGCAGAAGACCACGCCGGGTGCCACTCCTTTCAGCTAAGAACAGGAAACTGAGGCTACAATTTGCACAAGCTCATCGAAATTGGACAATAGAAGATTGGAAAAACGTTGCCTGGTCTGATGAGTCTCGATTTCTGCTGCGACATTCGGATGGTAGGGTCAGAATTTGGCGTCAACAACATGAAAGCATGGATCCATCCTGCCTTGTATCAACGGTTCAGGCTGGTGGTGGTGGTGTAATGGTGTGGGGAATATTTTCTTGGCACTCTTTGGGCCCCTTGGTACCAATTGAGCATCGTTACAACGCCACAGCCTACCTGAGTATTGTTGCTGACCATGTCCATCCCTTTATGACCACAATGTACCCAACTTCTGATGGCTACTTTCAGCAGGATAATGCGCCATGTCATAAAGCTGGAATCATCTCGGACTGGTTTCTTGAACATGACAATGAGTTCACTGTACTCAAATGGCCTCCACAGTCACCAGATCTCAATCCAATAGAGCATCTTTGGGATGTGGTGAAACGGGAGATTCGCATCATGGATGTGCAGCCGACAAATCTGCGCCAACTGTGTGATGCCATCATGTCAATATGGACCAAACTCTCTGAGGAATGCTTCCAGCACCTTGTTGAATCTATGCCACGAAGAATTGAGGCAGTTCTGAAGGCAAAAGGGGTCCAACCCGTTACTAGCATGGTGTACCTAATAAAGTGGCCGGTGAGTGTATAACAGCAGTGGTGGGACTAGTTTCTTATGTTGCTGTGATGTAAATGAGTCTTTATGTGGAGCTGTGAGTGAGACTGATGTTTCATAGCAGAACTTACTGCTTCCTTGCTTCCTCTTGAGAAGTGAAGCGCACTGGGCGTTGGTGGCCATCTCTAGAGCCAGTTTATTCTCATTGTTTCTGATGTCCGTCCTCGCGTCTGAAACAAAAACAAACTGTTCAAAGCTGTAAGGAGCTCAAACACTGACACCTCTGGAGCCATCAGAGTAACAGCGTTGCTCCCTCTGAATCAGTCATTTTTTTAAATAAGTGTTTTAATGAACTTACTCTTGTTGAGAAGCATTTCCACGATGTCTGAATAACCTTTCCAGGCAGCAGCGTGCAGCACTGTGTCCCCAAGTTTATTCTGAAACACAAATCCTTTAACAGACATGCGTCTCTCTGTCTGTTTGGAGTTTATTCCAACTCTGAAATCACTCATCTCTTTAATTATGCAGTTTTCATATCCTACAGTGGATGTTTACACTCAATTCTAATTAAAAGCAGATGATGAAGAGATGATATTCAGTGAGTCACCTGCTGGTTGAGCTCCACGTTAGGCTGGCTGAGCAACAACTCCACCACATCTGACAGGAAAACAAGATTTTTCTATCAGTGTACGAACAATCGTCTGATTTCTTTTTACATCCTGAGCAAAACAATTATGTTCTATTGTCACACTTAACGATACATGACATTATTCACATCTGTCAGTTTAAAAAAAATGATAAAAACACCTTTATGTCCTCCATGACATCCCCAGTAGAGCGCAGTGTTTCCCGCCTTATCCAACCCGTTAATCCCAACCTTGTTGTCCAGACACTCCCTCAACCAGCTGATGTTGCCTGTTTAAATTCACAAATATGTGCAATAACAAAAATATAAAGGTTCCAAACTGCCGTAATTATATTAAATGCAAAAACATAAAGTGAAAAGTTCAAACTTGTAGACGTTTTTACCTCGTTTCGCTGCTTCATGCATTGGATTATCAATAGACTCGGCTTGCTCGGCCACTAAAATAACAAAAAGCACAAACAAAAAAATCATTCTAATTCTACTGCACATTAAATTATTTAGTTGTATTTATTCTCTTTTACCCACCATAGTTACTAGGAATTAGTCCCGTCCTTCCTCTACATGTCCCTTTCCACCAATTAGTGTCACTCTGGAAAAACAGTGAAACACAAATCAATTATTGTTTTAACTAAAGTAGGAACAGAAGAGTGAAGGTAAAGGACAAAAGTCAATAAAGCAGAAGTGAAATCAAGATGGAGAAGATTTTATCCCATGAAAGACGGACCACAGATAAGCAAATCTAAAAAAAGGAGATACAAAATGCAAAGAGTGCAATATTACTCTGAAAGAGGAACAGTGAGTTGCAGATTTAGTCAGAGGGAACAGGGACTAAATCTGAGCTTTTTACTTACCGTGTCTGAGATGTACAAAATATCTCCTTCTTCAAAGTACAACTCATCAGGCTGAAAAACAACAAATCAAGAAGCGGAAACTTTGATTATTCTGATCTAATTTAACATCTTTCTGCTTTTCCCATAAAGCAGAATGTGTTTTTACGAGAATTTAAAATAGAAACTACTTTCTTTTTATTTTAATTTGCAGTAAAACAAGCCGAAATGTTTTTCATTAATTCACTAAAATGTGATTTTATTGGGCATTTCAATCTTTGTAATTTCCCCATTTTGCAGCAGAAAATGGGATTTGAACATTGATCATTATGAATGAATAAATTAAGTCAAAAACATGATTAAAAAGAAACTTTAGAAGTTAAAAGTTCTTACTGTTCTGGGGTCGAAGGTGAACAACGCTCTGAACACCTTGACTTGGCCTTGTAAAGACATAAAGACATTTTGTTAGATAAAAATATTGAGAAATCATTCATGTTCATTCCTGCTTGAACACGAGCACATGTGTCAAAAATGTGCACAGCTCTGCACAACATGTCTCTCCTACGGGTGAGCTGAGTTCATGGTGGTGAAATACTCACATGTAAGTGCAACAAATCAGATAGGCGTGTCTCTTTGCAGCAACAATGCACATTACTACATGCAGCGCGAGAACAAAGAGAGAGGTCATTGCGTAACGCCTCGGCATTAGCTCGGCTGCAGGAATGCAACCAGAGTGGTTGTGGCCTCAGCTGAAAACTGAACTAGTTCAGGAGCCCACAAAAAGTTCATCGAAGCTCTGACGAGCATTTTTAACATGCAGCTTTAAAACAAAAACTACAGCACTTACATATACAAAGTTTATTAAAACCGACACACGTCAAGGTTGCACATTAGAGCTCATTTGGTTGATTTTAAAGCTGAACTTCTGCAAAAGGTAATGCCAGTAACTATTGATTTACATTTGCTTTTTTAGATAAGAATCACCCAGCTGTTGATTTCCACTTCCTTTTTGAATGTTTGCCACACCCACATTAGTGCAAACAATAAAATATTAAACTGTATCTTTGGATTTTGTGTGTGTGTGATGCACTTAAAGCTCATTTACTCTTATAATTTGAGAAGAAAGAGAAAAAAAACTTTAAAGTAGTGCAGCTCTAATGTTTATCTGTGCAGTGTCACGTAAACCAGAAATCACATGTGTGTTATTGTAATTCAGAGGATCCAAAAAGCAGACAGATTTATTTACTGCATTAACTATGAATATATGCATTCTGAACCTTCTTCTGCTTCCTCGTTTGTTTACATAAAAGGTTAACTGTTAGGTAACGCCTACATCATTGAACAGAGTGCCTGTATAAAACACACTGCCTCTCTGTCTCTGAACCGGAGGGTCTGAACTTCTGCACAACACCAGCTCTGTTCCATGTAGCACCGTCAGGCCTGCAGGTCCAGTCATGCAGCCTCAAGCACACGCATGCTTGAGCTGACTACACATGCATTTTACATAGTACATGTTACTTTAAGAAATATTGTCAGTGGTTGTGGTTTATTGTTTCCAGCTGCTCAACAGCCCATGTTTTGGGTGCTTATTTATTACATGTTAGACTTCATTAAGCTCCTAATGTTGCAGTAAAGTTTGTGGCAACACGGTTGAGTTTTGCTCTTGTTGTGAAATTCTCACACTGAAGGGAAAAGTCAGAGTGTGAAGAAACACTCACATGCTTATGAGTGGTAACGCTGAATGTTTGTGATGTAGCAGCAAATCAGAGGATGTAGTTTACGTTTCTCTGACCATCATGGGAAACTCACCCTGCTGAGTCTGAAACTAAAACACAACGAAATCTTTGCCTTGTCTAAAAATACAGCTGGTGTTTGTGATTCAATAATAATGAAAGAAAAAAATTGGGGTTTTTACATCTGCAAATATGTTCGAAGAGGTTTCTGAAGAGCCTTAAAAAAAACACTTATTCTCCCAAAACAAACAAATCATACAGATTTAATATCTGACATGAATCGTATTGTCCTAAACTCTAATTCCTTGATATAACTTCTGCTTTAGATGCACCTGGGCAAAAAAAAACACAATTCCCTGCAATAAATCCCATGTCTTCATTATTTAAAATGATACATGAAGAATTTTTTAGTATATTTGTTAATATTGAGGAGCATGTAAACTGATTTGGACAAAAATTTCAGCTGACAGCAAAACATCACGTTACAGAGTCAAATCAAAAAGCCTTTTCTTATCTGTGTTTCATCACTGAAGGAAATGATAAATCTCTAATTAGATTATGCTAGACTATTTCTAAATTCCATACCCTATCATAATTAGTTCTAGAGACAAAAAGCACAACCCTAGTGATTTAATATAGCAATTAAACCTGTTCTGGTTATCCCAGCTTAACATATACAGGATTGGAATTTATAGAAGCATTAACATAATTTTGACCATAAAATTGTATTCTGGCAATTCATCAGTTAATCCTGCAGCATGTCAAAAGATGAACAGTCCAGAAATATATATGTATACAGTTATCTAGGTCACATGTACAGTCCTTAATTAACCAGCATTAGAAGGTATAAACCAGACCTGCAAACTGAAACTTTACAATTTAAATATATTTATCATTAAAGTAATTTATACTGTGATGGTAAATGTATTCATTTAAAGGCTGCTACTCCTGCTAAAATTGGACAGATTTGCTTTATATTTGCTGCTTCAGTTATTTTAGGATGTTCTAACAAAACATGATCCGCCTGAAATACTAAATTCCACTTCTGCAAAATAGCAGAAAATAGATCGCCTTTGAAAAACACCAGCTGCACGGACACATTGGACGAATGCAAACAATATCCACCTGATGTTAGTGACTCCTTTAACTAAATCCACCTGAGCTGGTTCTGGATAGATGATTGAAATAGGGAAGTGACCGAGGCCCCATGTCTCTGTCATTCAATGAAGGTTCAAAAGCAACTTCATTCACGTCCAGTTTACTAATGCTACTAACATACAAATTACGATTCCCTGTTTCGAACTGGTGTTTCACGAAAAGCTTCGCATGCAAACACCAGAGTTCACAACTCGGCCGTGTTCGCGAACATTTCTCACAAGGTGGGTTTGTCCCCGAAACTATCAAAACTTCAGGTAAAGTTTGTTTCAATAACTCCACGAAGCGTTTTAAACCTACCTGGTTTGGCCGGTTTAGGAGGAGGCTTCGACATCTGTGACGATTAAAGACAAACTGGGAAGAAAAAGAAGCAGTGAGAAGCTTCTAGTTGCTAAAGTGTTGGGACACTTTCAGCTAGCACTGCCAATGAGGAAGTTCGTATGAGCGGAAACACAAGTTAGTGTGCGCATGCGCGTTGTGTCCCAAGGACGGACGATAGATAGATAGATAGATAGATAGATAGATAGATAGATAGATAGATAGATAGATAGATAGATAGATAGATAGATAGATAGATAGAAATCCCATCTTTAATCGTATTTTTGCCACATTTGTCATTTTTATTCATTTATTTTCTGTTTCTAATTATAATCTAAAAAAACATGCTTTTCTTTATTTTATTTGTTTTAAAATAATTATATTGAATAAAAATGCATCAATTAATATATACTGTTTTCTTTCATTTACATTTACTAGGGCAGTTTCTTGTTGCCCTCTCATTGGGCAAGACGGGAGTCACGTGGCACATCTTTCAGCAAATCATGAGCCTCCTCACGCGGAAACGCATGAGGGAGCGCTGACTTGTTTTGCAATAGTAAATAGAGGCTGTGTGGAGGTTTAATGTGAACTAGTGCTTATTTTTTATATAAATAGTGGCAGCAAGTTGAAATGAGGAAACTAGTCGTCGGAATTGGTGGGTAAGTAAGTCTGTGGAGTTGTAAACGTTTTATTTGAATCTTGTTTTGAACAAGACAGGCATCAGATAACCAAACATGCTTGTGTAATGCTGTTTTTAAAGGAATTCAGGCTTTTATTTGTTGCCTAGAAATAAATACTAATTCAAAAATATAATAGCTCTAAAAAGGTTATATGTTATTTGTGTTACATTTTTCTCTTATTATTATTTTTTTTACAATATTTAAATAAAAGCTGTGACGAGAATTCGATACTTGACTTGATCATGTGGCCTCAAAACTGATAAGCATGTTTACTGTTTAGAGTCCTGAGAGAAAGTCACATTTTCCTTGTTTTATACTTTTTAACATTAGTCACTGTGTAAACAGAGTTTTTTAAGAGGTAAAGGTCTTTTAAAATGTTTAATTCATATTTGTATAGAAAATAAACGTTTTAAACAACCATAGTTAACTTGCGTTGAATATTTGGAGCAACACAGTGATTCTACACTTTCTGTTTTCTTTTTGTGCAGCTTGATCATGTTTTTATTTGTTTTTATAGGGTGACCAATGGAGGAAAATCTACTCTCGCTGCAAGTCTTCATCAGCGAATACGTAACAGCTTCATCGTTGCACAGGACTCTTATTTTAAGGTGTGAACTTTTTTATTTCTAATATTTCTGCTGTCTCAGAAAAGGCTTAACAGATGATCCTTTTCTTTAGGATGATCATATTGTACCAGTTGACAGCAGTGGATTCAAGCAATATGATAGTAAGGCCACCTACTAAGATTAAATTCATACTACTTTGAATTTAGTTATTTCTAAAGCTATAGTTCTTTTCTCTGTATTTGTGAATAAAAATGTTGCTTACATCTTGTATTGAAGCGCTCGATGCGCTCCACATGGATAAGATGATGACGGAGGTGGAGTCATGGCGAGCGGATCCTGACTCGTTCCTGAGGCAGCGAGGACTGAACACCAAGCGTTTGTCTGCCAACACTAACGTATACGTTCTGATAGTGGAAGGGTTCCTCATTTATAATTACAGGTACATGATAGAACATTTAAAACATTTCTATTTTGCTACCAAGAACTTGGTATGGATGGATGGACGGACGGACGGACGGATGGATGGAATGTTTGATATTTCATGTTCACTTTCTTTTCCAGTTGCTAAAAATTAACTTCCACTTTTAAAGAGGCCATTTCACACAAATTTCATGACCTTGTGTTTATTTCTTAAGTATTAACCAGTAATATGAAACATTTTATATCTAAAAACGTTATAAAAGACTGATTAACAGACCTTTCAATCTATCTGCGTCAAGATTCGTCAGGTTTTGGTCAGCAGCTCGTTCGTATTCATTATTCGAATTTGCTGGACTCTGATTGGCTAACAAACTAGCCTATGAGAGCAAGGTATACTGTTTCCTGTCCCGCTGAGCATGGTAACAGCACACCGAGTATCTTCCGGTTTGTTATGTTTTATGCTAACAGCTTTTAGCCAGCAGCATGCTAGGCGTGGTTTCAACTGCAGGAGCTGCCGAATACTAACGAACAAAGGAGTTGTGATGAAACAGATACAGGCCGTTTGGACTCGGGAGAACTCGGGTTTTATCGCCACCTGCGTAGTTTGAGAGATTAAAACTGAAAGAGAAGTTGTTGATCTGTTTTCACACCCACTATGAAGGTAAGAACACCTGTGGAGCTAAAATATTCAACAGAAACCTCAGAAAAACTGTTTTTAATGGAAGGGCCTCTTTAAAACAAACACTGTTGTTATTCATGGAAAAATCTAGAGTTTCTTGACCTGTAATCTTAAACAGAAGATACTTTACAGATATTAGCTTTCAACAATTTGAGAAGTTGTTGGTTTTCAAGGTCAAAACAAAAAAATAAACTTATTAACTCTTTTGATTTTAGTCTTTATTCTCTACTTAATATATTGTAATGTTCTTTAAACAATCCTAATTTAATGTATCTTTTAATTTACCTTAAGTGTTTTTTCTGTCTGTGTTTCACTATAACATTTCTTACTTGATAAATGTCTTCTTTGTTTAGGCCTCTGAACGAGTTGTTTGACAAGAAATATTTTTTGGAAATACCTTATGAAGTCTGTAAGAAGAGACGAAGGTACTGTTTTTGTTTTGTCTTATTTTTTTGCCATTGTTTGTGTACTTCTATGTTCTATCTCCGAACACATTTTACAGATGTTTTCTAAGTGAGCTGCTGCAGGAGGAAACTCTCTTTCTGTTTTTGTGTCTGTTGAACAGTTCCAGAGTGTACACGCCTCCTGATCCGCCCGGATACTTTGATGGGTACGTTTGGCCGATGTATCTAAAAAACCGCAGAGAGATGGAGAGAATCACTTCGGGAATTGGTGAGAATCTAATCAGCTGTTTTGTGTGTGTGTGTATTACTTACATCATTACATTAACTGCAAAATGAATGATTAATTAAAACAGTGTCCTGCATGTTTTATTGCTTTTTTCCAGTTTTTCTAGATGGTCTGAAGTCAAGAGAAGAGCTGTTGGCTTTTTTACTTGAAGATATTTGTCAGGAAATAGACAGACTCCAGGGTGAGTCTGCTGCTATGCTGAATGTGTTGAGTGGGCTGATATTCATTATTTAAAATCTCTTTTCCTTTTGTGTTTTCTTTGCAGAGAAAAATTGAGGTTTGCTTAAACATCCATGAAAGTAGACTCCTGCTTCTCTGGATGTTCTAAAATATTGTCATCTGGACTAAAGCTCACCTGAAAGGACCAAATAATATTAGTATTTATGCTTTGTGAGTTTCCTGTGTTTTTTTGTGAGGTGCAGCTTTTCCAGTCCTTTATTTGGATGTTTGAACAGAGATCTTTTTACTGAGTGACAGTGTGTTGCAGCACCAGATGAGGCCACCAGGGAGAGTTGTTGTTATTGGATCCTTCAACGGATGTGGTTCCACAGCTTCAGATGACATAAACTGAACAAAGTTTCACTTGATGAGTCTGGGCTTTTAATAGTGTAAATCAGGGGTGTCCAGATCCAGATCTCCAGAGTCACTATTCTGAATGTTTTAGATGTTTATCTGCTTTAACACACCTGTTTCAAATCCTCAGCTTGTGAGCAGGTCCTGTAGAATCCTTTTAACAGACCATTCATCTGAATCAAGTGTGTAGAAACATCTAAAACATGCAGGATAGTGGCCCCCGGGTCCTGGATCTGGACACCGCTGGTGTAAATAAAGGCTGAATGTATTTATGAAAACCAAGTGATCATTTCTTTTCTGAATATGCCGAGCTTGAGATTAAACTGAAACATTTCAGATTGTCTCTATTATCTTATAAGTGAAAATCATGATTGTTTCCTTGAGCCCATAATAAATGTTGTCAGAACTAATTCTAAGCTTTTTCAAACAAAGAAAAGTCACCAGCATGTTGAAGTCACATCTATCAAATTCATGCTTCATAAAAACCTTAAAAAAAACTAAAACTTGACTTTTTCTTTTAGAAATAAATCAAACTATTGACTGAATTATAATAGTGTTTTTTTTTATAGATTTTTAGATTTTTATAGATTTATACAAATACCAGCTTTAGCTCTTTTAAAAGTTGTTTATCACGGAGCATTTAAATGAAACCCATTCACTCATCCCTGCACTTTGCACCTGCAGGTCAGCTTATTGCACCAGTATTATTTCATTTATAAACTCATTCTTCTTCATCCTCTGCTGACACGTTTCTTTTTCTGTGTGTCACAGAAACAAAGAAGTTGTTTAGTCCGTTTTAAAAACATTTCTGTTTGTTGTTATTCTGCTTTAATTTGGTACTTTCATTGTACAGATAATTGCAAATGTCTAATAAACATTTTTATTTCTGAAAGGGAGTTTATGTTTTCTATGGTTTATTTGTTCATTTGTCATTTCATGAATATTTATTTATTTTCAGGATATGTTGGAATGGATACAAGAATCAATTGATCAGATTTTGGGAGTGATCTGGATCCAGGACTCTTTATTATAAAACCCCAGTCAGGAGGAAATGAGCTGCTTTGTGGATGTTTGTGGTCTCTGTGCTTTCTGTTTGTATGTGGGTTTAAATAAAGTCTGGTCTGACATGAGACTTCAGCTTTTAATGAGATTATTTTTATTAACTACAGTAAAATAAAGCAAATGACGCTTGAGTTTTATTGCTGTTGTGATATGATTTGTAGAGAAAAAATATAAGGATCCACAGATAAATCCTAAATAGTAAATGTCCTGTATTTGTATAGCGCTTTTCGAGTCATTCAATCTAGTCATTCAAAGCGCTTTCATTTACCCATTCACACAACCCGATGTGTAGACCGGGGGGAGAGGGTAGGGCACTGATCATCGACTGGATTCCAAAATTGTGAGGATCAAAAAGAAAATAGTGGTCCACACTATTAAAGCAACTCCTAGTGGTTGACTGTGGTATAGGTGATGGGAGCATGAATCAAATGCCTTCAGTTTTGTAATGAAATGGAAAAAGTATAAACATTAAACATGATGTTAAGCCAAAATTAGATTTTTATTTGATTTTCTTCTTGGGGGTCTGGCCCCCAAGGAGACTGTCTGGTAAAACTCTGGCTCTCTGACAAATATGGTTGATGGCCCCTGGAGTAGGGGCTAACACTCACACAGCCTGATATGCAAGTCGGGGGCAACATGGGGTTCAGTGTCTTGCCCAAGAGCACTTTGACATGTGGAGGCCGGGATCGATCCACCAACCTTCTACCAACGATCGCTCTAACCACTGATCCACATACATTTGCTTCTCATGTTTAAGTTGGAATATTCAATCCAAAAAAACTTGTTAAATTTTGTATTTATCACCTAATAAAATGTTGTCATTTTGAAGGTAAGACTGGACATTTATCTCATGTTTTTACACTTTTAATGACTTTAGATGATAATATCAGAACAAAACATTTTATAATTTCTTCAGCTGGAATGAGATTTAAGTCCACACATGTTGGTTTATTTAATCCTTTTCACCTTTTTTATAATTGTTCCTTCAAAGATCAGACCTGACAGCTGCTTCAGGGGCAAAAACTGAATTAGATTATATACTAAGAAATCCAAAATTATGGAAATATCTTACTAACATGATCAAACTCTTCAGTACCCTGTAAAACATGACTAGTGTTTTTCAGATTTCTGGCTTGTCATCCTTAAAAAGCAAAAAGTTAAAATCTAGAGCTCACCTTTTATGATAATAAAAAAAAACCAAATGGGAAGTTGCTTTTAAACAAAGAACCAATTTGAACTTTAGTAAAAAGTATTTTCCTGTCTAATTTATCTGGGTTACAAGTCTTTGCTATTGTTGTCCTGTAAATCTCAGTAGAAAAGGCAACCAATAATTTCAATTATTTTTTTTTTTAATAAAATTAAGCTAAAACTGAATAAAACTCACAGAAAGAAGATGATACAGGGAACTACTGGATCAATCATTATGCTCAGAGAATCCTGTCATATTAATGTTTTTGATACAAAGGGAATAAATGAGTCAGAATTAGGGTTGACCCCTTTTTAGAACTATTACAATCTGCACTATGTTTCAATTAGACGTGATTAAAAGTCTGCGAATCATCAGCAACACTTTAACTGATACGTTCCAAACAGAATAGACAATTTTCTCTAAATCCAAGCAGAAAGAAGAGAAAATATTCTCTTCACAATCTGCTCAAAGAAGTCGCTTAATAACAAACTGCTCTTGTGTTATGCAATTTGAGTTTGAACATTTTCAAAATGTTGCTCTCAGCTGTGTTTTGTGGTGATCGTCATGATTGAAATGCACTTCTGGAAATGTATGTGATGCATTTCAGTAAAAAAAAAAAAAGCAGAATGAATGTTTACTGTGTGTTGTTATGATAATCAGTGAAACAGAAAGACTTCCTCCCTTTTTTAAACCACTACTTTCATTTCACTCATAAAAACGTGTCAGACACCCATCTGAATGTCTATCAGCCGTGAGAACCTGCTGCTGTCTCCTCTGAAATGTTCATGAAAACCTTTATTGCAAAATTCAACTCCAACATGTGAAGTTGCACAACTTTCCTGACATTAAATGGTGAAAATTTTACCAAAAAGTCCATGCTATTAGCAGAATATTTTCTGTATGCATCAGCAGTCGACTTGTCCAACCGGCATGTGCAGTACAACAAACATCACATGTAAATCTGGGCTTTCCTCACTTCCCTGTACAGATTATATCCTGTTCAGACGCAACATATTTAAGTCTGCTGCAGACTGATGTCCGAGCCTCACACCTCTAACACATATCTGGGACTGAACTGCTGAAGAGTCGGTGGAAACATGTCCAGCACGGGATTTTCTGTGTATTTGTATTTGGTTTTGAGCTGCTGCTTCTGTTGTTTTAACGCCATGCCTACTAAACTCCACCAGAAGCCCGTGAATGACAGACCTGTGATTGGTGAGCACACACACAAAGATTTACACAACTTACATACAGTCTAGTGCAAAGAGTCATTTCTTATTTCAGATTTTATGCCAAAATGTTGGATTTTCTTGTAAGTTTTAAAGTGGGCTTGATGATTTATTCTCTCTCAGAAACTTTTTTCGATTTAAAAACGTACAGGAAAGTCGAGCTTCTTAGAAGTGAAATATTTTTACACAGATCTGTATGTGTATACATAATTAGAAATGCTGTGTCACTGCCAATGATCTGTTTCCTCATTTGCCTTGTTTTTGTCACACAGGTGTGTTAACCCAGTTAGTTTCTGATGATGTCATGAAGCCATTTGGGGAGACATTCATACCCGACTCCTATGTGGCATACATAGAGTCTGGGGGGAGCCGGGTGATGCCAATCAGGTGGGCTGCAGTGTTCTACCTTTATTATTTTAGATAAATATTAAATATTTTTTCCTATAACTGTGTGAAATAATTATTCTGCTCCTTAACAACTTCAACAAGACTTTCGGTGTTTTATGTAAAAACAGTGAATGAACATTGATCATATTTCCTTGTGCAGACTGACTCTCACCACTGCTGAGTATGAAAACATCTTTAGGAAGATAAATGGGTGAGTTAACTGTATTTGATTATTAATGTGCAGGAAAATACATTAATAATAAATGTGGGAATGTTATTTTTCCGTTTGATGTTTGTTTAGCCTGTTCTTAATTGGCGGGGCTGCAAATTTGGAGACTTCAGACTATGCCAGGGTTGCGAAGATCTTCTACAAACTTGCACTGGAGGTTTGTATCAAATGTTCATTGTCTCTGTTTGTCTTCTTTCTACACATCATAATACACGTCTCAATGTCTTAGTATGATAAAAGCCCGAGCAGGAAGCGTCATGTTTCGATAAATGAATCGTTTGATAATCTGAGATCTGTAGGTTTTTGTGACTAAAATGTAATTTGTTGTCGGTTTTTAAAAAAGTTTAATATTTGAAACAACACAGATTTATAATTTTGTACAATTTCAAAAAAAGTGTAAAAGTTTCCATTCTTGTAGATGAAATCCTAAAACTGTACTCACCTGCAAGCACAAACACAATCGGCTCTTTTGTGCATATTTCAGTTTTAGTTGTTTGTCTTTTGATCTCTGTGAGTCTCCATGTATTTACTTCATGTTAACGTCATTCCTCACTCTGAGATTTTAAAGCCAGTCATTCTGTTTTTGTGGTTTTCAATTTGCTCTTCTTGCTTTCAGATTTAAAAGTTTTTTCTTTTCTCAATTTAGATACATTTTTTGCTATTTTTTAATTGTTTCAGGCCTCTTAGGCAATATTTACAAGCCCTTTGTATCTTATTTTGACATCTTTATGAGCTCAACTGCAGTAATATTTGTGGAATGTAACTCTGCCACCGCCTGCAATTGTTACACCAAGCTTCCATGTTGTAATGTTCTAATGTTGTGATGTTCTAATTGCTCCAGGCCAATGATGCTGGAGATTTCTTCCCCATCTGGGGCACGTGTATGGGCATGCAGCTCCTCACTGTGTTGGTAGCTGGTGAAAATCTGCTTACAAACACCACAGCTGAGAACATTGCCCTTCCCCTCAACCTAACTCAAGGTAAACACAGGATATAATTAAATATATTTGATTAAATAAAGTATTTGAATTTAATTTAGCAAAATATGTTGTACTAAATTATTTCAGACCGCAATCCTGCATGTTTTAGGTATTTGTGTGCCCAACACACCTAAATTAAAGAACTTTCTAAAAAAAAAAAAAAGTACTTAAACCATTGAATGTTAATAGAAACAACTTAATCATGCAGGAAAATTGTCCTCTGTACTTCCTTTTTTCTGTATAAATGCATAAACTGTATTACAACACTAGATGTCAGCAGAGTTGAGTTTTAAAGCTTTACGTTTAGTAAACCACGACTTATAAAAAGTTATTTATATAAATAGAAATAAATGTATTTCTCCATATTTCCTGTAGATGCGTTCACCAGCAGGATGTTTCAAGACTTTCCACAAAAACTCTTAAAGTCTTTAACTTCAGAACCCCTAACTGGCAATTTTCACAATTATGGAATCACAATAGAGGTATCGCACAGCTGTTTCACTTCTTCTGTTGGGTTTTGTCCTAAAACTTCTCTCAAAAGTCCATATTTAATCTCTAAAATGATATTTGGGAAAGTCTTTAGCTACATGTGCCAGAGTTTGTTCAAATGGATCTGAACATGTGTTTAAAATGGTCAAAAAGCTCTTTAAATCAAAAAGAAAAAAGCATTAAAGTCATTTAAAGAAAAATGAGCTGGAAAAGTTGATCTGAGGTCATACCAAAATAAAACGTAAGTGCTGTTTTGTTTTACAGGATTTTTTTTTTTTTCCTGCAGACTTTCCAGAAAAACAAGAAGCTGCACAGTTTCTTCACCCTCTTGTCTACGAACGTAGCTGAAAACGGAGCTCGCTTTGTCTCCACGTTAGAAGGTGAGTTGGATGTGAACTTGACATACTGAAGTGCTGCAGTGGAGCAGCGTTGTGACGACACAGTGTTGTGTTTCTTCTGTCGTCTCAGGTAAAAAGTATCCCTTCTATGGAGTGCAGTGGCATCCGGAGGTGAATCGTTTCCAGTGGGACAGAAAGCTCAGCTTCCCTCACTCCCCTCACGCCGTCCAGCTGTCATCGCTGCTGGCCGAGTTTTTTGTCAACGAAGGTATCCTGAAAAACATAATTAACATGATTAACATATCGTATCAATCAGATGTGGATAAAAAGAGCTGGTGGTCGTAACTTTTTCCCTTCACTGTTTTGTTTAGGGAGGAGAAGCTCACATCATTTCGACGATCCTGAGGAAGAAGCGTCGTCTCTGATTTACATGTACACACCTGTCTACACTGCAAACTTCAGTTCATATGAGCAGGCTTATTTCTTTTGAGATCATCCAGCAGCTGTCTTTGTACATCTGTATCTCCGTCACCATAAAGTGTGTCGGTTTTATTCTCAGAGTCTCTAATCAGAGCAGAAAGTAGAAAAGATTCTGTAATTTTTATCAATTTCTGTTCAATATAAACATGTAACATGTCATTATTATCATGAATCTGAAAAAATGATACTTTGACCTCAGTGTGTTTGTAGTAAAGCATCACTGAAAACAGTGTGTCTCTCAGTAGAATTTGTAGATAATAAATGTGGATTTTCAGCTTACAAACTTTTCAGTCCTGCTGGTTAATAATGGAAACAACTATTATCTTTAAATCCAAGATTAATGAGGCAAATTTACTTTCAAATTAAAGATTCATTTGTTCAGTTTGGTGCCCCAGGATGTCAGAGACCTCCAGGATTTTATAACATGTTTGTTTAAAGTTTGTGTGGCTAAAAAACAAAAACCCTCTGCTGGTATTTCCAAAATAAATTTGCAGTTTTACTTACAGAGTCAAGTTCAATCCACATCCATCTTCTCATGACCGCTCAAACCAAAATAAATTCACTTGTACTACAGAATTTATACCTAATTATCTTGATAAATGTTATACAACTGATTAAAACAGTGTGTTACATGGAAAATACGACTGAGCAGCCCTAAAAGGAAAAAACCGAGAAGAACCCTGACGTTGTCCTAAAAATTAACTAATGAACAAAAGACAGAAATTAAAACAAATTAAACTCAAATGGGTCTAAACAAATGTTTGTGACACAAAAAACACAAACATGATTCAAAAAACAAAATGGAGCAAACAGACACAAATAAACAAAAACAATAAACAATCATGCAGACAAATGAGCTTATTTTTAATGGCCGAAAAGTGACACAGAGTAGCAACCAATCAGATTATACCACTTATTCACCATAAAGAGACACAAATTAGCACAATCCAACACAATATTGCCAAAAAGGACATGAATTTACATATAACTAAAAGACACATATGGCTTATGGTGCGTTCACACCGGCCCAACCGTCAACGTCAGAAATGTCAAGTTTACATGTAACGTCTATGGAGTGCGTCAGACAGACGTCAGAGTCTCTGTGTCGCTTTGTGAGCGTTAGCAGCGTCAACTTTCAAAGCTTTTCAAGCGTTTCAGGCGTTGAAGCTTGAAACGCGAGCAACGCAGAAGTTCAGTTAGCTGAACTTTTGACGCGCTTGAAGCGGCATGTCAACCAATGAGAGCGTCTCATCGTAGTGACGTCACTGCACGTAACCTGAATGAAGCAGGAAGTCGTCACAGGCGCGGGACAGATGGAAGTAGCGCTGGAAGCGAACCTCATCCATATGTAGCTCCTGGAGCAAATGGTTTAACTCCTCAAACTCAGAACGCATCTGAAGAATGGGGTGTATCCACAAACGGAGTAAATAAAGCCAAGCCACTCTCTATATGATCCACCATAGCTCAGAACATCCGATAACAAAGGAAGCCCCGCCTACACCTCTTTTTAACGTCAGGCGTTACAAGCTTCAACTTTCAAGCTTCAAACTTGAAGCGTTGTGAACGTTGCTTGACGCTGACAAAGCAGCCAGTGAACGCACCATTAGAATTAAAGATTAAAAATCACAAACATTTGCATCTGTTGTTTCTCTGATTGTTTTGTTTTATCTTTTTTAGGTCAGTCATGTAGGATGAACTTGGGGGGGGGGGGGACCTTCCACGTGCCAGAGCCCCGGGGCCTTGTGTTTATTAACCCGCCCCTGATAGTCAGCCCAGTCACAACAACACACAGACACGCCTGCTGTGGATTGGTCTCTCTGCGCGTCAGTGGCGTCTGTTGGGGGGGGGTGGGGGTTGCAGGAACACCGTGCCATAGCTCTAGTTTTTCACCCCTCACACAGATGCAGCTGCTGCTACCGGGTCCGTGTCATGCAGGCTATTAATAAAAGTACATCAGTCAGGGCGAGGTGACGAGAGGGCGCAACCGCATCATCGCTTCTGCTTTTTGACTCTGCAGACATGAACCAGCGCGCAAGTAACGTGACACAATCCCGCTGCAGAGCCCGATAGAGAGAAAGAAACGCCCTTCATCCACTTTATTCGCCTTGTCCGACCTTTTGTCTGTGTTGCCTTTGACACGCAGTCAGTTGGCGCATCTTATTGCGGTCGCTTCTCTGCACGAGCGTCTGCGGCTTGTTGGTAAACACACATCGGAACCCGGCGGCAAGGACTCCCTCTGATGCATTGATGCACCCGTTTCAGTGGTGTAACGGTGAGCAGTCATTTACATCTTGAGATCTTTGTGCCTTTCAGGCCTTTGTTAGATAGTCCTCTTGTTGTTATTCAATATTACATGATGTGTTTTTAATTTTGACGTTTGCTTAAAAAGAAAATAGAAGTTTCTTTTTCTTCTACGTTATTTTTTTTATTGATGAAAGTCTGGATTTAGAAATTTGATGAGAATAAGCCACTGAAAAAACATAAGAAATCTTTCTGATGTATATTGATGTTAAATGACCAGCACACATTTTACACAATGTGAAAAACCTAACTTGATTAAAAAAAATATATTTTAATCAGAAATCTTTTTGAACTAGAATGATTTCTGCTACTCTTACATGAAGATTGTAATCCTCTGATGAAAATGAACTTGATGTTTGTGCCATATTCATCAAAACACACTTTTAATTTGCATATATTTCAGACTATTATTGTTATTTGAGTTTCATTTAAACCTGTTTTTTCTTAATTTTTTTCAACTTCTTGTGGATTTGCAGAATAAGTATATTTGTAATCAATAGACTCCTTTATTTTCATCTCAAATTATTCCAGTTGAGATCAACACAAGGCCAGTCATTGTGCTCTCTGGGTAAGATTTCACCTCTCGGTGTGATCTTGTTTATGCTGGGTGACTCTATCTGTGACCTAACACTTTCACTTGGCTTCGGCCACTTATCTTTGAAAAGGAAAAAAAAAAAGTCTGAATAACTTTGTTTTTTGTTTGAAGCGTCTATCGGCCTTGTTCTGTGAAATGGATGTCTCATTGTGAAAGCATCATGATGGATTGGAGGTCTTTTCCCTCTAACTTTGCATGTTTGAATGCAGGAACCTCTGTGGACTGTCGGTGGTGCTGAGACAAAAAACAATTACTGCCTTTGTGCTGCTCAACTCTGCTATTCATAGTACAGGCACATACACAGTGACGCTCTGCTGGAGAAATGAAGCCGTATCAGGCGGCTGCAGCTCAGCTTTGTGTTACTGAATTATTAACGGATCTTTAATTATTTGCTCTTTTGTTTATGCATCATATAAATGTTGTTTTTCGTGCCCGTTTTTGCAGTTTGGACCTACTTTCTTTCTTTCCTTGCAGCAGGGCTCGAGTGTTTCCTCTCATGTGAATTCCTGAATATTTGATAAGAAGTCCTGTCTTTAGTGCAAGCAGCAGCAGCAGAGGCAGTTTTGTGTGAAATCGGCATATATAGGACAAAACTCTGCCAGGCATCCGGTCTCAGGGAAACATCCTCAGTCGAGGTGTTTTACAGCTCCATCGAATCACAGAGGGACTTCCTAGACTTCTTTTCCCCCCTTTCTTTGAATGACAACACAAGAATCTGTCTGACACAGATTTTCTTTGTCCTCAAAATGAGAACTCGCACGCCTTCTTCATCCTCGCTCTGCATCTACTGCTGTTGGCACCATGGCAACGGGGGTGCCTCATGAGAGAGCTAATATATAGGTCAGTGGTCATGCAAGGCTCCTCCCGAAGCAAAATATCACATATAGCTGTTTGATTTCCACTCATGCAAAAGGCGGAGATGAAAAGACTCGAGCGTTCACCCTCACAGTTTGTGCAGAAATGATGAAGATGCGCAAAAAATGGGCAAAAGATATGACCTACATTCAGTTTGGGGGTCTACAGCAGCTTTACAGGTAATCAGCTGTGCAGTGAGGAGTTATAGACTCCGCCCTCTCACTTTGTGAGTCTCTTTGTCTTTAGATGATCGACAGTGAGGTCAGCTTGTATGTTTGTTTGCAAGTTCACATCCTCACATGTGTCCTGCAACAATTGTGGACACTGAGGTCATTTCCTCAGAGATATTCAGGAAACAGCCAATCTGACATTCTGACTTCTTTTTTTTTTTATGCTTTTTTGCTTATTTATGTTGGTTTTTTATTGGTTTTCAAACATTTGACTGTTTTAAGCATTGGCTAAGAATAAATTAATACAGAAATTAAATCTCCAACAACATTTAAAGTATTTATTAAAACAGTTTCTTTGAGACTTGGTCTAACTCACCTCAGACAACCACCTGCCTGCGCAGCCGTTACCCGTGCAGTATTTATTATAAACATTTACTTACCTTTTCATCATCTCAGTCTTCAGCTCTCTAAGTCTGTTAACATCGACTTTATGACAAGAGGACATTTTATCACCGCTCGCTTTCCTGGCGTGGACCTTAAAGAGTTAACCATCATTTCAAAATCCATAATTCTTGTGAAATATCGCAAGAAATTGTTGAAATCAAAGGTAAAACATGTTGGAAAAATAGATTAAACCTTTAAGTGCATAGAATGATAAACAATATATTGCCAGAACCTAGATTTTAACTCGTCATAGTGTCTTAAATTGGTTAAATAAAGGTCTAAATGTGGAACTGAGGGAATAAAGATAATAATCAAGTTGATGTTTGCAACATTTTACTGATGGCCTGAGTGAAAGAAGGATTCTTACAAACAGTCTAAATGGCTTCTATTGTAGATGCATTTATATAAACAGATATATATAGAGAGAAGCTCTGAGTAACAATTAAAGAGGCCCTTCCATTGAAAATGTTTTTTCTGAGGTTTCTGTTGAATATTTTAGCTCCACAGGTGTTCTTACCTTCATAGTAGGTGTGAAAACAGGTCAACAACTTCTCTTTCAGTTTTTATCTCTCAAACTACGCAGGTGGCGATAAAACCCGAGTTAGAACGGCCGGTACTTGTTTCGTCACAACTCCTTTGTTTGTTAGTATTTGGCAGCTCCCGCAGTTGAAACCACGCCTAGCATGCTGCTAGCTAAAAGATGTAGCATAAGACGTAACAAACAGGAAGAGAGAACATATGCAGTATGTATACAGTATACCTTGCTCTCATAGGCTCGTTTGTTAGCCAATCAGAGTCCAGCAAATTTGAATAATGAGTATTAATGAGTTGCTGCCCAAAGCCTGATGAAACCAGTCAAATTTTGACGCAGACAGATTGAAAGTTCTATTAATCAGTGTTTCCTGACGTTTTTAAGATATAAAATGTTTCATATTACTGGTTAATATTTCATAAATAACCACAAAGTCCTGAAATTTGTATGAAATGGCCTCTTTAACTATAATTCTACTATAAAATGTTGTTTTTAGCAAATATCCATCCATCCATCCATCCATCCATCCAAGTTCTTGGTAGCAAAATAGAAATGTTTTAAATGTTCTATCATGTACCTGTAATTATAAATGAGGAACTCTTCCACTATCAGAACACTATACGTTAGTGTTGGCAGACGAACGCTTGGTGTTCAGTCCTCGCTGCCTCAGGAACGAGTCAGGATCCGCTCACCATGACTCCACCTCCGTCAACATCGAGCGCTTAAGTACAAGATGTACCTGTATCTGAACCTGCTTCTTCCTGTTGCAGGGGGTTGCAGTGAGCTGGTGTCTATCTCCAGCGGTCACGGGGCGGGAGGCAGGGGACACCTTGACAAGTCGCCAGTCCATCACAGGGCCACACAAAGACAGTTTTTAGCAACCATTTTAGTCAAAGTAGTTAAAATAGACAATACAGGTATGAGAAATTAAGAAAAATGTTGTTCAGTTAATAATGAGACGTTTCATGTTTCCGTGTGTCTAATTAGAATAAACGGACTGATAAATAGATTCTAAAAAGGATTTTCGGTTGGATTTTATACAGACTGTATGTTCATTGCACAAAGAACAGAGGTCATGTTCACCAATACCAGATGAGCATTATGAAATATACTGATTGAATCTATGTGTGCATTTTTTAAATTTACTGATTTTTAATGAAATTGTGGGTTTTATTTTGAAAAATGATATAAGCCATTTCATCTGAGACAATTTATGGAGAAATCAGTGTTATTTTTATAAAGAACCACCTACTTTTTAGTTTTAATCTATCGCCACAGTCCTGGTAAATGTTATTTCCACACATTCATTAGAACTTTAGGTGAAAAACAACAGAGGTAGAATTAAAGAAAAGGCTTTTGAGACATCATGTTTTTATGATATGGGATTTTTTTTCCCTCCTTCTGAGATAATAAGGATTTTGATTCAGTGTGTTGTGACTTGCTAGCTTTACCTCATCTTGTGCTTTTATCAGAGTTTCATTCAGGTGCTGATTAAGGACTCGACTCATGCTTTTGATGTCTCTGGTAACGATCACCTCTTGTCGAGTGGATCTTGAGCGTGTATCCATTTATGTGCTTCGATTAATAGAAACTCTCTACTCTTCAGAGCTGAATGAATTCAGAGGTGGAATGTATTGATCATCTCATTCTGCAGTTCTCACTCTGAGGCAGGAGAAGTGTTAGATAGAAATGTTAGAGTGTGACTTCGGAATTACTAATACCAGGAAAACAAAAGTTACAAGAAAGCAATGAAAAGAAGAAAGATCCTCATCTATTCATGTTTTTCGTGTTTATTATCATTTATTTTTTGTCCGTCCATTTGTTTGAACCTTTTTTCCGTCTCCTTCAACAATAAATCCGAGTGTTTATCCATCAAACACAACATGCTCTGTCTTTAAAAAAAAGCCTTTTTATCTGCCATTCATCCATCATTAAGTCAATCTCCATTGTTTGGACATTTTTCTTATATATAAGTCCATCTCAGTCCATCGATCTGTGCAGTGTCCATTAAAGGGACGAACACTCATCCACTTTTTCCTCTTGAATTAAAGATGTATCTTTCAGCTTCTCAAAGAAAAGTAGTACCAGTATTTCTATCGTTTAGGAAGAAGATGAGCTCAAATAGTGTGGGTTTGTGATATCCTTAGAGTTTGTAGAATTTAGAAGCTTCACCCACACAACAGTCACGTCCAGGTCTATTTCAGAATGAGCAGGGAGCAATTTCATATCCTGTTGGTGTGTTAAAAAGATTTACGCCAAGAAAAATACAAATGCAGGCTGCAGAAAACCAGAGAGGTGATAGTGATTTTTATAAAGCCTCTCACTTGTTTTATAGTGCACTAAATAAGTCTAAATGAGTCTGTGAAGTGCTTTTGGTCCCTTGAAGAGCACTATATAAATCTATACCATTATTATTATTATTATAGAGGCTGGTGAGAGACACATAATTGTATGTAATTGCATGATAATGAAGCATCATTGCAGCATTGTTTAAAATAAATAAACAAGCAAACATTTAAAACACATAGCTTTTTTTAGAGGAGTTTTATTAAAAGTGGAGACTAATTTCTAACAACACATAGTTCAATATTTCTTTTCTAGTGATTTGTTTCTTCTATTCATCTTGATCACCAGCCGTCCTTCACTCAGACTTTCAGTCCTTCATAAAACATTCACACCTCGTGTAGAAGAGACAGAGTGGATGATGTTTTTCTTCCTATCCTAATTGAATTTAATTGTGTAATTCTCGAATAATTCCCAAAGCAAATTAGACTGTTACGTTAAAAAAAAAAAGAGAGAGAACAAATAGTATTTGTAAGGAATCATTGTGTGATGCTGCTGCAGTGAGCTGGATTGACCTCATAATAACTGCTTCTTTGCTGTCGTGTGGCTCAGAAGACCAAGAGCCTGGAACTCAAACAATACCTTATTATCTCATCTCTGGATCAAGATGTGCTTAACGGAGCCTGCTTTGTGTTTTGATAGAAAGTAAAACCTGCCGTCTGTGACAGCTTTACATCTGTCTGTCATCCTAATGATAAGAAACCTGCATAATGTGTAAGCTTTAGCTAGATAGAGTGATTTTTGAATCTAAACATTAGCATCTAAAACGTAGATACATAGCTGTTTCTTTACATAAATATATATACTCACCTAAAGGATTATTAGGAACACCTGTTCAATTTCTCCTTAATGCAATTATCTAATGCTAATTGAATGCATTTAGGGGTGTGGTCCTGGTCAAGACAATCCCCTGAACTCCAAACTGAATGTCAGAATGGGAAAGAAAGGTGATTTAAGTCATTTTTAGTGTGGCATGGTTGTTGGTGCCAGACGGGCCGGTCTGAGTATTTTACAATCTGCTCAGTTACTGGGATTTTCACGCACAACCATCTCTAGGGTTTACAAAGAATGGTGTGAAAAGGGAACAACATCCAGTATGCTGCAGTCCTGTGGGCAGAATGCCTTGTTGATGCTAGAGGTCAGAGGAGAATGGGCCGACTGATTCAAACTGATAGAAGAACAACTTTGACTGAAATAAACACTCATTACAACTGAGGAATGCAGCAAAGCATTTGTGAAGCCACAACACACACAACCTTGAGGCGGATGGGCTACAACAGCAGAAGACCCCACCGGGTACCACTCATCTCCACTACTAATAGGAAAAGAGGCTACAACTTGCACGAGCTCACCAAAATTGAACAGTTGAAGACTGAAGCCTGGTCTGATGAGTCTTGATTTCTGTTGAGACATTCAAATGGTAGAGTCAGAATTTGGCGTAAACAGAATGAGAACATGGATCCATCATGCCTTGTTACCACTGTGCAGGCTGGTGGTGGTGGTGTCATGGTGTGGGGGATGTTTTCTTGGCACACTTTAGGCCCCTTAGTGCCAATTGGGCATCGTTTAAATGCCACGAGCTACCTGAGCATTGTTTCTGACCATGTCCATCCCTTCATGACCACCATGTACCCATCCTCTGATGGCTACTTCCAGCAGGATAATGCGCCATGTCATAAAGTTTGAATCATTTCAAATTGGTTTCTTGAACATGACAATGAGTTCACTGTACTACAATGGCCTCCCCTAGTCACCAGATCTCAACCCGATGGAGCATCTTTGGGATGTGGTGGAACGGGAGCTTCGTGTCCTGGATGTGCATCCCATAAATCTCCATCAACTGCAAGATGCTATCCTATCAATATGGGCCAACATTTCTAAAGAATGCTTTCAGCACCTTGTTGAATCAATGCCTCGTAGAATTAAACAGTTCTGAAGGTAAAAGAGGGTCAAACACCGTATTAGTATGGTGTTCCTAATAATCCTTTATGTGAGTGTAGGTAGAGAGGGTTCCTTTCAATTTACTACATTCTGTAGTAAAAGTGAAACCAAGACTTGTATCTGACTGAGTGAGTGAATATGTCTTAAAATATCCTTCCTGCTTGTTGTTCAGGGTGCTTCTGTGGTCTGGGACTGGTTTACTCCAACAAGTCGTGCAGCATGCCGCCCATCACCTTCCAGGATCTGCCTCTCAACATTTACATGGTCATCTTCGGGACAGGAATCTTTGTCTTCATCTTGAGCCTCATATTCTGCTGTTATTTCATCAGGTGAGAAACTGATCCATGTTTTTGTGTCCTTTCCTCCTAAACACCTCTTTGTGTTTCTTTTGATACAGAATCATGTCATAAAAATATAAGAAATGTCTTTTTAAAGTTCTTTGTGTAGACTTCCATTAAAAATACATTTTTTCTTTGACATTCTAAGTGTAGTGACTATCAAGTTCCTATTTCATGATTTTTTTTTTACCAAAACTTATCATGGTGTTACAGAATAACAGCAATTCACAAACGTCTGGCGTATATTTTCATACAGAGACCTTATTTTATAATATTTTGCATCTTTTATGAAGCAGGAATTTCCCCGTTCGACATGTTTGATTAACCTGCTGAAGCATTAAGGCAAATGTGAGTAGGAGAAGTTAGACTGGATGGATATCTGTAACCAGCAACTTCAAATTAAAGAGCATTTAATGTTCAAAAAAGCTAGAAATTTCAAAATAATTTTTTAACCTGTATAATATAGAAAAGGCATCATCCTTTATAAAATACAGTAAAAGTCTGTCAGATTTAGTGTCAAATTTTCAACTTCTGATCAGAAAAGACATCAAATAAATTTGTTTTAGTTACTTATGTGTACATCGTTATTAAAGTAATATGTAAACTGTATTGCAAAGAAGAATCTATAACGATATAATAAACAAATTAAATCAGTACAAAATAACTTTTAAAACTTTAAGCTAATGTTATGAAACTTGTCTAAGTGGATTCTCACTGAAAAACACGTCAAGCTTCATATTTGACACTCTGGACGTCTCTGGTTCTCCTATATTACACTTAATAACTTCAGTAATTCGGGTCTCAGCAGGAAGTGGTGTTCTGGTGATTTATGCTGCCCTGAAGAAAAATGCATCCATAGTACGAACTGACAACTTATTTCATAACGAGATTCATTAGAAGTTTATACAGTATTCTGGTTTATGGTGAGTGTGACCTGTTAATTATTTATGTATATTTTTATGATCCTTCCCTGATATTTTCTATATAAAAGCCCTTATCAGCCATTGTTGGGTCCTTCTCCTCTGGGTGTGTCCAAACATTTGCCTGTCGCTCTGACAATGCAAAGAAAGTAAAAATAACATCATATTTAGTGTTTCTGTCCTGGGAGAATTTATTTGATAGATAAAATGTATTTATGGAAAAATATAGAAACAAAAAAAAAAAAACAATAAATCTCTGTATTGAAGTCAACACTGTAGAACGGCACATGTGCAGAAGGAATCGGTAGCACAGCTCAAAAGGTAGCTTATTTCTACAGAACACCGGTTATGGCTGTCTGCGACACGGCTGCAGAAAGTTATTTAGTACTGCTTTAACATGACAAGAAAAAGTCAGAGTTTGGTTGATTAATGCAGAGAAACTGTGTTTGTTCGTGGAAGAAATCTGCAGTGAGCGAGACAGAAAACAAAGATCACACTGACCTCCTTTGCTGTTGACTGTGAACTCCCTGATGAGCCGTGTGTGTCCGAATGACGGGATATGAGGCAACAGGAAGCCACCTTTCACAATGTGTGAGGACAGCAGTGAGCTCAGAATAACCACAGCATGAATAGCACACAGTGGGAGCACACAAAACCATCACACACTCATGCTGTAGACAAAAGCTCAGCAGGAAACACCAACACCTGAAGGAGGAGGACGGTTTTGCTCTGGATGACTCTGGATTTAGTAAATTACTTGCTGTTTTGTGTCAAGCTAAGATATTTTTAGACTCTAATTTTGTAATTTGACTGGATTTTTTTCAAAATGTCACACAGTTCTGAAAATAATTTGGGACCAATGTTCTGTTCTCCAGAACCGGCATCGTGTTGGGTCATCTTGTTTTCTGTTGCTTAGCTATTGAATTGTTCTTAAAATCTTTGTTTTATAATCAGATTGGGTTTTTGTGACGAGAAATAGTTTCTGAACAATACAACAAGCTTCTTAGAAAACATTTGGTCCTGAAATTAGCCGGCGGTATCATCCGCAAGCAGAAATCCAGTTTTATAAAGGAAAAACTTGTAATTTTTCTTGAGAACGAATGCAAAGAAGTACTAAACAGACAGTTTCTCTTAATGTTTTTTTTTTTTTTAAACTCTTCAATATGAGCTGCTTATGTAATTATACATAATGATAAATAAGAAAGTACGGAGTTCTTTTTTAATTTTGCACAATATTATATAAAACATCATTAATTGATGATTAATTAGCTTAATTGACTTCATCTTCTCACAAATTGGGCTAAAAAAGAAAACAGAAATCATGATTTCATCTATAAAATGCTCATGAAATATTATTTAATATCAAAATTAATTTTAAAATGAAATAAATTTGTCCAATTTGTTGATCTTTAATTTACTGAAATAGACTGATCATTATTTTCTGTCAGAAACTCACATCCATCCTGTTTTTCTTGAAGTGCTCGACTATGAATCACATTCTCTGACTCACTTCCTTCAGCTTCATTATCAGTCAGAATGTAATCTTCAATGCCAGTAATTGTAAACGTATTTATAGAGCCGGTGATTCATCAGATTTAATAGTGAGATGATGCTTCTCTATTTAATAAAGGATTCCTCCCGTCTCTATCAGTCCTGAGTTGATTTGTGATTTTCACTTTTAACTTGACAGTGAAATTATCAGTCTGACTCTCTCTCTAAGATTCATTCTCTAATTGTTCCTGAAAGAAATCACTGAGATCCAAGTTAAAGTTATTAAGAATGTAGATTTGTTATTACGATTGATAAAGATAATATCTTGAGAATACACCATTTTTTCATCCAGATGGCTCGTTTTAAAGGTACAATATGTAAGAATTTTACAGTAAAATACTCACACAGCAGTTTAATGTCCCACTTACGTTGAAAATAAAGTCACATTGTAACAGATCTCAATCTCAGCCGGCTGGGTGGTCGCTAGTTTCTGTCATTTTAAAAACGCTGGTCATTATTTACACGTCCAGACTTCCTGGTTCTATAATGAATCACATGTGAGTCTGCAAGGCTGCCAAGTCTTCAACACAAGCAGCTGTAATTCCACAACGACCTGCAGCAAAAAGTAAGAAACCACCACATCCTTCTAACTGAGCAGCCGAGCTGGATGTGATGGGGCGTTCAAATGCACTTAGAAAAACTCAACGCTGAACAAATAGACCTTCAGATATTCCCAAAAATTGAACAAATACAAGAGAAACTAAATGAGGATCAACATCAGAACTGGCAACCTAACAGAAAAATCAGGGAGGGGAGGGGGTTAGTGGTTGAGAACAGACATTTTCTTTTTCTACATGAACTGCAGGATTTAAATTTGACGACAAGGTCTAATTCTTACATACTGTACCTTGAAATATAGAGGTTTTGATTATTTTAATTCAAAATTAATTAACAAATTACATTCTGCACATCTAAAAGTCCTGTAATACTAACTGACCATGCGCATGTGTGAACTAGATAATGGGATCTAAAATTATTGGTGACCTTTAGTAGCTGGTTGCAATATATCTCAACCGCCAAAATAGCAGAAATGCACAAGCGCCATCCTCCAAATACAATTAAATAGGCTGCCACCAGTCAACAGTTTTATATATATCTTTATTTTAACTCAACGTTTATGTAGAGTCACATAAAACATTAGAGTAAGAAAGAGAATAAAAAGTTAAATCTGGTGGTTAAAGGTCCCGCCCCTCTTCCTCATGGAACATTTTCCTGATTCAAAATAAAAAACAATTCAGATATTTCATTCTTTTTTGTTGATTCACAACATTCATTTTTTCCAATATGTTTCAATCTGTTTAGTTATCTAATGCATAAATAAACACTATAATTGGGTGAGTAGGCGGGACTTTCATCTCTGGCTCCAGCATACAACACAGCGGCTCTCATCAACAGGATGTCACGGTTTCTCTTAGACATCATCCATTTAAATGACCTTTATTTCCTGCAGACTATAATGAAAACTTTAACAGGAAAATGCTAAAATATAAGTAATATAGACCCAAATGACTGTTTTTTGTAATGTTGTTAAATAAATCTGAAGTAAAAAGGATTTGAACAGCAAACAGGACTACAGCAGCTGTCTTAAAACATCTGTATTTTACTATGTGTTACCACTGCAGCTTTTCTCTCTTCTGGTGGAAACTGAGAAACATGGAGAGTTTGTGGTAAATTGGTCACTAGAGATCAGAGATTGAGAGACTGAAATACTGTTTCTGGAGAATTGGTTGCAACAAAAGAAAACAAAATAAAAGAGGTTGCTTCATTAAAGTGACTGTTAACTCAAAAACAAAACAAAACAAAAGGTCATGAGAAAATTTGTGCTTTTGAAATTACAGAGACTTTCCTGCTTCTAAATGTCATGAATAGCTCTTTTCTAATTGGGAAGCAGCATGAAAACTAATTAGAAGTGCGGCCAGTTTGATGGAGGTCGGAGATAAGTAAGCAAGGTTTGAGGAGAAGAAGAAGAAGAGAAGTGAGGATGGAGGATGAGTCAGGAGAAACCATCAGGATTAAATACTGGAGAGCAAATTATGACAAATAACATCTTTAGAGATTTAATTTGCACATCAGCCACAGATTATGGATCTTTTGGTGACGTTTTCTTCTGAATCCATGACTTTTGACTCTAATTTGATTCAAAGAGAGAATCAACAGGTTACAGATGTTATATGCTGAGGCTCTTGTTTTGTGAGTCCTACGGGGTCTGAGTGACGTAAATATCTTCATCATAGAGTAATCTGAGGTTTCTAAGACGACTGCTGACTTCAGTATTCAGAGAGTGTCTGTGTTTTGATGTAGATCTGCTGCTCATTACTTCTAAAAGACCAAATCCAGGTGTAGCTGAACAAATACACCTGTCTGTTTTACTTACTAAAGTTACATAACATATATACTGTATGTTTATGCACAAAACAAATGAACAAGGCTATATGATCTATAGGATAAGGTTAAAATCTATATGATGTGTATTTTGGAATCTAAAATGATGAAACATCAAATTAATTAACCTTAAAAATTATTTCATTTATGTGATAGATAGATAGATAGATAGATAGATAGATAGATAGATAGATAGATAGATAGATAGATAGATAGATAGATAGATAGATAGATAGATAGATAGATAGATAGATAGATAGATAGATAGATAGATGGATGGATGGATGGATGGATGGATGGATGGATGGATGGATGGATGGATGGATGGATGGATGGATGGATGGATGGATGGATGGATGGATGGATGGATGGATGGATGGATATACAGTGGGGCAAAAAAGTATTTAGTCAGCCACCAACTGTGTAAGTTCTCCCACTTAAAAAGATCAGAGAGGCCTGTAATTTTCATCATAGGTATACCTCAACTATGAGAGACAAAATGAGGAAAAAAAATCCAGAAAATCACATTGTCTGATTTTTAAAGAATTTATTTGCAAATTATGGTGGAAAATAAGTATTTGGTCAATAACAAAAGTTAATCTCAATACTTTGTTATATAGCCTTTGTTGGCAATGACAGAGGTCAAACGTTTTCTGTAAGTCTTCACAAGGTTTTCACACACTGTTGCTGGTATTTTGGCCCATTCCTCCATGCAGATCTCCTCTAGAGCAGTGATGTTTTGGGGCTGACGCTGGGCAACACGGACTTTCAACTCCCTCCAGAGATTTTCTATGGGGTTGAGATCTGGAGACTGGCTAGGCCACTCCAGGACCTTGAAATGCTTCTTACGAAGCCACTCCTTCGTTGCCCGGGCGGTGTGTTTGGGATCATTGTCATGCTGAAAGACCCAGCCACGTCTCATTTTCAATGCCCTTGCTGATGGAAGGAGGTTTTCACTCAAAATCTTACGATACATGGCCCCATTCATTCTTTCCTTTACACGGATCAGTCGTCCTGGTCCCCTTGCAGAAAAACAGCCCCAAAGCATGATGTTTCCACCCCCATGCTTTACAGTAGGTATGGTGTTCTTTGGATCCAACTCAGCATTCTTTCCCCTCCAAACACGACAAGTTGAGTTTCTACCAAAAAGTTCTATTTTGGTTTCATCTGACCATATGATGTTCTCCCAATCCTCTTCTGGATCATCCAAATGCTCTCTAGCAAACCGCAGACGGGCCTGGACGTGTCCTGGCTTCAGCAGGGGGACACGTCTGGCACTGCAGGATTTGAGTCCCTGGCGGCGTAGTGTGTTACTGATGGTAGCCTTTGTTACTTTGGTCCCAGCTCTCTGCAGGTCATTCACTAGGTCCCTCCGTGTGGTTCTGGGATTTTTGCTCACCGTTCTTGTGATCATTTTGACCCCACGGGGTGAGATCTTGCGTGGAGCCCCAGATCGAGGGAGATTATCAGTGGTCTTGTATGTCTTCCATTTTCTAATAATTGCTCCCACAGTTGATTTCTTCACACCAAGCTGCTTACCTATTGCAGATTCAGTCTTCCCAGCCTGGTGAAGGTCTACAATTTTGTTTCTGGTGTCCTTTGACAGCTCTTTGGTCTTGGCCATAGTGGAGTTTGGAGCGTGACTGTTTGAGGTTGTGGACAGGTGTCTTTTATACTGATAACGAGTTCACACAGGTGCCATTAATACAGGTAACGAGTGGAGGACCGAGGAGCCTCTTAAAGAAGTTACAGGTCTGTGAAAGCCAGAAATCTTANATACAGTGGGGCAAAAAAGTATTTAGTCAGCCACCAATTGTGTAAGTTCTCCCACTTAAAAAGATCAGAGAGGCCTGTAATTTTCATCATAGGTATACCTCAACTATGAGAGACAAAATGAGGAAAAAAAATCCAGAAAATCACATTGTCTGATTTTTAAAGAATTTATTTGCAAATTATGGTGGAAAATAAGTATTTGGTCACCTACAAACAAGTAAGATTTCTGGCTTTCACAGACCTGTAACTTCTTTAAGAGGCTCCTCGGTCCTCCACTCGTTACCTGTATTAATGGCACCTGTGTGAACTCGTTATCAGTATAAAAGACACCTGTCCACAACCTCAAACAGTCACGCTCCAAACTCCACTATGGCCAAGACCAAAGAGCTGTCAAAGGACACCAGAAACAAAATTGTAGACCTTCACCAGGCTGGGAAGACTGAATCTGCAATAGGTAAGCAGCTTGGTGTGAAGAAATCAACTGTGGGAGCAATTATTAGAAAATGGAAGACATACAAGACCACTGATAATCTCCCTCGATCTGGGGCTCCACGCAAGATCTCACCCCGTGGGGTCAAAATGATCACAAGAACGGTGAGCAAAAATCCCAGAACCACACGGAGGGACCTAGTGAATGACCTGCAGAGAGCTGGGACCAAAGTAACAAAGGCTACCATCAGTAACACACTACGCCGCCAGGGACTCAAATCCTGCAGTGCCAGACGTGTCCCCCTGCTGAAGCCAGGACACGTCCAGGCCCGTCTGCGGTTTGCTAGAGAGCATTTGGATGATCCAGAAGAGGATTGGGAGAACATCATATGGTCAGATGAAACCAAAATAGAACTTTTTGGTAGAAACTCAACTTGTCGTGTTTGGAGGGGAAAGAATGCTGAGTTGGATCCAAAGAACACCATACCTACTGTAAAGCATGGGGGTGGAAACATCATGCTTTGGGGCTGTTTTTCTGCAAGGGGACCAGGACGACTGATCCGTGTAAAGGAAAGAATGAATGGGGCCATGTATCGTAAGATTTTGAGTGAAAACCTCCTTCCATCAGCAAGGGCATTGAAAATGAGACGTGGCTGGGTCTTTCAGCATGACAATGATCCCAAACACACCGCCCGGGCAACGAAGGAGTGGCTTCGTAAGAAGCATTTCAAGGTCCTGGAGTGGCCTAGCCAGTCTCCAGATCTCAACCCCATAGAAAATCTCTGGAGGGAGTTGAAAGTCCGTGTTGCCCAGCGTCAGCCCCAAAACATCACTGCTCTAGAGGAGATCTGCATGGAGGAATGGGCCAAAATACCAGCAACAGTGTGTGAAAACCTTGTGAAGACTTACAGAAAACCTTTGACCTCTGTCGTTGCCAACAAAGGCTATATAACAAAGTATTGAGATTAACTTTTGTTATTGACCAAATACTTATTTTCCACCATAATTTGCAAATAAATTCTTTAAAAATCAGACAATGTGATTTTCTGGATTTCTTTTCCTCATTTTGTCTCTCATAGTTGAGGTATACCTATGATGAAAATTACAGGCCTCTCTGATCTTTTTAAGTGGGAGAACTTACACAATTGGTGGCTGACTAAATACTTTTTTGCCCCACTGTAGTTCTCTGGTTCTCATTAACTTTTTTCCTTATAATTTTATGAGGATTTTCAGAAAACACGTTTCACTTTGTCGTAATTTCTATTTATAACTGGTTGTAAATCCAAAAATAAAAAATCTAAATGTAAACTAGGAAGCACTCAGAGAAGTCGGACCTTTGTAAAGCGGCTCATTATTTCGCCCTTGATGTGATTAATATTGACAACTAATTGTCCTTCCTTAATCTGGTATAATTTTATTTCATTATTTGATTACAGCACTATTTCATTCCTTGACCATGAAAACATATGATAAGCTTCTAGAATCCCTTTGATATCACTACTAGCTCAATAGTGATTCATGAAAAAAAAAATTTCCACAGATCACTACATGTTAACGAGGCCATGCCATTAAAAACGTTTTTTCTGAGGTTTCTGTTCAATATTTTAGCTCCACAGGTGTTCTTACCTTCATAGTGGGTGTGAAAACAGGTCAACAACTTCTCTTTCAGTTTTTATCTCTCAAACTATGCAGGTGGTGATAAAACCAGAGTTCTCCCGAGTCCGAACGGCCTGTATCTGTTTCGTCACAACTCCTTTGTTTGTTAGTATTCATCAGCTCCCGCAGTTGAAACCACACCTAGCATGCTGCTGGCTAAAAGCTGTAGCATAAGACGTATCAAACAGGAAGAGAGAACGTCTGGTGTTGCCATACGCAGCGGGGCAGGAAACAGTATACCTTGCTCTCATAGGCTAGTTTGTTAGCCAATCAGAGTCCAACAAATTCGAATAATGCATATTAATGAGTGGCTGCCCGAAGCCCAACGAAGCCAGACAAATTTGACGCAGAGAGATTAAAAGGTCTGTTAATCCGTATTTCTCAACGTTTTTTAGATATAAAATGTTTCATATACTGGTTCATACTGGTTAATACTTGAGAAATAACCACAAAGTCATGAAATCTGTATGAAACGGCCTCTTTAAAAGACAAATGTGTCAATAAAAATGAAGGTATCAAACTAACGTCGACCTCCTTAATAGAGGTAACTAATATAATTTTGTTTAAGTAGCTCAATTTAACTAAACTGATAAAAAATAATGTCATTTCAGAGTGTTTGAACACAAACTTACCTTGTATTTGATCATATATAAACACAAGACCTCTCGCTTGATATTCACCCCATTTTCCATTTGCCATGGGAAAGCTTGACGGTTATGGAACGTGTATCCTCACATTGTTCACATGGAACAGTGTAAGCAGCAGTCAGCATAAACAATAAACCAACTTACACAAACAATTAAAAATAATAACTGTCATTTCCTTCGTTTTTCCTCTACTTTCTTACTTATTTATTTATTTTGACATTCTGTTTTTGGGTCTCAGGTTCTGGTGCCACTTTTAGTTTTGGGACCGAACTGCAGACATGAACAGATATTTAGGTCTAAGTTTAGTTGTTTTTAAAAACAAGAGGCCAAAAATAACCACCTGAACAAAAACGACTGGCCGAGAGATAAAGATCTGCTCTCCATTGTTGGTTTTTGGAGGGTGGAGCAGAGTTTCAAAGAGCCTAAATACTCATTAGCTGTGTGTGTGTGTGTGTGTGTGTGTGGGTGGGTTTGTATTTCTGACCTCCTGAGGACCCGTTTCCTGACTTTTACTATCTTTCTGGGGTCCGAGGGTTCTCGTGGGGACCGAAGAAGCCTGGTCCCCATAAGGATAACAAAACAAACATGTGGGTGTGTGTGTGTGTGTGCAAAGCAAAGCTGAAGAAAATGTCCTGAAATTCTTCTTCTAACAGAATATAAATTCTATATAAAATAATGTATCTAATTATTATTATATTCTAATACATATTATTAATTATTAGAATAAACATTGATAAAAAATATGTATTATTTTTACAAATTTACAGTGTGAGTAATTCATTAAATAAAAAATAAAAGTTTTTTGATGCATTTTAATAAATAATTTAAAATAACATGTGTCTCATATATTTAAAATCTGCTGAACCAGTAATTAAATAATCAGTTGCAAACATTTGAATCCAGGTAATTAAACATGTTATGTTCATTTAGATTATTTGATTTTATTGAAATAGATTTATCATCTTTTTTCTCTTTATTAAACAATTTTTTCATGCTCTGTCTGAAATGCTGCTCATTTATTTTTATTATTTATTTATTCATTCAGGAATAGCGCTACAACTGGAGGCAGCTTGTTGGAGTAGCTCTGTGACTTAGCTAGCACTTGCTAGCATTTTTTTGTTCTTTTTGAGTATTTCTTGCTAGTTTTTTCTTCTGGAAATATTTTCTAAATACTTTTCTTCTGATTTGGATGCTGTGCTGATTGAGTTTTTTGCTTGATTTGTCACTTTTTTGCCACTTGTTATGATGTGTAACCATGGCAACAAGAGACTTGTTTAAAAGAAAGATCAACTAACTGACATTTCTAAGGCTGAAATAATCCTCAAATTGAAACTCTGGATCCCTGATGAGCTCAAAAGAAGAAGACGTGGATGCAGAGCAGGAGCAAAGTGAAGAGAGAGAAAGAGGAAGTTTAAACCTTCACTTCCATCAGTCATATTGACAAATGTGAGATCTCTTTGCTAACAAAATGGATGAACTTGAAACTCTGTTGAAGACCCAGCCAGAGTATCAGGAATGCAGCATCATGTGTTTTACTGAGACATGGCTAAAGGAACATATCCTGGACTCCAGTGTGTCTCTGTCTGGCTTTCAAACAATACGGACAGACAGAGATTTGAAGAGGAGCGGCAAAAGAAGAGGAGTTTGTCAGCTGATCACATCTGCAGTCACCTGTTGGGGGCGGAGCATCAGAGCAATTGACATGAAGAGGCTGAACAGATGGATAAGGAGGACTGATTCTGTCCTGGAGACTAGACTGGAGTCTCTTGAGTTGATTGTCCAAAGGAGGATGAAGAACATGATGGAAAACCCTCATCATCCTCTTCAGAACACAGTAACTCAACAACAGAGTGTCTTCAGCCAGAAGATTCTTTAGATCCGCTGCAACACAGAACACTACAGGAGATCCTTCCTGTCCACTGCTAGAACCCTCTATAATGGCTTCCTGAAAAAGAACTGAGCTACAACAACACTTAATTTCCCTTTGGGGATTAATAAAGTATTTTTGATTTGATTGATTTGATTAATATTCTCTCTCCCAAAAGGACTCAATTTCTCTGTTCTAATGTTTAATCATTTTAAATGAATAATCCACATCATGAAGTTTAGTTTTACGGTGATTCTATTAAAAGACTGGACTACGATTGAAAGTGTTCAGACATTTTAAGAGCTCTGGTTTCTGTGAATGAGAGTCTCTCTGGTTTAAATTTAGACTTTATACTTAAACATGCACAATAGTTATATAACATTCTAAAAAAAAAAAAAAGGAAACTCCTCCCAAATCTTTTACATGAAACATCACACAGGCAGAAAAATGGAAATATTTAGAATCTTTATCTTTTTAAGGGTCTAATCCTGTTCCCCCTCATGCTTCCAGCACATATCCACGTCCCTCTTTTTGTTCTTTTGAACTAAAATATCAAGATTTAGGTCAGAGAGACGTGAAGCTGAGTGTTGGCTGGATTCTATCTCCCTCAACCTTTTTTAATTCCCAACAGTCTTTTCAGGAAGAATGCAAATTAGACTTTTTAATCAGTTTAAAACATTTATTTTTACTGAATTAACAGATTTTTTTTCTTTTGAAAGAAAATACTATATGGCAAAATGTGAATGTCCTTATTTAATGATGTTTTTTACGTATTTACAGCAAACTGCGGCACCAAGCTCAGAGTGAGCGGTTTGGATACAGAGAGGTAAGAACAGTCGTTAACAGCAAAATATTATTTAAAAATTATATATTTATTAAAAAGAATGTTTTGTTAATTCTACAGGTGGTTTTGAAAGGTGATCCCAAAAAATTAAGTCTTCATGGGGTAAGTCTGTATCATCAGTTGAAGCTTTGGACTAATGACTTGTGTCGGTTTTATACCAGCTGTCTGATTTCGTCTCGTCTGTCACTCACGTAGCAGACGTGCGCCGTGTGTCTGGAGGACTTCAAAGTGAAAGACGAGCTGGGGGTGTTGCCATGCCAACACGCTTTCCACAGGAAGTGAGTAGAGCACAGCCGAGTCTTTCTCCGTGCTTGTTTGCCACCTCGCACCTGCTGAGGCTCGTCGAAACGAAATGTTTGGTCTGAAGTTCAGAGATCAAAAGGTCGACAGGCGGCATCAGTCATTCGTGTCTTTGTGTCGTGTTTTCCAGTTCAGGATTAGAAGGGAAGGTCCGGGGCTGCAGTTTATCACAGCTGGCAGAACTAGTCTTGAGATCCTGCAGGGGAAGCACATCTGTATCCTGAAGATTTGGGAGTCTAAAATTGGACTGTTTAGTTTTCAGTGACATTTGTTGTGGGAGAAAATTGAAATGTAGTTTGTTTAGCAAATTGAGTTTAGTAAGAGATGTTTGAAGTGGATTTAAGTTCTGGATGAGTTAAAGTCAGTCATTGAGTCATCCCTCTCTCTCATAACCTTTAGCTTTTTAACATGAAGATGGCAGATCTCAGTTTTGGAGAATTAGGGAGAAATTTTCATGGAAGACTCAAAATTTTCAGTTAAATATTCTGGAATCAATTCAGAGTTGATTTCTGCCCTCAAACCACCTGAAACTGTTTGATAACTTCTCTCAGATTCTCTAAACCGAGAATGATCTGACAGCCTTCTGTTGCTTGTAAGATTCTAATATGCTCCATACAAACTTTTATAAACGTGAAACATCCCTTTAACCTGATAAAAGATTCAGAAACTAGCTCTATGCTATAACTGTTATCTGCAATTCAATCAATGTGCAACATCCTACCCATGTGCAATACACTATAATATGTATATATTATAGTGTACACGCTATAATATATAATATATTGTATATAGGCTACTTCTTATATGTATCTTTTTGCAAATATTTTTTTATATTTTTTGTCTTTTGTGTATCTTTTTCAACTACTTTTTCTTGCACTAATGCTGAGAACTACTCTAATTTCATTTTACTGCATACAATAAGGCATTAAATTTAATTCAATTCATCAAGTCCTGAATTTAACTTAAAATGTGAAAACATTGGGGTCGTCGGGATTTCCTGACAACTACTTCCTCTTCTAGATGCAATAACTTTCCATTTAAAAGTGGCTTAGATTCAGGGAATACTATTTTTATCCTTTAAAAATGGTTCCAGTAAAAACATGACCTACAAACAAATCCCAGCAAAACCCAAACCCAGACTCCAAACTGCTTAAAGAGGCCATTCCATTAAAAACAGTTTTTCTGAGGTTTCTGTTGAATATTTTAGTTCCACAGGTGTTCTTACCTTCATAGTGGGTGTGAAAACAGGTCAACAACTTCTCTTTCAGTTTTTATCTCTCAAACTACGCAGGTGGTGATAAAACCCGAGTCCGAACGGCCTGTATCTGTTTCGTCACAACTCCTTTGTTCGTTAGTATTCATCAGCTCCCGCAGTTGAAACCACGCCTAGCATGCTGCTGGCTAAAAGCTGTTAGCATAAAGACGTATCAAACAGGAAGACACGACGTCTGCTGTTGCCATGTGCAGCGGGGCAGGAAACAGTATACCTTGCTCTCATAGGCTAGTTTGTTAGCCAATCAGAGTCCAGCAAATTTGAATAATGAATATGAACGAGATACTGACTAAGCAGCCTGACGGAAGGAGCCGGTACCACACAAATTTTAATGCAGACAGATTAAAAGGTCTGTTAATCAGTGTTTACTGACGTTTTTTAGATATGAAATGTTTCCTATTACTGGTTAATACTTAAGAAATAACCACAAAGTCCTGAAATATGTATGAAATGGCCTCTTTAATGTTACGAATCATTTTACCTCTTCAGGTAAAATTAATTGAGTTTGTGTCTGAATCTTTTCACTGCAGGTGTTTGGTAAAGTGGCTGGAGGTGCGCTGCGTTTGCCCCATGTGCAACAAACCCATAGCCGGCCCCCCCGAGCAGCATCACAGCATAGGGACTCTGCTGGATGAGCTGGTATAACTTTTGACCCCTGCCAGCATGTGGGGGAGGGGGGTAGATGCTGCGCTCCGCCACTCCAGCTGGTATGAGTGAGTGACCAACAAGTGGAGGGACATTTTTGCCGTCAAACCACAGCAAAGCACCAACACAGGGTAACCTAGTTACCACCCGGAGGAAGCCTCTGAAGGTTGCTGTTGCCTGGCAACAACCTCTGATGGCAACACGACACCTTATAGTGTCTGAGAGATTATCTTCAGCCACCCACACATCACTCCACCGCTCTCCTTTCAAGATCCCTCTCTGCACCCATTCCTTCACATTCTCCTGCTGCCAGGAGTGAGGTTAGCGCTGAAGTGGAGGAGGCGGCTTTTCCTTCGCGAGGCGGACAAAATGAGACAGATGAAAGCTGTTGGCGGGAGTCACGGTGGGAACAAGCGCGAGGTGATATTTATATCAGCTGAAACTTATGTGAAAAAGCAACACCAGCAGACAACAGCTTGTTAAAACCTTCAGATGAGAGAATCTGAGGAAAAACCTCATGCAATGAAAACCGGATTTTCTGCTCAGTGGCACAAGGTCAGGTTTTTCAGAATTTGTAAAAAAAAAAAAAACAGAAGAACAAGTAGAAGAAAAGCAACGGAAACAGTGCTGATTAAAATTGTTCTTAATAATTTCATCGATTAAAATAATCTAAATTCTTCATTTTTAGGGCGCCATCTATTTTCCATGTGTAGCAAATATTTTCAACAACTAATTACATTTAAAATCACATTTACATATTGTGAATGTTCCAGCTAATTAAAAAAAAAAAAATCCACTAAATTTAGTGGATCTGTTTTAAAGGCATTAAACCATCCTGTAACCTCATTTTAACAATTGTTTTTAAAGATTTTGGTATTCAGAAAAAGAAATTCCTCTGTCTGGTTTGTTTGCAGCACAGCATGTTCATTGTTTTCTGTTGTATAAGGTTAAAAAGCTGTAAGGAAAACAAAAGAAAACAGGTCTGGAGGCCCTCAGAGACTTCATGTAAGAGATGCAGCAGTTTGTTTGTGACATTTATAGCTCCTGATTCTGTCTCACGTTCCCCAGTTGCAGAATTTATTCCGCTAAAAGCAAAACACTGCCTAAGTTGAGCACAAATCCCACAAAGCACATTGTCCG